>JAVJIF010000012.1:0-63628 GCA_038442645.1 Agave tequilana | reverse complement strand
AGGTACAGAGAACAGGAAACAAGAACAGAGCAGCAGAAAGCACATATAGCAATCCAGTGCCTCTGCCCTCGAAGGCAGAGCACCTGGACCTACTAAATTGCCGTAGAAACGCGGCAAAAGCCGCGAATCCGCGGCATTAGTAGTGGACTACTAATCCAGTTTTCTGCAGGTTGCTCTGTAGTGCAAAATTATAATTTCTGCTGTGATATTACTTCTCTGTGATCACTCTGCAACTGCTAATAAATAACATTAACCTATTTGTTAAAAAAAAAAAAAATATTTTTAGACTCTTGCATTTTAGGGCACGTGTCTATTTTAATTTTTTTTATTCTGTTGAAGAGTGCTGGCGACAAGGTACGTTTGCATAGCATATAGATTAGGAAACACTCTTGGTTGTTTACTGCTTTCTTGAGTGATTACTTTTCTACAGCTTTACACGTACACTAATTCATCTTAAGGGCATAACCCATAACAAAGATAAGGTGGGGATTTCATCACCCTTCCTTGGCCCACAAATCATATCCGTCACACTCACAACCCTAACCCTAAGTAAAACTTGACTAGACGTTGGCCCTAGGGTAACTCGGACTCAATAGGAGATTGACCGAAGAAGGAAAGTTGTTCGAAATTAACCCTTGTCAAATCGGTGTCTAGCAAAGGGATTGAGGGCCGAAAGCCCGAAGAATGGTGGTTATTTAATTAAGGAACATCTCTGACGGAAAACCTCCCACCGGTCTTGCCCTGACCTGGCCGATTAGCTCGTGGTTGACGTCGACAATAGACCTCCTAAGGACAGTCTAAAGTTAGGAGTCGTCTAGGTCAAGGATAACCCTAGAATAGGATTTTGTTTGTTTGTTTGTTTGTTTTTTTTTTTTTGGTTGATTGGGTGAACTTGGTTGCTAATTGTGTATGCCCACTTGGTCGAGAGACCAACTTACATCCAGGCTAACTAGGACTAGTTCACCTCCCGAGCTCAAGCCTGATTCACTCATGGCACAACCAGTATCACTCCAAAATAGGATCTATCCTATCAGGACCTCTCTTCCTTCTTGCATCAAGCTTACTGATGCTGGTGTTGACCCATTTGAGCTTAAGCCACAATACATCAACACCCTTCCTAAATTCCATGGGTTGGAATCCGAGGATGCATACTTCTTCATAAGGGAATTTGAGGAAGTATGTCTCATGATGAATATTCCTAAGTTAGGAAAAGATGACATCAAACTTAGGTTTGTTCCTTTGCTTTGAAGGATTTAGCAAAGAAATGGCTATACAGTCTAGAGGTGGGTTTTATATCTTCTTGGGATAATTTTGTTAAGGCATTCTTAAAGAAATTTTATCCCGTTCACAAGACTACATTGATTAGGAAGAATATCCTACAGTTTAAGCAGACAGCCAATGAGCCCTTTTGGAAATATTTCGAACGTTTTAAGGACCTCCTTGCCCAATGCCCTCACCATGGGATAGAGAAATGGCGACTTTGCCAAGTTCTATATGATGGATTAGAATATCAAACTAAGACGTTGTTAGAATCCATGTGCCAAGGAGGATTTATGAAAAAGGACGAAACTGATGGATGGCAAATGTATGAGGAATTAGCTGAAAATACCATCCAATGGGAACCTACTCCTGAAAAATCTAGGACTAATGACCCTACTTCTTCAAAAGGAGGTATCCATTCCATTGAGGCCAACATAGCAACCGATGCTAAGTTAGCTGTTGTTATGCGAAGACTAGAGGCCCTAGAAACTAAGGAGCCAGTCTCAGTGAACCAAGTCAGCCCAACATCTTCGGCGGGCTGTACTTATTGTCAAGATATGAATCATGTGTTCGAGGAATGTCCTGTCTTTATCGCGCATCAAAGCTTGCCCGAACATATGAGTGCAGCCTTCACAAGGCCCACCAACAGTCCGCCCGCCAACAATCCATATTCGCCCACCTACAATCCTGGTTGGAGAAACCATCCCAATTCTCATGGGGCCCAAGCAATAATGATCAAACTAGGCCCAAATTCTCCAACAATTTTCAAAGTCTGCCCTATCAGCAAAGTTTTCCCAATCAAAATCCTCCACCCTCTTTCCAATATTCACAATGGAAACAAGGCTCTCCAATCTGGAAAGAAAGGTGGACACTATTGTTAAAAGCAATGACACGCTGGCTCAAGTCTTGACTAGGATAGAGATGCAAATGAATCAGCAAGAAAGGCAAAAGGGTACTCTACCTAGTCAACCATTCCCAAACCCTAAGAACTCTAGTCAAGCTCACTTGGCCCAAGAGAATCATATGAGTCATTGCAATGCGATTCATACATTGCGGTCGGGAAAACAAGTTGATAACCAAATATCAACACCATCAAGTTCTAAACAAGCATTCAGCTTGCCTGATCCAACTCCATCTCAACTTGATGCCAACAAACACTAAAAAAGACAAGTCAGCTGAAGATAAGCACAAGCCCATAGCACCCTACCCAAACAGGCTTAAGGATAAGCAATGTGCACAAATGGATAAGGTACGTGAGATTTTTAATCAAGTCAAGATCAATATACCTCTTCTTGATGCAATCCAACAAGTCCCTAGTTATGCTAAGTTTCTTAAGGACATGTGCACAAAGAAGAGAAAGACTAATGTGCCCAAGAAGGTTTTTCTAGCCACTAACATTAGTGAGCTATTGTCCAACCAGATCCCTGTCAAGTATAAGGACCCTGGTTGCCCGACCATCTCTTGCACAATAGGTCAAACTGTAATTAAGCATGCACTTCTTGATTTGGGAGCAAGTATCAACTTACTCCCCTTCTCAGTCTACCAACAACTTGGGTTGGGCGAGCTTAGTCCGACTAAGGTTACAATCCAATTAGCTGACCGATCCGTAAAAATTCCCAAAGGAGAATTATCGATGTACTCATCCGATGGAGTGGGGGAGTTTATCTACCCAGTAGATTTTGTTGTTCTGGAGACCGAACCTGTATCCACTCCTCGGTCTCAAACTCCCATTATCTTAGGACGTCCGTTCCTTGCAACTGCCAATGCGATCATAAACTGTAGGAATGGATCCATGAGGTTGATCTTTAGAAACATGACTAATGAGGTCAATGTTTTCAACCTGGAAAACCAATCTCGTAAGATAAAAGACCAAACATTTGAGGTGAATTTCATTGAGAACATTTGTGAAAAAGAAAGTGAGAATGAGTCTCTATTTCTTGACAAGTTATTTGAGGATCAATGCGATTTTGGTGATAAGATGACACATGTTGGGGATCATACTTTTAAAGTTCCCTTTAAAAAACGAAGATTTGACCTAAGTATCTTCGAAGAGCCAAGCATTGAAATATCGCATGAGAATATAGTTCAAGAACCTCAGATTGACTTAACTTTCGAAAGCCTCTTTGAAGAAGAACTCCTGTGTTTAGATACATCGATTAAGGAGATGTTGGTTAATTATTCACTTCTAAGGAAAAGTGTTGATTTGAGTTTGAGGAGATGTACGGAACTGAGCTAGAATTTCTCAGCATTCATAGTAAGGAAGTTTCAACTGAAAGGTGTGATAAATTTTGAATAATGGATGCGGACATATGATGAGGAAAAGCCTAAAGAAGATGAAACTGGGAGAAAGAAAGAGTTTAAAACAAAAATGTTGGTGTCCCCATTGTGCCTTATAAAGAGAACCCATTGGAATGATGGGAAGCGAGCTAGAGGGATGAATCCTAAGCAGCTCTAGGTGAGATTGTTACATGTGTTGTACATATAATGGTATATATATATATATATATATATATATATATATATATATATATATATATATATATATATATTTTGCCTCTCTTTACATTTTACTTCATGCATTCATGCATTTCATACATTGAGGACAATGCATGAGATAAGTGTGTGGGGGGGGGGTTTACTAACAAAAAAATAATAAAAAAATAATAAAAAAAATATAAAAATTAAAAATTAAAAAAATAAAAAATATATATATATAAATAAAAATATTTTCTCTTTATTTGTTCTAACATGTCTAACAATAAAAAAAAATAAAAAAATAAAAAAATATTAAAAAAATAAAAAAAATATTTTATAAAAAGGACATAATTTGACTTATTTTTGAAATAAACCTAAGTCAGTTTTAAGAATTAGGAAAATCATGATTAGGATTTCTAAAGACTTGGTCAAAATAAATAAATTGTTTAAACTTTAGGTATAGGAGGGAAAATTGAATAAGTAATTAGTCTTGATTTTTGCCTTAATGAATTATGCATACCTAATGCGTATCTAGGATTCTAAGACAACGACCCTTGTGCTTCATATATAAAAAAAAAAAAAATTATCACTAATTAAGCTGGATACATGTGCCTCAAGAAGCATAAGTATTCACGCCTAAAGGTGAGTGTAAAAAAAAAAGATAAAATAAAACCTTAGTTTTGTGGCCTAATTCACTCGAATTTGAGTCCGCGGGGTGTTTTCTCACCTGGTGCCCTAAAACCGACCGGTTTGGGAGTCATCGACTTTAAGTTCGCTACATGGGTGAATTAGAAAGTCCGAGGGAACTAAGGAAAAATTACTTATATGTATTAACACATCTAATAATCAATTAGTTAGGTATTAGGGCCTCAAGAAGCCTTGATACTTACACGAAAGAAAGTTAGATGAGTTATACATATCAAAAAAATATATATATATATATATATATCTATAAATATATTTATATTAATAATAAAGAGGCATGAGAGTCAAAGTCAAAGAATTCCTAGTAAAAACATAAGGGTGCATATGATTTTTGGTAACGAAAAAGACTATATGAAACACTCAATTTTAAATCCTTACCTAAAATAAATAACAATTGACTTTATTAAGACTAAGTTTGAAGAATGAATAAAAATGAGGATCCTAAAACTTATAGACTACTTAGTCTCTCCAATATAAGTCAAATAATTTCCTTTTTATGGATTTTGTGGGTGTAATCCGCTGAAAACCCTCACGAGACAACACTCGTCCTCTAGGGTAACCTAGGGGTTTAACGGCTTGTTGCACATGCTAAGTGCAACCGTGATTCCTACGAAAGTGAGTTAGCTAGGTTAGATTTTTCTTTTTCTTTTTGATTTTTACTCGAGGACGAGCAAAAAGATAAGTGTGGGGGTGTGATAGGTAGTGAAAAATGCATAATTGTCATCATATATACCATCACATTTGCACATTTATTCATATTATAATGCACATTTATTAATATTTCGTTATTTAATGTGTGCAGGCCTCGAATTATCAATTTAATAAGAAATAAAGCTTAAAGAGCCCAAAAGCCCAGATCCAAGCCAATGTTTGAAGCCCAGGTGAAAAAGCGCAAATACAAAGAGTCAAAATGCAAATACAAGGGCTAAAAATTGCAAATATCAGAAATAAGGGGAGGATAGACTTCTATCCAACCCTAAACACTTGCAGGATGAGGATAAAAGCCCAAGATAAGAAAGAAATTCGTGGAAAGAAGATTTGAAGAAATCTGGATTAAGGGTAACTTGATTACTAAGTTATCTCGAAAATCCAGATTAAAAGGCCAGGATGCATATTCCAGAAGCATGCGCCCAGATAAACGGATCAGGAGAAGCCACGCGCCAAAGCGCGTGGCCAGAAGAGCCAGAAATGCCGCAAATCCGCGGCAAATCCCTGGTTTCTGCGGCATTTCAGATGAAGTTGACTACCAGATTTCGTGGGTGACTCTATCCGGGACTCCTCTACATTCTGCACTATAAATATCTCTGCAAGCGCAGCAGAGAGGGGCATCGAGAGACGAACTAGGGTTTTCTTTAGCCATTTTTTAAATTTCTGCAAAAGTTGTAATTTTTTATTCTCAAGCACGTTGTGGAGAAGAAGGAGCCTTGTAATTGGAGAACCATCTGCAATAAAGGTTACCTTTTTATCATTTCTTGCATTGTCTTTTAAGTTGTTTTCTTCTCTGCAATCTATCTCTGGTTTTCCTTTTTCTTTATTTTCTGCAATCTTTCTTATCAAATAAAATAAAAAAATTATAAAAATAAATAAACTAAATATAATGATGAACTAATTCTCTAGTGGTTGCTGAAATTCTTAAAGCAACCCTAGAGCAGTTAAGCATTGATCGGATTGATGACTTTTTAGAAACCCTAGGTTTGAAGTAGATTGCTTGAAGACTAAATGATAAATAGTTTCATAATCTAATGTTACAACTCTAAATAACTTTTCACATTTCATGCTTAAGTACTTTGACAACGCAACTTCAAGGAAAATCTTCTCTTGCGTTGTGCTTTGATGTTAGGATGAAAACGTGTTAGATTTTTGGTAGTGCCATTAGTAAGATTCTAAATCTTTTCCCTTTCTTGCATATCTTCTACAAAACCTAGGATGGAATTCATATATTCAATATGATGATCAATATTTTAACTTGCAATAGGGTTGTGGTAGAAGATCAGCAAAACCACATCTTTAATATCATCTTTTATCTCAAATCTAATCTCTCTGTTCTTACTTGAAGCATACCGAGGAATCGAGTCGAAAAGATTTCATCGCATCCTTCCCTGAGGATCACGACCCGCTAAGCCCTTGCTACAGCGGATTCACATTGAGATTAAGAATTTCTGAACTCTATTTCAACTCTTAAAATCTCAATCACAGACACTCTCGGCGGTCGACCGGCCCATCCTGTGCATGTCTATGCACGTCGGTCAACCGTTCCGGCCAACCGACTCCTGGTCCGGTCGACCGCCAGAGCCTGGCAGGCCATTTTCAGGATCTAAAACTTGGGTATTTTATTTTTAATTGAATCCCATAAAATCTCTAGAAATCCACAAAAATAGTTTCAGTATTATACTTTGATATACAAACATGTTTGAGTAAAATCAAGACATGTTACAAACATTTTGAACTATTTTTGTAACTTAGAAATTTGGCTAAAAACAAAAACTGTATTTTTTCAAAATAGATTTTTTTTTCAAAACTTCTCCAAATACAAAAACAAGATATTTTAAACACTTTGAAAGCATAGAGTGTATGGATATGATCCACTACACATACATGATAAAATATATATGTTTTGACATTAAGCTCTAAAACGATTTTGGTTAAAAACACATGTATATAATAAACTCCAAAAATTAAACCGGTATTTTGCCAAAATGATAGGTCTTTTCCAAAATGAAAATTCTTTTATGAAAACTCATCTAAATCAAGAGTGTGTGTGTATATGGTATACTTGAGCAATCCAACAACTATTCTATCCTTTACATTTTATCTAAAAATAAAATCTTAATAAAAACAAATCTAGACTCAAGTCTTGATCTTGAAGTCTTCACTTGAAGTCTTCTCCTCCTTCTTGACTTCGTCCAAACTTGATCCAACGAGCTAGACTCCTCTTGAGTATTTGATGTGGTCTTGATGCACAAGCTCTTGAATCAAACCGTGCTAGCTCCAAAACTTGACTTAAATCCTTTGATGAAGCTAAACACCAATTAAGATCTTGATCATAAATCTAAGACTAAATAAACACAAGATCATTAGTATTATAACTACATGAGTTGATCATCTTCAAAACTAGAGTGATGAGACTTTGGGCCAACAATCTCCCCCTTTTTGATGATGATAAAACTCATGGAGTTATATATGCATGGATTAAAGTAAAGCTTCAAAGAAGCTCCCCCTTAACTCATGCATCACAATAAATAAATAATATATGACAATGAAGCACATAAGACTAAACAAATATAAAGAGATAAACATGCCAATCAAGCATAAAACTCATCAAATTCTTTTTCTTTTTGCAAAACAAAAAAATATGCATAAATAAAAATTCTTCTCCCCCTTTATGTATAAAGCAAGGAAAACATGCATATATACTAAAATACTTCTCCCCCTTTTTATCAATCATCAACAAAGGGATTAGAGTAAACACAAAAAAATGTTCTCCCCCTTTTTGTTAGAAACAAAAAAAATCAACAAAAGGGTGAGCTCAAATCTATCAATAAAAGATATATACGGTATACATTCATGAAGAGGAAGACGCTAAGTTAACTTCCCTACATACATGTATTATATGAAAAAAGGATGACAAGCCCTAATTCACATAACAAATAATATGCAATGCATAAGAGGAGATGTGAAGCTCCCCCTACACACGTGTACCGCATAAAGAAGAGTTATCAAGCTCCTCAATATGAGATACACTCAACATGAATCTATATGTAGAAGAGATGTTAAGCTCCCTTTGCATATAAGCAATACACATCAAAACATTTTTAATATTTCTTATTAAAACAAAATTTAAATTTTCTCAATAAAGCAAATTTTGAGATATCTTAGTAAATCAAATTTTAAGATACCAATTGTAAATTAACATTACAAATTTTGAATTTTAATTGTAATTAAAACATTTTATCAATTGAAATGTAATAAAATGTTGATACCAATGAAGGAAAGTATTCTATATTTTGATGCCAATTTAAATTTTCATGGATACCAATTGAAATAAATAGATCAATTAGATACCAATTGAAACATATTGTACAAAATACTAATTGTAAAAAAATACCAATTAAAGATAATGCATAAGCTTATATAAAAGTACCAATTGAGAAATCAATTGAAAATTAAGATTTGAAGTAAGCTTAACATAAAACATAATTTGTGCTTTAAACATGTAAATATCTTGAGAATCAAGCACAAATAAATCATATATATGTATGAAAAGAGAATACCAATCGAAATTGATATTATTTGAATTGAAGCATACATATATAGAAAACAAAATATGAGTATATAAAAATAAATATCAATTGAGATTCCAATTCAAAATAATAATGTAAATCAAGTATATAACTCATAATTACCACCCTTTTTATGCACAAGATAAAAGATTTTCAATAAGGCTTACAAGGCATACTCGCCCATCCGTCCTCCCTTTAAAAGGGGTAGGTCGGGTTTTCAAAAATAGAGTTTGAAAAAATAATTTTATAGTGAAAACACTACCAAATGAAGAATAAGTAACTAGTTAAAATAATTTTTGAAAAACTAGTTAAAGATCCTTCAAAAACATGAACCCAAATCATATGTCTATCATGAAACATACTAAATACACAAGAATTGACACTCGAAATCTATAAGGCTTAAAATAATCATGAAATAAAGTAATGAATAAACAAATAAAGTGTGAGTGTACAAGAATCATGTAATTAGCATTTTCCATGAAGATAGTCAATAAAGCTTAAAACAAATATCATTTTATCAAACAAAAAATGAAAATTCATTTTTCATTTAAACATAACTTCTAGGTATATGTATGATTTATTCAAAACTAACAATATGCACACATATCCCAAACATAAAAAGAGTCTATGATATAATTTGCATGAAGGTAAGAGACTCAAGAGACATACATGTATATTTATTAGATTTGAATACAAAATACATATACATGAAATAAAAACATGAAAATAGGCAACACAAGTGTAAATGAGAGAATCATCAAAACTAGGCTATACATGTGCATATAGTGAGTACAAATGAACAATGAAGTGCAAACATATATGAATCAATTTGTTGCTCACTACTTGTACACGTATATATCCAAGTTTTGATGGAAACTACAATTAAACTTGTATTTACCACATGAAGCACAAAATAAATAAAACATGAACATGCTAAAAATATCATATATGAACAAGCATGTAAATAAATAAAATAGGAGTTTAGAGATAGTTACCAAACCAAAGAACTATGCTCTAATTCTCAAAAACATGGTGATTGTCTCACCAAACCTCCTTGATAGCGTGCATCAAACGTATGCCCATCAAGTCCATGTGCATCCACTACCAAGGCACCAACACTCTCACGTCATGTGAGAGCCCGCACCTACATCGAATATAAAGGTGGGGATTATGGTACCTATTATCTTTTGGGTCCTTGAGGGTTAGCATTATAAGGAACCCAAACATTTTTCTTAGCAAAATTAATATGATGCATCTTATCAAAATAAAACTTTACTAAATGGCCTTTGCGACTACAATGTGTACACTTGTACACTCTACTATGCATATGTGAATGAGTATGATCATGACATACAAAATGTGCATAAACATGTTGTGGATGTTGTGCATGAACATGGGGAACTTGTTTCTTTTGAAATAAGGATTCTAATCTTTTATGGTTAAATGCACATTTGCTCAAAGTTGAGCTCAAACAATCAATTTTATTTTTCAAAAATTTAACTTCATTTTTATCAATGGTTGTGGCTTAAAGAGCATGATCAACAATCTTTTTCTTTTTAGAAACTTTTACTTTTTCTTTTTCAACAATTTTCTTTTCAAAGAAGAGTTTTCATGTAAAGCAATTTCCTTTTATTTTTCCACCAAAATAATTTTATTTTCAAAGCATTATTTCCTTCACACAAATCATTCAATTTAGAAAGCAAGGAAATATTTTCATTTTTCAAAGTTTCATTCTCTTTTGAAAAATATTCCAATTTACCTTGTAAAGAATCTTTTTCTTTTAACATGCAATCAAATTTGTTTTTCATTTTCTTATTATCTTTTTTAAGCATGTCATATTTTCTAGAAGTTGTTGACAAAATGATTCAAGCTCATCATAAGACATATCAACATCTTCTTCTACCTCAGATTCGGTATTTACCTCAAGGGGGTTATCCCCTTGGACCATGTAGCACACGTTGGAAGCGTTACTTCCTACATCCGAGTCGTTCCCCGCATAGTATTGTTCTGTTTCGCCAAAGAAGAGTATGGTATTCGAAACACAAAAGTCGAATCAAGATTAGCAATCCTAGATAAATAATCATCATTTAGGGTAGATCTTAAAGCATGTAGGGCTTATGCATTAGCCTCAATATTTTTATCATTTAAATAATAAAAATCTCTAGTAGTGGCAAAATAAACATGAATCCCTAAGGCTTTGAGGTACAAAGACATCTTAACCTTTCAAGTTTGGATATTAAGAATGTCAAAAGTGGGAGGTGACATGAAATCCATGGTGTGTGTAAATAAATATTGTGATTAGCTAAAAATGAGAATCTTTAACTCTTGGTTGTAAGACCCAAATCAAGAGCATTTGGCTGTGATACCAATTGTAATCACCTAGAGGGGTTGAATAGGTGATGAGCTAATCTAATTGTCAATTAAGCGGAATTAAGAACTTATTTAATGCAAACTAAAAACTTCTAAAACTAAACACCAAGTATAACATAAGAGTGTAGCCGGATTTTCCGTGAAGGGCTCTAGACTAACTCCTCAAGATTTCTCTAAATAAGAGTTGAGGTGCCGCGTTGGCTCTCTTGGTTGAATACAAGTGTTAGCAAACAATCCCCAAGCATATAACAATAAGCACACAATATATCAAGCATATAAAGATAAAGACAATATTAGCATGTAAGATATAAAGACAAGTAAGAGATAGAGAGAGCAATCGCAAACACGGGAGATTTGTTTCGAGGTTCGAGCACACTTGCTTTACGTCCCCGCCTTCAACACTTGAAGGATTTTTACTAAAATCGATCCCACCGGATCACTTGGTGCCGCAACACCTACAAGGAGTTTCCACTAGAACTCTTGGACTCTCTAGTCTCTCTCAGTTTCCCGAACGCACCGCAAGCCCACAAGCTCGCCGAGGCCGCACCTCAAACACCGAGTTCACACTAGAACCCGAAACAATGCGAACACACACGTCCGCCTCCTCAAAGCACAAGAAGAAGTCTTTGGTAATCACAACACTTTGATCACCTAAAAACAATCTCACAATAACACTCCTATAGGATGAATATATCAACGGATAGCTCAAGTGTTGTGTGATAAAACTAGAATAGAATGTGTGGAGAAAAACACAAGAAATCACTTTGAAAACACTCTTGATAAACTTCCCTTTTGATTGGAAATATTTGCTCTCAAACAAGTAGAGAAAACTCTGAAATAGATGGGAAAAACTAGGTTTAAAACTCTCCTCAAATCTTAGCTAAAACAGCCCAAGAAAGACCCAAATTATAGACTATCCAAAAACTAGCCGTTACAGCCAGGATGACCTGTCGGTCAACCGCCTGGTCGATCGGCCAACGTTCAGAATTCTGACTGTTGTGCTAGCGGTCGACCGGCCGATCGACCGTGGCAAGGATACAGAGAGCTGAGCTCTCTGTCGGTCGATCACCCGGTCGACCGGGGCCGTTTCAGATAGCAGACACTCTCTGGCGGTCGACCGTGCGGTCGACCGGCCCATCATGTGCACGTCGGTCGACCGTTCCGGTCGACGGGCTCCTAGTCCGGTCGACCGGTTGGTCGACCGCCAGAGCCTGGCAGGCCATTTTCAAGATTTAAAACTTAGGTATTTTATTTTTAATTAAATCTCATAAAATCTCTAAAAATGCACAAAAATAGTTTCAGTATTGTACTTTGATATACAAACATATTTGAGTAAAATCAAGACATGTAACGAATATTTTGAACTATTTTTGTAACTAAGAAATTTTGGCTAAAAATATAAATCGTATTTTTCCAAAATAGATTTTTTCCAAAACTTCTCCAAATACAAAAACAAGATATTTTAAACACTTTGAAAGTATAGAGTGTATGGATATGATCTACTACACATACATGATGAAATATTTATGTTTTTGACATTAAACTCTAAAACAGTTTTGGTTAAAAACACATGTATATAATAAACTCCAAAAACCAAAACGGTATTTTGCCAAAATGATAGGTCTTTTCCAAAATGAAAATTCTTTTATGAAAACTCATCTAAATCAAGAGAGTGTGTGTATGGTATACTTGAGCAATCCACCAACTATTCTATCCTTTACATTTTATCTAAAAATAAAATCTTAATAAAAACAAACCTAACACAAGTCTTGATCTTGAAGTCTTCACTTGAAGTCTTCTCCTCCTTCTTGACTTGGTCCAAACTTGATCCAATGAGCTAGACTCCTCTTGAGTACTTGATGTGGTCTTGATGCACAAGCTCTTGAGTCAAACCATGCTAGCTCCAAAACTTGACTTAAATCTTTTGATGAAGCTAAACACCAACTAAGATCTTGATCATAAATCTGAGACTAAATAAACACAAGATCATTAGTACTATAACTACATGAGTTGATCATCTTCAAAACTAGAGTGATGGGCTTTTGGGCCAACAATTGACAGGTTCCACTAGTACTCTTCCTATCCACTCTACATCCCGCATAGTCAGCATCCAAAGAACTCATCATGAAAAATTGTCCGGTCTTTGGATATCACAAACCATTATAATGATACCCTTAAGATATCTAATAATGCATTTTATCACAATCAAATGGGACTCTTTAGGACACGATTGAAATCTAGCACAAAGACACACTGAACATAATATCCGGCCTACTAGCCATTAAATATAATAAACTACTAATCATGCTACGATAGAGTTTAATGTCTACATTTATACCTTGTTCATCCTTGTCAAGTTTTGTTGTGGTAGTCATGGGAGTTTTGCTTGTCTTAGCCCCTTCAAGCCCAAATTTCCTAATGAGTTCCTTCGTGTATTTGGCTTGATTTATAAAAATTCTATCAGTTCTTTGCTTGATCTGGAATCCAAGAAAGTAGTTAAGTTCGCCCATCATAGACATCTCAAATTCCTTCTTTATACATGATTCAAAATCTTTGCAAAGTTTTTCATTAGTAGAACCAAATATAATATCATCAACATGTATTTGAACAATAAGAATATCATTTTCAACATGTTTAGTAAACAAAGTGGTATCTATTGTACCCTTAGCAAAGCTATTAGAAATAAGAAATGATGAAAGTCTTTCATACCAAGCACTAGGAGCTTGTTTTAAACGATATAAAGCTTTGTCTATTTTGAAAACAAAATCCGGATGTGTAGGATCAACAAACCCAGGGGTTGTTCAACATACAACTCCTCTTCAATAAATCCATTTAAAAATACACTTTTTACATCCATTTGAAAAAGTTTGAAATCTTTATAGGAAACAAAAGCAAGTGTTATCCGTATGACTTCAAGCCGTGCTACGGTGCAAAGATTTTCTCAAAATTGATACCTTTAATTTGGGTGAAATTTTGGGCCACTAACCTAACTTTATTCCTAACAACATTACCCGTCTCATCCAATTTGTTCCTAAAAATCCATTTAGTGCCAATTGTTGGTCTATCATAGGGTCTAGGGACAAGATGCCAAACTTGGTTGCGCTCAAATTGATAGAGCTCCTCTTGCATGGCAAGCAATCAATATGAATCACTCTCAGCTTTGAGGAAATTATTTGGTTCAAAATTAGAAATAAAAGCATAATGACCACAAAGATCATTGAGCTTAGAATGAGGGATTTTAACTCCAACCATTAAGCCATTTATTTATTTATACTTTTCTTTTTTTTTTCTTTTTCTTCCCTTAGTTTAGGCTTTCTAGTCTACCCTTGTAGCGAGCCTTTAACCGATGACTCCCAAACCAGACGGTCTTAGGGCACCAGATGAGAAAACATCCCTCGGGTTTAAGGTCTCAAGTAAACAAGGCCACGAAACTAAAGGGGATTATTTATTTCCTTTACCACCGTTAGGCGTGAATAATCATGCTTCTTGAGGCATAATGATCCAGCTTAATAGGTGATGTTTTATTTATATATATATCTTTTTCTTTTTCTTTTTCTTTTTATGGCATTTTTGGTCTTTGTTTCCATCCCAAGAAATGTTTAAGTGTGAAGTGCATACTTATCTAAGGCAAAAAATTCAAGATAAAAATATCTCACCAATTTTTCTTACTTAGCCTATAATTTCAAACAAGATCTATTATTTCAACTATGTTTAAGATGTCGTAATTAAGGCTTTCTTAATTCCTAAGATTCATCTTAATTTTCTTAAAAATAGATCTAAACTTTGTCTCTTATTTCAAAAAGTTTTTATTTTTATATTTTTTTTCTATTTCTAAAAGAAGTGTAAAAGAAAGAAGATCTAAAAACTCTATGTTAGTAAACCCTCCCCACACTTATTTCATGTATTGTCCTCAATGCATCATGATATATGTATGCATGAAACAAAATAGAAAGGGAAGGAAAAAAATTACCTTAAGGTGGTGGTTCCGGTGGTGGTCGGATTGGTCCACGAAACATGGCCCAATCAACTTTTCTTTGGGTTTTGAGGAACCCACCAGTAATATCAAAAATATGACCCACAAGAATGATGTATGCATGGATGATTTTTATTATGTACATGACCCCATCTAATTTCCATTTTCCATAATAAATTTCTGAATCAAATTTATCAATCTCCTTGTCCCAGAATGGTGTATGAAATGATAGAACAGTTGACTTGGACTCTGGAAGGACAGGAACTAATACTGACTCAGAAAGGTGACTGAAGTCAAATGAAGGTGCAGGAGTCGAAGTGAGTTCAGGGATTGGGTCCAAGTCAAGAAAATGAAGCTCAAATCCACAATCATTTCCCCATGATGGAATGTGACTTTCTAAAGGTGAGATCTCTTTACTTCCAATATTAAGAAATTCTAGCTCATCACCATACAATTCTTCGAAACTTAAGTCAACATCTTCCGCTGGAATTGTACAATCAGTTTCAGAAGTAAAGAGATTGTGAGAATCTAGGTCACATTCCTCATGGAGTTCAATAATTAGAGAACTTGCCAATTTGTCAATGGGATTTTCAAAAGTAATGAATTGGTCAAGTTCAACATGATCCTCAAAGATGGGTGATTCAACTTCATTATGAATTGGGAAAGGATCCAATGTCAACTCCGGGAAAAGATTGAAGTCAGATAAAGATACCGGAGTCATTATTGAATCAGGAAAAAGGATTGAATCACTAAGTTGGGGCTCAAGATCATATTCCTCATGTAACTCAATTCCACAAAAATGTGAACTTGCCAATTTATCAATAGGACTTTCAAAAGTATGGAATTGGCCAAGTTCAATATGATCATCATAAATGATTGGTGATTCAATTTCAAAATGGACTGGTACTGGATCCAATACTGACTCGGGAGATGGAGTGAAATTAGGTAAAGATATGGGAATCATAATTGGACCAGGAAGTAGAATTGAATCATCAAGTGGAAGTTCAGGATCATATTCATGTTCAAATTCAATTTCAGGAAAAGGAAAACTTGCCAAAATGTCAATGGGATCTGAAGGTTGGACAAGTTCAGATGAGTGTGCTGAAATAGAATCTGGACTTCCAAAACTACATGACTCTTTGGTTTTAACAGGGTGGCTAGTGACATTAGAAATAGGATGAGAATGAAGAGTTTGGATCAT
The DNA here is from genome assembly GCA_038442645.1 of Agave tequilana. NCBI lineage: Eukaryota > Viridiplantae > Streptophyta > Magnoliopsida > Asparagales > Asparagaceae > Agave > Agave tequilana. Next base: position 47,364 of record JAVJIF010000012.1, on the reverse strand, counting down.
CAAATCTAAGTCATGATTTCTAGCATTTTGAGCATGAGTCATGTCTTCAAGCATCTTTCCATAATTGATGATTTCATTATTTTGATGAAAAGATGAAGTGTTGTCTTGGAAGTGATGGTGAAATTGTGAGTCAAAAATGTGTGGTGATGGAAAAGTGGACTCACACAAGAGATCTTTACTCGTTTCCCAGGCAAATGGTTGTTCATTATGAAGAGGTGGAACTGAGTAAGACTCTTGAAAATACTGTGGAATTGGAAAGGCAAATGGTTCTTGAAGTTTTTGCTCGACTCTCTGTAAATTGGCTTCTATACTCCTTAATAATTCAGATTTTTCTTCAATTGGTGGTTCCGAAAAAGGAGTATATGAAGCGGAATCTGGAAATGAATACTGTGGACAAGGTGAATATGGTGGACAAGGAATTTGAAAATTTGACTCGGGGTACGTGAATCCCCAATTACTCGGTGAAGAGTTGAAATTATTTTGGAAATTATAGTTATTAGATGGGGGGCATGGGTCATATTGATTCGGATAAGGCCAACCCGGTGTATTTGGTTGGTGCATATTGTAAAACACCGGGTTGGAATTGTCCGAATATGGTGATGGTGTGAAATATGGATTATTATTAGGATGGAAAGAATTGTTGAATGCCATATCACACAATACAAATAAAAACAAACAAATAATCAAACAAAAAAGAAAAAATTCTAACCTAAGTTAGGGTAGACTTATGACCTAGACGACTCCTAACTGATAGACTGTCCACGGGAGGTTTAGTGTAGACTCTAACCACAAGCTAATCAGCCAGGAAAGGTCAAGGTTGGTGGGAGGTTTTCCGTCAGAGACGTTCCTTAATTAAATAACCAGCAACCTTTGGGCTTTCGGCCCTCAATCCCTTTCCTAGACACTGATTTTGCAAGAGTTAAATTCCAACACTTTTCCCCCTTAGGATAATCTCCTAATTGAGTCCGAGATGTCCCTAGGGCCAACGTCTACTTTTTTATTAAATTAGGCTTGGGTTAGTGAGTGCTTGGATTGTGGTTTTCGGGCTAAGGAAAGGGTAATGAACTCCCCACCTTATCTTATTTATCGGTTATGCCCTTAAAATTGAATTGTGCAAGTGTACAAAATATAAAACTAAGATTCACTCAAAGCATGAAAATCAAGCAAGAGATGATTCCTAGTCTACATGCAATGCTTACGTACCTTGCATCCAGCACTCTTCAACAGTAAAAGTAAAAGAATTGAAAAGACACGTGCCTAGAATGCAAATGTCTAATCAACTTTTAACGATTACAACCAATTTTTTACTGTTGAATTAATTAGCAGGAATAGGATGAATAATACAGGAAACTAAGTACTGCAGCAGATGTATTTTGCAGAGCTGAAGACCCTGCAGAAAAATTGTCAGAAGTGAACTCCTCCTTGCCGCGTTCCCACGGCAAATGCCGCGGTTCTGCGGCAATTTGGAGGGATCCTGGTCTCTGCTTTCGAGAGCAGAGGCCCAGGTCCACTTATATGTCACTGCAATGCTATTTTTCCTGTTTCTTCAACCTGTAACCTGCAACAGAGAAGAAGATTCGTTTAGTACTTCACTTTAAACCTAAAACGTTGCTCTCCCCGGCAACGGTGCCATTTTGATTTAGAAGAGAAAGGTGTTGTATTATGTAGTATAAAAAAGTATTTGATGTACCCTTTCTTATCTCCATTATAGCATAGGGCTATACCGAGTCGATTCTCAGGGAGAGCTCGCGATGGAAGCTTTGACGATAGGTAGTGAAGATGTAAAACGAGAATTCTTCTATGCTTATAATAATAAAGAATCAAATGAAAAAGAGAATAAAAGAATGGATGGATATGTTCATGATGGAAAGTGAAAAGAAATCAAGAGTGAGATTTGGTATTCACACTAAAAGAAAAGAAAACTTGTTAAAGAATCTAGATGAAAGAAAACCATGACTAGCTTACCTTACTACCTTGCCAAAACTTACTAAACTCCGTGATAGTGAACGCGTGCCTCATGTTGTCACTTCCATCGGCGTAGGTTTGTCTTGCGTGTTGATCTAATTACTTTCTCACTTGGATGACGGGAGGTTTTACCCATCGGAGAAGAGAAGACCATCCAACTTGCAAGATGAAATAAAGCAATCACCCATGAGTTAGTGAAGATTGCAAGGCTAGTGGTAAGCTAGTACATGGTAGAAAAATTAGCTACAAGCCATAAGAAAAGTAAAACAAAGCATGAATAAAATTGCAAGAAAGTAAAGAAAGCAAGTAAAGAAAGCAAGTAAACTAGAACCAAGCTCAAGTAGAGAAGAAGAGAATGGATGAATCCTTGATGCTTCAAGTTGTCACTCCTTGATTGATACAAGCTCTCTCTCTCTTACAACTCTCTCTTGCATAGATTTCTAGGGAAGAAGAAGAGGGACTAAAGAACTAAAACCTAGAGAAAAACCTACTAAAAATTACAACAATCTAATTATTTCTCCTCTCTTCTCCATTCAGTCTTTGCTCGCAGGTCAGGTGCAGATATTTATAGGCTGAGAGAGAAGCTTCGAGAGCCCTTTCTGTTGGCGCAAAATCCGGATCTCAACAGCCTCCAAACTGCCGCGTTTTGGCGGCAAGGGCGCGGCAAAACAGATTCTGTTCAGCAACAAATTTCTGTTGTAGGTTGGTTGAGAGGTTGTTATCCACGTGGCCTTCTAGAATGTTCAATTGGCGCGCGGATCTCTCTGGATCTTGGATTCAAATTTGGGCTTTATCTTGATCTTGGATTTAATCCCTTTAATTAGTGTTAATTAAAGTCATTATTTGGCTTTCTCTCCATTAGAGTGTGAACCTGCAAATATATAGAGAAGATGAGTAAAAATCATATATTTATTTGCTAAATGTATGGGGATTATGTGGTAAAATATACAATATTGTGTATCAATCAACAACAAATCCTAGGAATTTGCCGCTGGCCACCCCCAGGAAGGACTTTGTGGGGTTCATCTTCAATTGATGAGCCCGCATGATGTCGAAGACCCCTTTCAGGTCAGCTATGTGATCACCTTTAGTGCGGCTTTTTACCGCAATGTCATCAACATAACGTTCCACCGTTTTGCGAATTTGCTGATGGAAAATGGCGTTCATGGCCCTTTGGTATGTTGCCCCTGCATTCTTTAGTCCGAAGGGTGTGACGGTGTAGCAATACACTCCTAGAGGTGTCCTGAAGGAGGTATGCTTTTCGTCATCAGGATACATCTTGATTTGATTGTATCCTGAGAATTCGTCCATGAAGGACATTCGTTCGAATCCACAAGTATTGTCAATCATGACATCCGTGATTGGCAGTGGGAATTCGTCTTTGGGACAGGCCTCGTTTAGATCACGGAAGTCGATGCAGATCCGGATCTTCCCATTCTTCTTGGCAACGGGGACGATGTTGGCTACCCAGTCGGGGTGTTGTTCTTCCCTGACGAAGCCAGAATCAATAAGTTTCCTAACTTCTGATTGAATTGCCTCCATTATTTCTGGACGGAACCGTCGCTGCTGTTGTTTGACAGGTTTTATGTCCGGATTAATGTTGAGGCGGTGCATGGCTACTTGAGGATCAAGTCCAGGCATGTCCTCATAGTTCCATGCGAAGACGTCTATATACTCTTGTACAAGAGATATTTGATCCTTCTTCTCTGAAGGTGACAGGCCGTCACTTATGAAGATGGGCTTGGATTAGCCTCATCTCCTAGGTTGATCTGAACAACCTTGTCTTCTGTGGGTGGCTCGCGCTGTTCAAAGCGGGTATCCCACAGAGTATTTAAATGTTTGATCCAAGGATCTGTATCGGATTGGATCATTTCTTCGTCTTCGCTTTCCAGGTGGCTTGTTGAAACCATGTTTACTGAAAGCTCTTTGAAGATGTTGCCGACACTGACATCTGACTCCCACGATGACGTGTCTGAAGAGCAATTATGGCCTGACGGTCCCTCAGAATCAGAGGCTGATGGGACTGGAGTTGATATATAGCCCAACCCCCGGTGTGTCCGATGATAATAATCGGGGGCTTTCCCTCTTGGCACAAAGGATCGAAGCAGCGTTCTCCTTCCTTTGCCGAAGTTCAACCCGGGCCCGTTGGTTAGATCGTATCCCATGCATTTCATCATTTTGAGCGCTTTTGGTTCATAATGATTGAACTGAGGGAATTCATCTTCGCCTTCCGATTCTTCGTGGGGCGTTGGTTCAGACGAGATTCGCCCAAAAAGGATTGGTCTTTGGCCTTTTCGTCTGGCTGGAACCATAAATATGGATTTTTGCACTTCACCATTATCTTGGTAGGTCCCGAAGGATGATTTTACTGGTACATGCAACGATGTCAAAGCATCCATTGCCGACCAGAGGTCATCGTCTACGTCGGTACTAGTATCCGACGGTATTGAATCAGAAGGAAACACAGAAAGATACGCTAAATCTAACTCTTCATTAATGTACCAACCGCCTGCATCGTCGGTGGTATTATCAACATCGAGCTTATCAATGCTCTTTACAAGTGGTTCTAACTCCCACATGCATTCTTCCTTCTCGGGCTCTGCGTCAGCCTCATTACCAGAGTCTGGCTCCTCTGGCTGCGGGGTTTCATTCGTCTCTGCCGGATCCTGATATAGGAGGGAGTCCGTGAAATAATTCTCGACCCCTTTAAACGGATACCTTTCGGCAATCAACGTTTGAACCTTTCCACTCCCGTCAATGTATTTCATGATTTGGTGGAGAGTGGAGGGAACGATGGAATTGCGGTGAATCCATGGTCGTCCCAACAGTAGGTTATAGGAAGTGTCAGCGTCAATGACGTAGCATGTCACTTCCGACTTGAGGCTTCCGATCTGGCATTTGAGCTTGATCTTCCCCATCGGACGGGTTCCATTGGCATTGAACCCGTAAATGGTCGTCTGGGTAGGGCTCAGACGATAAGTGGGGATGCCCAGATGTTGCATGATCCGGCGAGGCATAATGCTCAACGCGGACCCTGGATCTACCTGAATACGATTCACCTCAGATGATCCAATATACCCTGTGAAGTACAGGGGTCGATCATGCTTCCCTTTAACCTGCATATCATCAGCTGTGAAGGTAATGCAGGGAGCATTTGGGGAGGTGTGGAGGCAATCCTCTACATCTTCCTCCTTCGGCACCTGGGTCATGAAGACCTCAGCATTTGCCAGAGCTTCTTGTAGAGCTTCTCTGGTCGACTTTGATAGTCTAAGAAGTTCATACAAGGTAATGCGTGCTGGGATGTTGGCTAGTTGAGCCAGGACATCAAAGCGGTAGGGTGTCGTGGATCCTTCCGCTGCACCTTTCGAAAGAACTCGAGAAAACCGAGTTTCTTTCTGTTTCTCCACAGGGTGCTTTGTGGAGAGCTTAGTTGGCTCTACAGCCGGTTGTGGAGGGGCTACTGCCGTTTCGCAGTACTGTTTCAAGTACGCATGTCCTGAATGGGTTCTCGCTGTCGGTTGGTTGGGCTCTGCAGCCAAGACTATTGTTTCCTCTTCTGAGTCGGTCAGTGAGGGAACATCAGTCTCTGCTTCTCGAGAGGAAGCGCATACCACATGGCAGGATGAAGCCTTTGCCTTGCCTTTGGACTTCCTGTTGGTCACAGTAGTCCATTGTTGTTCGTCGACGAGGTCAGGGTGGACCCACATGATTTCCCCTTGAGGTGTAGGGACGGGTACCAATCCTTTCTCCTGCTGCTGATGAGGGTCTGCATTGACCACTCTTAGTTCTCCTTTTGGAACAGGGACCACTCCCGAGGGTGTCGGGGGTTGTTTTCCAAACTGGAGAACCGACGTCATGTTGGCGGTCACCTTCTTCTGCTCTGGTCGGAGTTTTAATACCTCCGCGTCAATCAGAGCCTGAAGGATGTCCTTGAAGGTGTAGCAGCTTTTGGTAGGGTGCCCAAGCATCCTATGGTACAAGCAATAGGTGGGATTGTCGGTCTTGCCGACTTCCTCTGGGCGCCTAGCTTCAGGGAGCTTTAGTCGGTTGCTCTTGTTGAGTACTTGAAGAGCGAGTCGACATGTTCCTCCTTGAAGGAATATTGCTTGTTGGCGCGGGGCTGGCTTGAAGAGCCACTCGCCTTGCCTGGTTGAGGTTTGGCGGGAGATTTGGTTTCCGTTGCCAAGTTATCCTTCCGCTTTGTTTGGAGGGATGTGTCTGGCGCATGCCTCGTTGACCTTTCCGGCCTGGGCTTACCTTCCTCCGCTCTGATGCGGGCGACAATCTCCTCAGCCTGTTCACCTTGTTGGACTAATTGTTTCCAGGTGCGGCTTTCAGCAACTCCTATTTGAGCAAGGAGTGAGGTTTGGAGATTGTGGCGACATGTTTCCACCAGGGTGGCCTGGGTCATGCCGCTTGGACATCAGAGTGCCACGTTCCGAAATCTTTCCACGAAAGACTTAACGGACTCTCTCTTTCGTTGTTTAGTAGCTAAAAGGGTGGGCATTGTGACTTCCGAATCATCTTCGAAGAAGCGTGTTAAAAACAGCTTCTCCAAGTCGCCCCAGTTCTTGATGGAACCTTCTGGGAGCTTCATGAACCATTCAAAGGCAAGCCCTTTCAGGGTGCCAATGAACAGACGCGCCAGGATGGCATCGTTATCTACTACATTCTCGGTTTGGGATTTAAAGTAGTAGATATGTTGGTTGGGTGACCCCTTCCCGTCGAATGCTTGGAGGGTTGGAGCTTTAAACTTAGGAGGGTACGAGACTAAGTCCCACTCGGCCGGATAAGGCCGGACCACTCCAGCTTCCTGGAGGCCTTTTCGGTTGGTAAGGGCCTCGAGGCGTTGCTCCAGTTGACTCATCCTTTTAGCATGAGCCTTTTCCTGGTCTGGGTCGCCCTTTACCTGTGACGAAGGCCTGGACGAATCCGAAGTAGATTGCCGTGTCTCTTCGGAAGGTTCGGAAGATGAACTTCCTCCCTTTCTTCCTTTGCCCTTCGACTTCTTAGGAGGAGATTTCCTCCTGTCCTCGAGCAACTATGCAAGCATCTGCTTGAGGGAGTCGATAGATTCCTGCTGAGAAATGATCATCTCCATTTGTCTCTTCTGAATCTGGGCTTGCTGTTCTAAACGTCTAGTCGTCTCCTCAGGAGTACCTACCATGTAGGCGGAAGCCTCCTTCTCGACGGAAGAGTTTGAAGCCTGCGACTCCACTACAGCGGAGTGAGAATCATTCACTTTAATGCCATGGGCTAGGGCATTATAGTCAATTGGGGGAATGGCCCCCGTCCGGGTACGAGTGTGTTGATACACCCTTCCGGCTCAGAATCAGACTCATCCGAGCTGACTTTCGGTTGTTTTCCCTTGCTTCTGCTTGTCATGTTCGCAGTAAGCTCCGGGTATTCAACGTCAGAGAAGGTTCTCCTTCTGTGGGAGCGCCTCCTTTTAGCTGACGGGGGGATCAGGGTCAGCTGTCTGATTAAGGACTGATGGTTTACACCCGATCCGCAACGGCATCCAGAGAGCATATGGATAAGCCGCTGGCAGCAACATGACGAAATGGCCTGATTGGCACTTCTTTTCTTCGTCAAGTAATCCCTCAGATCCACGGAAGGGGGATCGAGGAGACTAGCCTCGCAACGTCGAAGACGGGAGGTATCCATGTGCTGTACAACCTGGACGCAGGCTTCAGGGACGCGGTTCTCGCGCCGCAGCTGTGCAACGCGCGGCTGGCGTCTCTTTTGAGATGAGACGCGATTCTCGCGTTGCTGCCTGGTGCGTCAGGGCAGAGACACTTGAGAGAGAGCGGGCTGCTGGGCCCCACGCTTATGGGCGCGTGCCTCTTGCGCTTGACGAGGCGCAGAGGTTTCATCCTGGCGTTTGGTGAGTTGGTCCTCAGAGGACCTAACTTGAGGAATCTCGCGTTTGGGCCGCCAAACGCGGATCTCACGTACTGGACGAGGCGCGGGCAGGGCGCCAGATTGTACGTTGCGTCCAGCTTCAGTTGGACAACCAGAGGTTCCAACTTACAGCTGACGCGCACGTCTCCTCTGTCGACGCTCAGCATTTCAGTTGCGTCGTGGAGGAGGAGAGAAACCAACAACATCCTGGTCTGCGAAACCAGGGATTTTAACCACGCGGGTCTCCTGAGAGACGCTGACGCGGGTGTTCTGTGCGACGCGGTTGATCGCAACAGCAGTTGTGCCTGAGACCACGCGGGCCTTCTGAGAGGCGTTGGCGCGTGTATCTTGCTTGACACAGTGGGCAACAGCAGCCTCGGATTGGACTTCGGGGAGCTGTCCCGTCGAGACCCTGCGGCAGACGCGGGTCTTTGGGCTCTTGGAGCCGGAAGAGAGGAACTCTTCGTACTTCGCCTGGTCGAACTCGACGACGAGCGATTCGACCATCTTCCCCTTACGGAGGACGTCATCCTGCGTCACGATCTGTTCGTCAGTAACGAAAGTAGTCCCCAGCGGAGTCGCCATCTCTTGTACGCGCCGGAAAAAGAAGGGAAGTATTGCTGTAAAATTTCCTTGAATCAGATCAAAGATTACAACAAGAACAACTTTTGCTTTTCCAGTTACAAGGGAGGGAGGATATTGAATCTTGAATCCCCCCTTTGTTTAGTGCTGGGTTCTTCGTGTGGCGGTGGAGAGTGAATCTTGTTCTCCGTTGACCGGATGACCGTCTGGGCCGTCAGGGAGCTTCTCTTTGGCAGGTAGAAGGAGTAACACAGCTCCGTCTACCAAAACTCTTAAAGAGAAGGTAGGCGAAGAGCAGCTTGTACGCAGCAAGCTTGCTGAAGAGTTGAGCCCTCTCTTCTTTGGTCCTCTCTCTTCTGATACGATGCCTCGGTTGCCTGTGCGATGCCTGGCCTCGTCCGTGTGTGTCTTGATCGATTTCTTCCTCCCTTGTGTTGATGCAAACATGGCTATTTATAGAGGTCCCAGGGGTGAACGTGCCCCCTGAAAACGCTCCACAATGAGGGGCCACTTCCCCGCTATATGGGCGGTGACTGGCCCCTTAACTAGGGCGGTTATAACTGAGGCGCGGGTATCTCTCGCGCCTTGATGCTGAGACGCTGGTTTGGACCCTCGCGCCTTGATGCTGAGACGCGGGTTTGGACCCTCGCGCCTTGATGCTGAGACGCGGGTGTCTAGCCCTCGCGCCTTGATGCTGAGACGCGGGTGTCTAGCCCTCGCGCCTTGATGCTGAGACGCGGGTTTATCTCTCACGTCTAAGACTTGAAACTCTGCTTTTTGATGGCTTGTCCTTTAGTGACTTTTAGACAGCCTACATAGAGCTGGGTGCTCGAACCTTGAAACAAATCTTTGTGTTTGCGATTGGTTTACTTGTGTTATTTACTTTTTTTCATTCATTCTTATATTGTCGATCTATACCCTCACAATAAGATTACATTGCGCACCTCAAACTCTTATTTAGAGAAATCACGAGGAAGGAGTTCAAAGCCCTTCACGGGGTATTCAGCTTCTAATCTTACTTTGAGTGATCGTTGCATCATCTCATTCTTAAATTTGTGCATTGATTAGCATAATCACCTATTCATCCACCTCTAGGATTTGTATCAGAGTTTGGACTCTAGTTTTTAGCTTCACATCCTTAGAGAGATCCTATAATTTGCTAATCACTATTTTAATACATTTCATTCATACACTAGTAAAGATGGCCGATAACATTAAGATGATAGGTAGTAAAAAATGCATATTTATCACTACATTTACTATCATGTTTCCTTATTTATTCTTTTAATTATGCACTATTACTAAAGTTTTGTTATTTAATCTGTGTAGGCCTTGATTAATTTAAAAAATAAAGAAATAAAGCCTGAATGAATCCCAGAAGCCCAAAAAGCCCATGTGCAAGACCATGTGCAAAAGTTGTAGTAATTTAGAAATTTTTATATTATCTAACCTAATCTAAACTTGGATTTTTAAACTCTTTATTTTAAATCTAAGGAAGGAAAAGGGAGGATAAGAGAGAACTCCTAATTGCTAAAAGAAGAGGAAAGGGATAGACTTCTACTCAACCCTAGTTGCTTGCAGGACAAGGCTAAAGATAAAAGGAGAAGAGTGCAAAGATAAAATAATCGTTTTAAAAGATTTGGATTTAGGATAACTTGCTTCCCAAGTTATCTCGAGTTTTCAAAATAAAGAGGCCGTATGCAGAATCCAGAAGGCTATACCCAGATGGACGGACCAGAGGAGTCCCTGTGAGAAAACGTGTGGCCAGAGGCCAAGCTATAGCCGCAAAAACGTGGCCATAGCCACGTTTCCGCGACCCTATGGATGAGGATGGGTACCAGTTTTCGCGGGAGAGTTGTACCTGGACTCTACTTCTTTCATCTCCTATAAATACACCTACAGAGCAACAGAGAGGGGGCATCTAAAGACGGGAGGAGAGGAGAGGAGCACTGTATTTCATTTTTCTTTAGATTTTCTCTTTTCAAAAATTCTTGTAATTTCGTTTTTAGCATATTTTGGAGGAGGAGAGGAGCACTGTATTTCGAAGTGACATTCAAATAAAGGTTACTTTTTCTTCTTTGTTATTAAATTTTGTCATTTAATTTTGTTTTATGCTATGATCTATTATTTTTCTTCTTCTCTCTTTCACACAATTTTCACATTAAACAAAAACTGAAAAAAAAGAAGATGAATAACTAAATTTAATTTGTGGTTTGCTAATCTTTTAAACAACCCTAGTGTAGTTTAGAAAGTGAATTGATTGATATCACTTTTAGAAACCCTAGGATTAAAACAGTTTTCTTGAAGATTAATTGATAGTTAGGTTTTTCTAATCTAGGTTACACTTCTAAATGATTCTTCATAAATTCATACTTAAGAACTTTGATAGCATAACTTTAAGTTAAGACTTCTCTCATGCTATACAAAGAAGTTAGGTTGAACAACTGTTGAATTTTTATTAGTGCACACTAGTTAGGATTCTAGTATCATTTATCTTGCTTGAACTCCCATTAATAACCTAGGATAGATGTTACTTGTTTCAAGATGATATTCACTCTTTGACACTTACTCTATGGGTTATGGTAGAAGATTAGTGAACTACATATCTCAATTCATTCAAATCTAATCAATCTCTCTTTTGTTTTGTTCTAAGTGTAATACAGAGAAATCGTTCAAAACGCTTACATCGCATCCTTCCCTGTGGATCGACCCTCTTTGGCCCTTGTTGCAGCAGATAGAATTGAGTCGAGACTAAGACTTGCTAATCTTAACTTTTCTTTTACAATTTCTCGTTCCAATCAAAATTTTGGCGCCGTTGCCGGGGAAGGAACGACACGATATTCTCAAAACTAATTCTTTCTTTCTTTATGTTTGCAGGTTCAGATAACAGAAAAAATAACAGCAGAAAGGACATATAGCGACTCTGTGCCTCTGCCCTCGAAGGCAGAGCAGCAGAGCCTATTACAGAGCCGCGCAACTGTGGCCATAGTCGCATTTTCGCGGCCTGAGTAGTGAACTACTCGCTGTATTTTCTGCAGGTTGCTGCAAATTGCAAGTTTTGTTTACTGCTTTGATAAGTTTTCATTGTGATCACCCTGCACACTGCTAATTAATTAACAGTAACCTATTTGTTGAAAAATAAAAAAATTAGACTCTTGCATCTTAGGCACGTGTCTATTTAAATTTTTTTTAATTCTGTTGAAGAGTGCTGGCGATAAGGTATGTTTGCATTGAATATAGATTAGGAAACACTCTTAGCTAATTTACTGCTTTTTGAGTGATTACTTGTCTATTGCTTTACAAGTACACAAAAAAATTTTAAGGGCAAGACCCATAAACAAGATATGGTGGGGATTTCATCACCCTTCCTTGGCCCACAAATCATCTCCGTCACACTCATAACCCTAACCCTATGTAAAAATTGACTAGACGTTGGCCTTAAGTTAACTCGGACTCAGTAGGAGATTGGTTGAAGGAGGAAGTTGTTCGAAATTTACTCTTGCCAAATCGGTGCCTGGGAAGGGGATTAAGGGCCGAAAGCCCGAAGATCGGTGGCTACTTAATTATGGAACGTCTTTGACGGATAACCTCCCACCAGTCTTGCCACCTACCTGGCCGATTAACTTGTGGTTAAGGCAGCAGTATACCTCCTAAAGACAGTCTAAAGTTAGGAGTCGTCTAGGTCAAGGCTTACCCTAGAATAGGAATTTTTACTTTTTTTCTTTTTCATTGATTGATTGGGTGAACTTGTTTGTTAACTATGCTTGTCAGCTTGGTCGAGAGACCCATTCACATCTAGACTAGCTAGAACCAGTTCACCACCCGAACAAAAACCCGACTCACACATGGCACAACTTCCATCACTACAAGATAGGTTCTATCCTATTAGGACCTCTCTTCCTTCTTGCATTCAGTTACCCGATGAAGGTGTTGACCAATTTGAGCTCAAACCACAATACATCAACACTCTTCCCAAATTTCATGGACTTGAATCTGAGGTTGCATACTTTTCAATAAGGGAATTTGAAGAAGTATGTCTCATGATGAAGATACTCAGCCTAGGAGTAGATGCCATCAAATTACGGTTTGTCCCATTCTCTTTTAAAGACTTAGCAAAGAAATCGCTCTACAGTCTAGAGGCCGGTTCCATATCCTCATGGGATAATTTCGTCAAAGCCTTCTTAAAGAAGTTTTATCCCGTCCACAAGACTGCACTAATTTGGAAGAGCATCTTACAGTTTAAGCAAACTACCAATGAACCTTTTTGGAAATATTTCGAACGTTTTAAGGACCTCCTTGCCCAATGCCCACATTATGGGATAGAGAAATGGCGACTTTGTCAAGTTCTTTATGATGGATTAGAATATCAAACTAAAACGCTATTAGAATCCATGTGCCAAGGAGGATTTTTGAAAAAGAACGAACATGAAGGATGGTTATTATATGAAGAATTAGCTGATAATACCATCCAATGGGAACCAACTCCGGAAAAAATTTAGGACTAATGACCCTACTTCTTCCAAAGGATGTATCCATTCCATTGAGGCCAACATAGCTACCGACGCTAAATTAGCTGCGGTGATGCGAAGACTAGAAGCTCTTGAAACTAAAGAAGCAGTCTCTGTGAACTAAGTCAGCCCAACACCTTCAGCGGGCTGTACTAATTGTCAAGACATGAACCATGTTTTCGAGGAATGTTCCATCTTTATCGCACATCAAACCTTACCCGAACATATGAGTGCGGCCTTCACAAGGCCCACTAACAATCCATATTCGCCCATCTATAATCCCGATTGGAGAAATCATCCAAATTTTTCATGGGGCCCTAGCAACAATGATCAAATAAGGCCCAAATTCTCCAACAATTTCCAAAATCTACCTTATTAATAAAATTTCCCTAGTCAAAATCCTCCACACTCGTTCCAAAATTCACAAATGAAAACAAGACCCTCCAACATGGAAAGAAAGGTGGACACTTTAGTTAAAAGTCACGACACGCTAGCTCAAGTCTTGACTAGGATAGAGATCCAACTGAATCAACAAGAAAGACAAAAGAGAATTCTACCAAGTCAACCATTGCCAAACCCTAGGAATCCTAGGCAAGCCAATGAGGCTCAAGACCCAAACCAGTGTAACTTGGTTCACACATTAAGATCAGGGAAACAAGTTAATAATCACGTATCCATGCCACAGGACCCATCTCACTTGTCCATTCCATCTAGTTCCACTCTATCTCCACAAAACTCCAAAGAAACTGAAATTGATAAATCAGTGAGACAGGTGCACCAACCTACAGTCCCATTTCCGAATAGGCTTAGAAGCAATAATAATGCACATATGGAGAAACTACTCGAGGTGTTCAATCAAGTTAGGATCAATATACCACTTCTTGATGCAATCCAACAGGTCCCTAGTTATGCCAAATTCCTTAAGGACATGTGCACCAAGAAAAGAAAGACAAAGAAGGTTTTTCTAGCAACCAACATTAGTGAGCTATTGTCCAATCAGATCCCAGTCAAGTACAAGGACCCTGGTTGCCCCACCATTTCTTGCACAATAGGTCGAGCTGAAATCAATCGAGCACTCCTCAATTTAGGAGCTATCATTAATTTGCTTCCTTTCTCCATATATCAACAACTTGGATTAGGAGAACTCAACCCAACCCAAGTTACAATCCAATTGGCTGATCGCTCAATCAAAGTTCCTAAGGGAGAGATTGTTGGAACCTATTTCGATGAAGACGTTCGTGACGATCAAAATCATTTGGAGCTCTACACATGAAGAATCAAGAGTCCGACATGTTCAAGATGTGCCAAGGAGAGTTGATTAAGTGTTGTTTGTAAAGTGGAAATAGAGTGTAAAAGCCTTGACACAAACCAACACTTCAGTATCATGTTAGTCGACTTGATGTCCCAATATAGTCGACTAATAAACACTATAGTCGACTTACCCAAAGTCCTAGTCGACTAATTCTGTGTCCTGAAACAGACCAACTCTCTGTTTGTTCAATTAGTCGACCAGCAGTAAACCAAGTCGACTAATCCATTTTCTAGTCGACTTATAGAAAACACCTAGTCGACTAATCCCTTGACTCAGTTGACTATAAAGCAGTTGCAGTCGACTTGAGGTAGTTGATCCAGAAACCTTTCAACCAACAGACATATCCCTAGTCGACTACTAGCTAAACCTAGTCGACTAATAGTAGAAGTTTTGCCTAGTCTAGTCGACTAACTCAGTATCCTAGTCGACTACAGGCAGTTTCTGACTGTTGGACAGTTTCTGTTATCTGAACCTTTTGGCAATGTTTTTCAACGACTATATCCTCTGAATTGGTCCCATAACTACCCTAACTAACCCTAGTCTTTAGCTATAAATAGGGAAGTTATTCCTAAGGCCAAAGGTTAAGATTTACAAGAGTTTTCATTCAGTTTTCCAAAGCCAAATTCCAGAAAACCAAAAACTGAATTCCTAACTTCTATTCTTCACCAAAAGACAATTCCATTAGTGAAGTCTCTGAAGTTAATCTTTCCTATACTGTACTTGTCCACATACACATCTGTACCAAGGCTATAGGAAAAGCATTGTAAATTCTCAAAGTGATTTGTACACGGGAGGCTTCTTGGTTGAAGAGGCAAGTTGTACAAGGCGACCAATGTACACGGGAGGCTTCTTGGTTGAAGAAGTAGTTGTACAAAGGTAAAAGGTGTTCTCTTGGTGGAAGAGAAGGTGTATACACTTGAAGAAGGGTGTTCGACAAGTGGTGTACATGTTGTATTGATTTTGGGTGGCAAAGTCAAGTTAAAGTAAAATCTCAAGCGGGTGGCTTGGGGACTGGATGTAGGTCACAAGGACCGAACCAGGATAAATCTCGTTTGTTTGCGTTTGTTATTTCTGAGATTTGTTTTCCTTTACATGCAAGTTAGTTTATTTTCTTAACGCTAATCTTTCTTGTTTAGATTTGTGTTGACTTGAGGCATTTCAGATAATTGTTGCCTTCAAGAGATAATTCCGCAATTAGTCCTTATCTCAGTGATCCTACATTTGGTATCAGAGCTCGGAAGCCAGTTGAATACAACACTTCAACAACCATACCAGATCCTACAATTGGTACAAGTCAACAACAAGGATGGCAACGGAGTTTTCATCATCCCAATACAAGGAAGGTCATTCTACACAACGTCCACCGCTCTTTGACGGAACCAACTACAATCATTGGAAGTGTAGAATGAAGATCTACTTGCAGTCACTCAACTACGACCTTTGGAACATCGTAGAAGCAGAGTACACCAAGCCTACAACCAACTACAACGCTTGGAGTGAAGATCAAAAGAAGAATGCAAATCTTGATGCCAAGGCGATGAATGCTCTATTTTGTGCCTTAACCAAAGAAGAGTTCAACCGTGTGTCAACATCAACCTCTGCACATCAAATATGGCATACACTTGAGGTAACACACGAAGGTACAAACAAAGTTAAGGAATCTAAAATTTCTGTTCTTGTCCACATATTTGAGTTGTTCAAAATGGAGGAGAATGAAACCATATCCGAAATGGTTACAAGATTCACCGACATCACCAATACTCTTGCATCCCTACACCCAAGTCGAAAGAGTTCGAAAGATTCTTCGTGCACTCACACCGGAATGGGAGAAGAAGACAACCGCCATTGAAGAGGCGAATGATCTCTCAACTATGACATTAGAGAACCTAATCGGTAATCTAATGGCATACGAAGTGCAATTAGAAGAAAGGAAGAAGGACCAAGAACGACAACACCGTTCAAAGAAGAAAGAACTCGCCTTCCATGCATCTTCCTGCACGGACAACGATGACGAAGAGGAGATGGCAATGCTCTCAAAGAAGTTCAGAAAATTTATTAAGCAAGGTAAATTTAAATGTTTCAATTGTGATAAACCAGGACATATGAAGATGGACTGTCCCTTGCTCAAGAAGAAAGAAAAGAACAAGAGTAAAAAGTTCAGAAAGAAGAAGAACTACGAAGCATCTTCAGAAAATAGTGATTCCTCATCTTCCGATGAAGAAGAATCCACTGAACATGTTAACTTATGTTACATGGCCATAGAAGATGAAGAGGTATCTTTTTCTGAACTTTCAGATGCTTTTAATGAATTATTTCTTGATCTGAAAAATGAAAAACTGAAAAACAGATTTTTGTTAAAAGAAAATGAGAAACTTTTACATGAAAATTCTGTTTATGCATTACAATGTTCTTCTATAAATTCTCAACAAGATGAAAATGAAAATGTCATATCATCTTTAAAAACTGAAAATGAGAAGTTTATAAAAGAAAATATTTTTCTGAAAATGGAAACTAAGTCTTTGAATGAAAGGATTTCAATATTAGATAGAGACATGATAGTTTTCAGAAATAAATATGAAGATCTTTTTCAAAATGTGACCAAGTTTAATAAAGGAAAAGAAAAATTAAATGATCTATTATCTTTTCAAAAATTGTCACATGATCATCATGGTATTGGATTTGTAGAAAAATCTTCATATTGTAATAATCCATATGTTTCTTGTGTTAAAAGTAAGACTAAGAAAAGTAAATTTATATGGATTCCTAAGAACTTAAATGTTTATGATAAAAATACATATATTGCTTCATACATGCATGACATATGTGATTCTTGCAATTATGTATATACTAACAAATGGAAACCAAATTCTAAATGGATTTGGAGTCCTAAAGGTTAGATATTATCTTTTATATTTGGTACCAACTAACGTTTATTTTGCAGGTACCATATAAAAGTTATTATGTATATAAGTACTAATATATTTGTTGCAGGGGAGAACAAAATTTTTTTTTATCTGTTATAACCCATTTCTGCAGGGGGAGGAAAAGATAACATATTTTCTGCAGGGGGAGGAAAAGATATCAAGGGGAACACTTGTGCACACACGAAGCGTCACCATCAAAAAGGGGGAGAATGTTGGAACCTATTTCGATGAAGACGTTCGTGACGATCAAAATCATTTGGAGCTCTACACATGAAGAATCAAGAGTCCGATATGTTCAAGATGTGCCAAGGAGAGTTGATTAAGTGTTGTTTGTAAAGTGAAAATAGAGTGTAAAAGCCTTGACACAAACCAACACTTCAGTATCATGTTAGTCGACTTGATGTCCCAATATAGTCGACTAATAAACACTATAGTCGACTTACCCAAAGTCCTAGTCGACTAATTCTGTGTCCTGAAACAGACCAACTCTCTGTTTGTTCAATTAGTCGACCAGCAGTAAACCAAGTCGACTAATCCATTTTCTAGTCGACTTATAGAAAACACCTAGTCGACTAATCCCTTGACTCAGTCGACTATAAAGCAGTTGCAGTCGACTTGAGGTAGTTGATCCAGAAACCTTTCAACCAACAGACATATCCCTAGTCGACTACTAGCTAAACCTAGTCGACTAATAGTAGAAGTTTTTCCTAGTCTAGTCGACTAACTCAGTATCCTAGTCGACTACAGGCAGTTTCTGACTGTTGGACAGTTTCTGTTATCTGAACCTTTTGGCAACGTTTTTCAACGACTATATCCTCTGAATTGGTCCCATAACTACCCTAACTAACCCTAGTCTTCAGCTATAAATAGGGAAGTTATTCCTAAGGCCAAAGGTTAAGATTTACAAGAGTTTTCATTCAGTTTTCCAAAGCCAAATTCCAAAAAACCAAAAACTGAATTCCTAACTTCTATTCTTCACCAAAAGACAATTCCATTAGTGAAGTCTCTGAAGTTAATCTTTCCTATACTGTACCTTGTCCACATACACATCTGTACCAAGGCTATAGGAAAAGCATTGTAAATTCTCAAAGTGATTTGTACACGGGAGGCTTCTTGGTTGAAGAGGCAAGTTGTACAAGGCGACCAATGTACACGGGAGGCTTCTTGGTTGAAGAAGTAGTTGTACAAAGGTAAAAGGTGTTCTCTTGGTGGAAGAGAAGGTGTATACACTTGAAGAAGGGTGTTCGATAAGTGGTGTACATGTTGTATTGATTTTGGGTGGCAAAGTCAAGTTAAAGGAAAATCTCAAGCGGGTGGCTTGGGGACTGGATGTAGGTCACAAGGACCGAACCAGGATAAATCTCATTTGTTTGCGTTTGTTATTTCTGAGATTTGTTTTCCTTTACATGCAAGTTAGTTTATTTTCTTAACGCTAATCTTTCTTGTTTAGATTTGTGTTGACTTGAGGCATTTCAGATAATTGTTGCCTTCAAGAGATAATTCCGCAATTAGTCCTTATCTCAGCGATCCTACAGAGATCAATGATGTCCTCATACGGGTGGGAGAATTCATTTACCCAGTCGATTTCATTGTTTTAGAGACACAACCTGTGTCTAATCCTAGGTCCCAAACCCCCGTAATCTTAGGATGCCCATTCCTAGCATCCGCGAATGCAATCATAAATTGTAGAAACGGATCCATGAGATTAACTTTTGGGGATATGACCAAGGAAGTCAACTTAGGTAAACATCCCTACGACATAAACGACCAACCCTTTGAGGTTAACTTCATTGAAAACATGACTAGTGAGCACAACAAGGAGATCACACTAGAGTCAAAGGAAGTGGAAGAGTTAGAATCAAGTGATCTCAACCTTAATGAGATTGAATGGGCAGCAAATCCAAGTTCTATAGAGATGAAAAATTCAAGCTTAACACCTCCACCCATCGAGCCACCTCCTTCTTTGGAGTTAAAGACCTTGCCTAAACATCTTATGTACACCGACCTTGGTGAACAAGAGACGTTACTAGTCATAGTTGCCTCCAATTTGCTAATAGGCAAGAGGAAGACCTACTGGCAACCCTTAGGAGACATAAGGAAGACATTAGTTGGACCATGGCAGATATCAAGGGACTGAGCCCTAAGATAGTCCAGCATAGAATCCATCTAGAGGAAGGAGTTAAATCTAAGAGGGATCCACAGCGTAGGATAAACCCGCTCATGTAAGAGGCTGTACAAGCCAAAATAATGAAACTGTTAGATAATGGGATCATTTATCGCATTTTCGATAGCGAATGGGTTAGCCTAATGCATGTGGTCCCTAAGAAGTCCAGCTTTACTGTGGTAGAAAACGACAAGCAAGAGATAGTGCAAACACAACTGCTTACCAAAGTTTGAGTATGCATAAACCATCGCAAGTTGAACACCGCCACTAGGAAAGATCATTTTTCCCTCCCATTTATCGACCAAATGCTGGAACGATTAGCCGACCATGAGTATTACTGTTTCTTGGACGGTTACTTAGGGTATAACCAAATCCCAATAGCCCCAGAGGACAAGAAAAGACAATGTTTGAAATCACCTAGAGGGGGGTGAATAGGTGATGGCTATAAAATATAACAATTATGCGTAATTTAAAATTACTTAAACCAATTAGCACAAAAGACACTTGCAAGATAGTAAGCAATAAATAATGCAAGTAATAAAGAGAGATAGAGTTTAGAGAAATTTGAGCAAACGCAAACACAAAGGTATGTTTCTGAGGTTCGAGCTATGCTCTACGTCCCCACCTTCACACTTGAAGGATTTTCACTATTGGTGATCCCACTGGATCCTCAATACAAGGACACACTTGTCCTATCTCTCGGTGTCGCTGCAACACTTTGAAGCACACCGCTCGCTTGAGGCCGATGCCTCTACAACTTCTCAAATAAAGAAAAACTTGATCACACTTGATCAAAAAGCTCACTTAGCACAATCCTATAACCAATATGATGGAGATGATACTTGGGATTGTGTAGTGTAAAAAGACTAGAGAGAAGTAGAGGATTGCTTCAAAAATGTGTTGGGAATTTTGGCTTTGGAGAGAATCTTTTCTAGAAAGAAAACTAAAGTTTTAGCTTGGAAATGTTTTCTTGCAAAATAACTTGTCTATTCTTTTCAAATCTTGTCTTTAATCATGTTGAAGTGACCCACTATTTATAATGGAAGAAAAACAAGGTATATAGCTCAAGAGAGTCGTTGGGGTGAATCCCAACAAAAAATCTGTCAGAAAATAGAGTTGTTTGAGTCTGTCAGAACTTCTGACAGCTAACGGTCGACCGTCCCGTTCGACCGCCAACGGTCATATTTCTGACCGTTGGGGGGGGGGACGGTCGGCCGCTCTGGTCGACCGCAGCTCTGCCTTAGAGAAAACTCTCTAACGGTCGGCCGACCCGGTCGACCGAAATAAACAGAGAGTACTGACATTAATCTCGGTCGGCCGGGGCGGTCGGCCGACGTGCACACATGCACAGCCGTGCACGTCGGTCAACTGGGTCGGTCGACCGCACTCTGTCAGGTCTATTTTTCCAGAGTCTGCTAAAAAGGGAAGGGGAAATTTTTGGCTAAAATGTTTTTGTTAAGGATTCCTAAAACAGGGTTCTAGGACTAAAAGAACTTAGTGTGTGATCATAGATCAACACCCTAACAAGTTTTGAACTTTATATGTTAAAAATCCTTTTTGATAAAATGATAATGGTTTTTCTAAAAACTGATTTTTCCAAACATAGTTATTCTAAAAACACTAAGTTAGAAATTTTGATAAAAATTGTTTTGAAGCCATGAAGCAATACTAAATGTGTGTGAGTGATAATCCCAAGTATTCTACCTCTATCATTTAGGTTTTGACAAAATATCTAAAAATAAAAGGTAAATTAAAAATCTTGAATTTTCTTCTTTGTTTGATCCCGAAGCTTTTCTACCGTGCAAGGCTTGGGAATCCAAATCTTTAGCGGCGTCCAAATTGTAAGTCTTAATGTGGAGTCGTCAAATCAACTTGTTTTAAACCTGAAACTCATTTAAACAAAATTATTAAAAGCATAACTAGATATGGTTTGTTATCATCAAAATGTCGAGCTAATGACCTTTGGCCCAACAATCTCCCCCTTTTTGATGATGACAAAACATATATAGTTATCACAAATATTTGGATGAAGACTTCAAGTGAAGCTCCCCCTCAACACATGCATATATCAAAGAGATACTCAGGCATAAATAAATATCACAAATAGTATATGGAAATGAAGCACATGTCAATCAAACCATACATATGCAATGGATATCACACAAAAGTAGATGTCATAAATAAAATAGTCATATCCATACAAAACATAGAAACACAAATACAACAACCACATGTCCACAAACATAAATACATGTAAAAAATACTGCAACCCAAAATACAAAAAATACAAAATAAGGTAATGTAATACAGCCCAATGAGTCTCTCATAAGTATCTCTCCCACTTTTTGACATCATCAACAATGGGGAAATCACTCCTCATCGTCCTCCTCCTCAGAGTCATCCTCCTCAGACAAGTCGTCCTCATCACCTGCACAACCTCTTCATCACCATCATCATCATCCTCATCATCATCCTCATCACCCTCCTCCTCAGGATCAATAGCAGCAACAGCAGGCTGTGAAGCTGGAGGAGCAGAAGGGGGCCTAGCTTGAAATGAAGGGCCTGAGGAAGGAAGCGGTCGGGCAAATGCCGTGGGGTCTGGGCCTCACATATTGTACTTCACATAGAGTGCACTAAATTGCGAATCCATGTATCGCATGGAATCAACAAAGTAGCATATGTCGTTGCGAAGTCCTTGGTAGCGAGAGTCCATCTCCTCACAATGTGCCGCTAACTCCGCAGAAATCTGGGTGTGGTGCTGGATCTCAGCGGAAATCAAAGAATGATGCTCCTGGAACTGAGCTCAAAGCTCAGAAGAAATGAAAGACTGGAGGTCTGAGGGAATAGATGACCCTGGAGCAGACGAAGAGGACCCTGGAACATGAGTAGGAGGAATGGGCGGCTGTTGGGCAGCAGCATGACGCGTCCCAGCCTCCATCCTTTTCAGGAGAGAGCTGTTCAGGTTCACTGAGGGTTCTGAGGGTCTCACAGAAGACAAGTCAAAATCAAGTTGTTTCATAAGATAGGAGATAAGCATCCCATAAGGTAAATGCCTAATGGGGACAAGAACATTATCAGAGGTCATGTGGGAGATGATAAACTGGGGGATGTTAATCTTGATGCCTTTCAGAAGGCAATAGACAATCAATGGGACAGGTCCCCTGGCATGACTATATTCACCAGATTTGGGCAGGATGTTATAAAAGACAATCTTAGCGAGAACTTAAGCAGTGAGAGTGTAGTTTCTCACTTCTTCATTTCTCACAATACCGGGGTTATCAGACCCGTGGAGCAAAGTTAACGCGGTGAGCGCAGACTCACCGGCCGGATACTCAAAGTCATGAAGGTCATAGGAATAGACATCAACTCCCCCACAGGAGAGATGCAGAAGATCAGCAAATTGTTGTAGAGAGATATCAACGTCTCTCCCTATAACCCTAGACCTAACCCTGTTACCCTCATAAGATAAGTTTGTATAAAAGTATGGAATAAGTGAGGTGTAAACGGGTTCCCTAATAGCCACGAATTGATCAAGAGAGTTGTTACTCAAAATCTGTGGTATATTAAGGTGTTCAAAATCTCGGAGAACCACACATCTACCAGAAATTATAGTTCTCTCCGAAAGAAGAATGTATCGATGTTCTGCTTGGAAGGAAACAAAAGGAGGTTTGGTTTTGGCAGAGGAAGAAGGGGCAATGGATTTACCCTTCTCGGATCTAGATCTTTTAGCCATATTTTTAGGTTAAAAGTGAGATCTAGGACAAAATCCAAAAATAATAAGGTGAGTGCTTGATCTAATCTAAATGAAGGAAGGATCTTAGCAAAAGGAAGATGGATAACAAAATTTTAAGCAAGATCTAAGAAAAATATGATTTTTACCTTGACGATTGAAGATCAAGAGCCCAAAAACCTGAAATTCTTTGAGAATACACATAAATCTGGGCCTGAGACTGAAGATCCAGGAAAAATTTGGGAGTTTTAGGGTTGGATTTGGTTTGGATTTAGATGAGAGAGAGTGGTTAGGGTTTTTGAGAGAGGAAATAAGGAGAGTCGGCGGAGGTGAGAGAGGAAATGAGAGATTAGGGCTTTAAATAGGGTAGGTAAAAAGCAGATTCCCGTCGCCCGGTCGGCCGGTCCGGTCGACCGAAAATACCCGAGAGCACTGACAGACGAATCGGTCGACCGCTCCGGTCGGCCGGCCACAGAGAAAGAAATAAAAATTCTTCCAGGCAAGGTCGGTCGGCCGGATATCAGCTCTGGTCGGTCGGTCTTGCCAAAAAACTGTCAGCAGCAAAACCCAAAAAAAAATTATAGTTTGAAAATAATAAAAAAATATTTCAAGCAATGTTTTAAACATCTTTTAAACTATATTAGTTATAATTATCAACAAAGTTTACACAAATATTTTTACCTTTTATAAAATAAAGGTTTAGAGATGTTGAAGCCGAATACCCGGTGAAGGGTTCTGTACTTCTCCTCGAGATTCCTCTAAATATGAGTTGAGACGGGCAATTGCCATCTCTAAGTATTTGCTTTATAAAAGTTTTAAATAAATTTTATTAAGTTTTAACAAAACAAAAATACAAATACAATTAAATCTAAACATGTGGACATAAAAACAATATGAAAACAAACATACATATACGCATGAAGGAGGTGCAAGTTTACTTTAACAAATATTAATACAATAACATGGTAAACTAGCAATCCTATGCACATATACATATATAAGCAAAATGAAACTTTTAAATGGAGAAATTACCGAACCGAGGGCATTCTCCAAAATAGGTGCCTCCATGATAGCGATGCAAGCGATGATATGTTCATTTAGCATTGATGCATCCACCACCCGGGCACCGTCTCCCCCTAAGTCTTGGAGGAAAAAGACCCACTTGTATCAATTAAATTTGGTGTGTCTTTTGGTACCCATATCTTTTTGGGTCCTTTAGGATTAGTACTTGGGCGAACCCAAACATGTTTATTTATCATGTTAAGTTTAGCAAAACAAAATTTTTCTAAATGGCCTTTGCGGCCACAATGAGTGCAAACATAAATCCTACCACTACCATACATGTATGCATGCTTATGTGTGTGTGCATGTTTCCATGCATGTTGATGGTGAGTGTGTTTCCCTTAGGTTACACCTTTGGGAAACCTAGAAGCAAACTTATTTAAATCAAATGCACATTTTTTAAGAGTTGAGTCCAAAACATCAACCCGTTTTTGAATCTCAATAAAATCATTTTTATTACAAGATAAAATGGGGGTTTTCCCTTTACAAGCTATTTTATAATTTTCAAAATCAATTTTTATTTTCTTAAAAGCATTAAATAAATCATTTTTCTCTTTTACAACAATATCATATTTATTTTTCAACAAGTCATTTTCCTTTTTCAATTTTTTCTTTTGAGATTGTGAAATCTCATACCTATGTTGTAATTCTTCAAAAAATTGTGCTAATTCATCTATAGTCAATTCATCATCTTCTATGGAGCTTTCGAGAGTTACCTTAGAAGCATCTTCTCCATATGCCATGAAGCACATGTGTGCGGCGTCGTTCTCCTCCTCGGATTCAACTCCGTATCGTCCCACGTGGCCACCATTGCTTTCTTCTTCTTTGGCCCATTCTTGGAGGTTGTGGCTTGGAGTGCGGGGCAATCGGCGATGAGATGTCCGATCTTCTTGCAATGGAAGCAAGGACCGGGCTCCTTCCTTTTTCTTTCAAACCTTCCTTGAGGTTTCCCTCTTCGTAAGTTGCTTTGCCTCCCCTTCTTGTAGAACATTTTGCCCACCTTCCGGATGAGCATGGCAAAGTCCTCATCGTAGTCTTCCGATGAGTCTTCCTCGTCATGGTTGGATGGAGTGGCTTTGAAGGCGAGGGCTTTCTTCTTAGGCGCCTCCCTTTCTTCTCTAACTTTCATTTCCATCTCATGTGTCTTGAAATTTCCAATGAAGCTAGAGAAGTCCATCTCCTCCCGATCGTTGAGCTCCTTGAGGGTTGTTGCCTTTACTTCCCACGCTTTGGGAAGAGCTCTAATGACCTTCCGAATCTTTTGGTCATTGTCGATCGTATCACCTAAAGAAGATAAAGCATTTGTTATTTTGGTGAAACGAGTGAGCATGTCATCAATGCTCTCATTCTCAAGCATATAAAAATTCTCATATTGAGAACGCAAAAAGTCAATCATAAATCTTTTGACTTGTGACGTTCCCTCATGAGTCACAATTAAAACATTCCATACCTCATATGCAAATTTACAGTTTATAATGCGGGAAAGGTCATCTTCATTAAGGGCTTGGGTTAATGCATATTGAGCCCTAGCATTAGCCTCATAGTCCTTGGTGGTGTCCTCGGACCATGTTCTCTCATCGGTGAGAGGTTCTACAAATTCTTTGGTTATGGCCCTAGCTACCCTAACTCCTAGGGACTTAAGGAAGAGGTTCATCTTGACTTTCCAAATAGGGAAGTTCAAGCCATCAAACTTGGGTGGGGACTTGATGCTAGAAAAATCAATTGAATCCATGGGTAATGAATAAGATGCACAACTAATGAAGAATGCAACAAATGATATAGCCAAATATAAGGATCTCCCTTAGGTGGTTAAACCAAATAGTAGGGTTAGGCTCTGATACCAATTGAAATCACCTAGGGGGTGAATAGGTGATGGCTATAAAATATAACAATTATGCGCAATTTAAAATTACTTAAAACAATTAGCACAAAAGACACTTGCAAGATAGTAAGCAATAAATAATGCAAGTAATAAAGAGAGATAGAGTTTAGAGAAATTTGAGCAAACGCAAACACAAAGGTATGTTTCGAGGTTCGAGCTACGCTCTACGTCCCCGCCTTCACACTTGAAGGATTTCCACTATTGGTGATCCCACTGGATCCTCAATACAAGGACACACTTGTCCTATCTCTCGGTGTCGCTGCAACACTTTAAAGCACACCCGCTCGCTTGAGGCCGATGCCTCTACAACTTCTCAAATGAAGAAAAACTTGATCACACTTGATCAAAAAGCTCACTTAGCACAATCCTATAACCAATATGACGGAGATGATACTTGGGATTGTGTAGTGTAAAAAGACTAGAGAGAAGTAAAGGATTGCTTCAAAAATGTGCTGGGAATTTTTGGCTTTGGAGAGAAAATCTTTTCTAGAAAGAAAACTAAAGTTTTAGCTTGGAAATGTTTTCTTGCAAAATAACTTGTCTACTCTTTTCAAATCTTGTCTTTAATTATGTTGAAGTGACCCACTATTTATAGTGGAAGAAAAACAAGGTATACAGCTCAAGAGAGTCGTTGGGGTGAATCCCAACAAAAAATCTCTCAGAAAATAGAGCTGTTGGAGTCTGTCAGAACTTCTGACAGCTAACGGTCGACCGGCCCGGTCGACCGCCAACGATCATATTTCTGACCGTTGGGGGGAAACGGTTGGCCGCTCCGGTCGACCGCAACTTTTCCTTAGAGAAAACTCTCTAACGGTCGGCCGACCTGGTCGACCGAAATAAACAGAGAGTACAGACATTGATCTCGGTCGGCCGGAGGTCACGTGCACACCGTGCACGTCGGTCGATTGGGTCGGTCGATCGGACTCTGTCAGGTCTGTTTTTCCAGAGTCTGCTAAAAAGGGAAGGGGAAATTTTCGGCTAAAATGTTTTTGTTAAGGATTACTAAAACAGGGTTCTAGGACTAAAAGAACTTAGAGTGTGATCATAGATCAACACCCAAACAAGTTTTGAACTTTATATGTTAAAAATCCTTTTTGATAAAATGATAATGGTTTTTCTAAAAACTGTTTTTCCGAACATAGTTTTTCTAAAAATACTAAGTTAGAAATTTTGATAAAAATTGTTTTGAAGCCATGAAGCAATATTAAATGTGTGTGAGTGATAATCCCAAGTATTCTACCTCTATCATTTAGGTTTTGACAAAATATCTAAAAATAAAAGGTAAATTACAAATCTTGAATTTTCTTCTTTGTTTGATCCCGAAGCTTTTCTACCGTGCAAGGCTTGGGAATCCAAATCTTTAGCGGCGTCCAAATTTTGAGTCTTGATGTGGAGTCGTCAAATAAACTTTTTTTAAACCTTAAACTCATTTAAACAAAATTATAAAAAACATAACTAGATATGGTTTGTTATCATCAAAATGTCGAGCTAATGACCTTTGGGCCAACAACGTTCACATGCCCATTTGGGACATTTGCCTATCATCGAATGCCTTTCGGCCTATGTAATGCCCCCGCCACATTCTAACGTTGTATGTTAAGTCTTTTTTCTGACATGATCGAGCGCTTCTTAGAGATTTTCATGGATGACTTCTCCATCTATGGAAATTCATTTGACCAATGTCTCCATTACTTGGAGCTAGTGCTGAATAGATGCACTGAAAAGAACTTGAACCTAAATTGGAAAAAGTGCCACTTTATGATGCAGCATGGGATTTTCCTAGGTCATGAGATATCTAGGGAATGGATCAAAGTGGACAAGGCTAAGGTGGAGATCATAGCCAAACTTTCAATTCCACAAAGTGAGAAGGAGATTCGTTCTTTCTTAGGACACGCCAAGTTTTACCGTAGGTTCATTAAGGATTTTAGCAAAATTGCTAGACCCCTTACAAACCTTCTAGCTAAAGACGTGCCCTTCATCTTTGATGATAAGTGTAATAGCACGTGGGAGAAGTTGAAATTGGAACTTATCTTTGAACTTATCATCTCATCTCTGGACTGTTCTAACCCTTTCGAGATCATGTGCGATGTCTCAGATTTTACGATAGGCGCTGTCTTAGGATAGCGTAAGGATAACAAGCAACACGTGATCTATTATTCAAGTAGGACACTCAATGACACCCAAGTGAACTATACTACAATTGAGAAAGAATTCTTGGCAGTAGTATTCGTTTTGGAGAAATTCCGCCCATACCTACTTGGGACCAAAACCACGATTTTCACTGACCATTCTGCACTTCAATAGCTAATGCTAAAAAAGGATGCGAAGGCCCGACTCATTCGTTGGATCCTCCTCCTTCAAGAATTTAATCTCAAAATTTGAGATAAAAAAGGTGTTGAAAATGTCATCACCGACCATCTCTCTCGTGTGCCAAACATACCTTCCGACGAACTGCCCATCAATGACAATTTTCACGATGAAAAACTTCTAGCCATCTCTGAGTAACCATGGTTTGCTGATATGGTAAATTACTTAGTCACAAACCAAACACCACCTAATTGGTCAAAACAGGATAGATATTGATTCTTATCTCAAGTCCGGTATTACATATGGGAAGATCCTTACCTTTCAAGTATTGTAGCGATCAAATTATTAGGAGATGTGTTCCCGATGAGGAAACTAGAAGCGTTCTAGCCTTTTGTCATGAATTTGCTTGCGGTGGACACTTTGGTCCCCGCAAAACTGCCAAAAAGATCCTACAAAGTGGTTTTTATTGGCCAACTTTGTTTAAAGACGCATTCGACTTTTGCAAAACTTGCATAAGATGTCAAATGATAGGAAGGATTTTTAAACGAAATATAATGCCCCTAAATCCAATTCTAGAAGTAGAACTTTTTGATGTTTGGGGCATTGATTTTATGGGTCCCTTCCCCAATTCATTTGGGTACCAGTACATCTTGTTGGCTGTAGATTACGTATCAAAATGGGTTGAAGCCGTCCCTTGCAAGAAAGATGACAGCAAAGTTGTTGTCAAATTCTTGAAAGAAAACATCTTCTCACTCTTTGGAACCCCTCATGCCATAATTAGTGACAATGGTACACATTTTTGCAATAGAACTTTTGAAGCTCTTATGTGAAAATATGCCATAACTCACAAGTTATCTATGTTGTACCATCCTCAAACCAGTGGACAGGTAGAAGTTTCCAATAGGCAAGTCTAGCTTATCTTAAAGAAAACTGTGAATCCAAATAGGAAGGACTGGTCTACCAAATTGGTGGATGCCTTATGGGCATATAGGACAGCCTTTAAAACGATTCTAGGAATGTCTCCATACAGACTAGTCTTTGGAAAGGCTTGCCACCTTCCTGTTGAGATAGAGCACCGAGCCTTATGGGCAATTAAGCAGCTGAATTTCGATCTAGATAAGGCCGGTGAGCTTCAAAAATTGTAAATTTCTGAACTGGAGGAGTTGAAGAACGAAGCATATGAAAATACGAAAATTGTGAAGGATAGGGTTAAGGTGTTTCACGATAAGTTCATCACTAAAAAAACTTTTCTCCAAGGACAAAAAGTGTTACTCTATAATTTTAGACTTCATCTCTTTCCTGGCAAGTTAAAATCAAGATGGACAAGGCCTTTCATTGTTAAGATTGTGTTTCCACACGGAGCCATAGAGATCTATGACCCAAAAAATGGTAGTACATTCAAGGTAAATGTTCAACGTCTTAAAATATTTTTGAAATCAGTACCGGAAGTAAATGCAGCCATGGGTCTTTTTGACCCAATGTATCAGTAACTCTATATCTCTGCCTATTCATGCATCCATGCATTCCATTCATACATTGGGGACAATGCATGAGACAAGTGTGGGGGAGGGTATAACCTTTAAAAAATTTTTTTACAAAAACAAATAAAAATAATAATAACAAATATATACAATTTTTTTATTTGTTCTAACATAACAATAAAAAAATAAAAATTAAAAGATATATATAAATTTTTTTTCTAACATAACAATAAAAAAAATTCTCTTTATTTGTTCTAACATAAAAAAAAAGATATAAAAAAGGACAATATTTTGACTTATCTTTTGAAAGAAATCTTAGTTAGTCATAAGAATTAGGAAAATCATGATTAGGATTTCTAAAAACTTGGTCAAAATAAATAAATTGTTGAATTTTTCGGTATAGGAGAAAAATTTGAATAAGTAATTAGTCTTGATTTTTACCTTAATGAAATGTGCATACCTAATACATTTACATATCTAGGATTCTAAGACAAAGACTCTTGTGCCCTATAAAAAAATATTAAACAATAAAAAAACAAAGAAATTCACTGATTAAGCTGGATACATGTGCCTCAAGAAGCATAAGTATTCACGCCTAATGGTGATTTTATAAATAAAATCCTTGGTTTTGTGGGTTAGTCCACTCGAATCCTTAAGTCCGTGGGGTGTTTTCTCACCCGGTGCCCTAAAACCAACCAGTTTGGAAGCCACCGACTTTAAGTTCGCTACATGGTTGGATTAGAAAGCCTAAGAAAACTAAGAAATATTATTTATATATGTACTAACACATCTAATAGTCAATTAGTTAGTTACGAGGCCTCAAGAAGCCTTGATACTTACACGAAAGAAAATTAGATGAGTTATACATATTAAAAAAAATAGAAAATAATAATAAAAAGGCATGAGAGTCCAAGTTAAAGAATTCCTAGTAAAGATTCACAAGGATGCATATGACTTAAGGTAACGAAAGAGACTATACAAAAATTCAATTTTGATTCTTAATTAAAATAGATAACAATTTATTATATAAAGACTAAGTTTAAAAATGAATAAAAATGATAATTATAGACTACTTAGTCTCTTCAAACATATTTCAAATATTTTCCTTTTTATAGATTCTGTAGGTGTAATCCGCTGAAAACCGTCACGAGACAACGCACGTCCTCTAGTTAACCTAGAGGTTTAACGGCTTGTTGCACATGCTAATTGCAACCGTGATGCCTATGAAAGTGAATTAGGAAAGATTAGTTTTTCTTTTCTTATTCTTTTTAATTTTTACTCAAGGACGAGCAAAAAGATAACTGTGGGGGTGTGATAAGCAGTAAAAAAAAGCATATTTATCACTATAATTACTGTCATGTTTCCCTATTTATTCTTTTAATTATGCACCATTACTAAAGTTTTGTTATTTAATGTATGCAGGCCTTGAGTAATTTAAAAAATAAAGAAATAAAGCCTTAATAAAGCCCAGAAGCTCAAAAAGCACATATGCAAGCCCATGTGCAAAACTTTTAGTAATTTAGAAGTTTCTATATTATCTAACCTAATCTAAAATTGGATTTTTAAAATCTTTATTTAAAATATAAGGGAGGAAAAGGGAGGATAAGATAGAACTCCTAATTACTAAAAGAAGAGGAAAAGGATGGACTTCTACTCAACCC
Source organism: Agave tequilana (assembly GCA_038442645.1). Classification (NCBI taxonomy): domain Eukaryota; kingdom Viridiplantae; phylum Streptophyta; class Magnoliopsida; order Asparagales; family Asparagaceae; genus Agave; species Agave tequilana. The sequence goes on along the minus strand of JAVJIF010000012.1, from coordinate 15,882 downwards.
TAGTTACTTGCAGGACAAGGCAAAAGATAAAATGAGAAGAGTGCAAAGATAAAAAAATCGTTTTAAAAGATTTGGATTTAGGATAACTTGCTTCACAAGTTATCTCGAATTATTAAATAGTATAACCTAAACCTTAGTTAACTCAATTGATGACTAGTCTTCGAGAATTATTTACTTACCCTAGGTTTTTTAACATGCATAGAGTTCAATCAACTTATCTTCATAGATCTAGGTTTTAGTAGTGGAGGGGTTAGCAAGCTATTAAGAAATTAGTTACACATAATTATGGTGGAATTAAGACATGGTAAAAGATTGCATAAAATAGATGAAAGAAAATAAAAGAAACACAAATAATAATAATAAAATAAAACAAAGAGATTGAAAGAAAAGAATGACCTTTTATTAAGTCTATTATTAACTCAATACAAAGTCTTCTCCTTTCTGCAACTCTTCTTCAAAGTAAAAAAAATAAAAATAAAAACTAGAAAAGTACAAGAGAATCTAAAGAAACCCTAATCTTGAGCTTCTGAGATCTGCCCTTGAGCTTCTGAGATCTGCCCTTCCTTTGTTACTATGCAGGGATATTTATAGGAGGAAACCAGAGGATAAGAAGCGTATGAAGATAAGAAAAGCAAAATATCTCTGAATTTGAATTCTTCTTTTATCTCCAAACTTGTTTTGACTTATCCGTAGAAGTTCAATTATGTCCTACAACTTGTTATCATATTGATCGCTGAATATGGCTTATCTGCTGTCTGAATTGGAAAGTATTATCAACATAAGAGTTGTAGTCCTTTAAATCTTCTTTCTGGAGCATCTTGAATCATTGGATAGAAATATTTGTAGCAAAAGTTATGATCTGAATACTAAAACGTGTACAGTCTGAATCCGAATTAAATTCAGATTTTCACTCCTTTATCTTCATCATGTGGTGCAAGCAATCTTGTTTAAATAGAAGTCCATCTTATCCTTTTCTTCCTCCTTTTAGCAATTAGGAGTTCTATTTTATCCTTCCTCTTCCTCCCTTATGAAATCACCTAGAGGGGGGGGGGGTGAATAGGTGATGGCTATAAGATTATGGCACAAATGCGGAATTTAAAAATTAACTAACACAATTAGCTCAAATTAAACTACTTGCAATAAATGAAGCAGATAATAGTGCAAGAAGTAAAGGAGTTTGAGTTGAGAGAAATTTGAGCAAACGCAAACACGCAGATATGTTTCCGAGGTTCGAGCCACGCTCTACGTCCCCGCCTTCACACTTGAAGGATTTCCACTATTGAAGATCCCACTGGATCACCAATACAAGGACACACTAGTCCCTTCTCTCGTGATGCCGCAACAACACCTTGAGCACACTTGCTCGCTTGAGGCCGATGCCTCTACAACTTCACTCAATAAGAAAATGATCACACTTGATCAAAAATACGCTCACTTGCACAATCCTAGAACCAAATGTATAGATGAAGAATTATGGGATTGTGTGGTGCAAAAGCTAGTGAGGAGTAGAGGTAAAGACTTCAAGTGGGTGTCTAAAACTTTAGGGCTTTTGGAGAGAAAATCTTTTCTAAAAGAAACCCTTTTGAAAACTTGTAAATCTTTTGTAAAACTCTTGTAAAAATATTTCTAATAGATGTCCTATCACTATGAAGTGACCTCCTATTTATAGGGGGTCAAAAATATCTCCAGAAATCCGTTGGGGTTAAATCCCAAAGGAATCTGTCAGAAAAATAGAGCTGTTGGAATCTGTCAGAAATTCTGACAGCTACCGGTCGACCGGTCGGTCGACCGCCAACGGTCGAAAATATGACCGTTGGGGGATATCGGTCGACTGCCCGGTCGACTCGATTAAACTGTGAGCACAGAAGAGTGCTCGGTCGACCGGGTCGGTCGGCCGACGTGCACATGCACAGTTTGTGCACGTCGGTCGACTGGTCGGTCGACCGGTTACTGTCAGTTCTGAAAAATCAGAACTGCCAGAACCTGAAAACTTGATTTTTGGATTTAGGTCTGGGTTTAAGGTATTGGATCTTGTAAAAACATAGAGTGTGAGCATATGTCACTACTCTAATAGGTTAAAACATTTTGATTGAAATTCCTTTGATAAAAACACTTGTTTTTCTAAATATTGTTTTTCCAAAACTTAAAGTTTCTAAAACTTATTTCCAAGAACATGTTATCTTTTAAATCTGAATTGGAAATAGAATTTGAAACTCATTTTGAAGTCATGAACCAAAGTAAAAGTGTGTGTAAGTGTAAATCCCATAACTCTACTTCTAACATCTAGTTTTGACAAAATATCTAAAATAACAAAAATACAAATCTTGGTACTTCTTCAAAGTCTTGATCTTGACTTGGTCTTCTCTTCAATGTTTTGTTCCCGAAGCATTCTATTGTGCTTTAGCTTGGGAATGTAAAATCTTTGGCGGACTCCAAACTTGTGAGTCTTGATTGCGGAGCCGTAAAATCAACCTTTTGAACCTGAAATCCTTTTAAACAAAATTGTTAAATACATAACTAGATATGGTTTGTTATCATCATCAAATATCCATCAAGATATAGGGCTAATGGCCTTTGGGCCAACAATCTCCCCCTTTTTGATGATGACAAAACATATTTAGTTTTCACAAATATTTTGGGTAGAGTCTTCAAATGAAGCTCCCCCTCAACACATGCATATACTAAAAATCATACTCAGGCATAGTATAGCAAATGATAAATGATAAACACATATTTCCATGCCAACAATCACTCAAATCATAGAGCAAATACTCATGTCATACCAACATATACTCATGTCATAGATAATGATAAAACATGTTCATACATGACATAAATAAAAGATACATATAAAGAAAAGAAACATGTCCACAAAGCATAATAAAGATACATGTCCAACACAAAACACAAATAACATAAAACACAAATATGTCTCAACACAAAATATGTCTCTCAAAATAACTCTCCCCCTTTTTGACATCATCAAAAGGGGAAGTCACTCCTCAGCACCAGCATCACCGTTATCGCCGTCATCCTCCTCATCGTCATCACCCTCAGAAGAAGAACTCTCTGCAGGAGTACCCTCAGCCATCGTCGTGTCACCAGCAGCAGTGTCCTCAGCCATCTTCTCATCACCATCATCGTCTCCGTCTGAAGAGGAAGATGAAGAAGAAGAAGAGGAGACCTCGTCCGGATCAGCGCCAATAACCTTAGGCCGTGGAGGTGGAGCAGAAGAACGGGCTCTGGGTGGAAATGGAGGGCCTACAGAAGGAAGTGGACCAGCAATAGAGGTGGGGTCTGGAACCATCATGTTGAATTTCATAAATAATGCCTCAAATTGCATATCCACATATCTCATGGACTCAGCAAAATAGGACATATCATTACGAATCCCATAAATCTGTGCATCCAAGACCGCACGGGAAGCTGCCTCTCTCTGAAATCGTACATCCATCTCAGCACGAAAATCTGCCTCGCGCTGGGATCGTGCATCCATCTCTGCACGTAGCGCTGCATCTCGCAGCTCAATCCAGGCCTGGTGTGCCTCAAACTGAGAGCGGACCTCAGAGGATAAAAGAGACTGAAAATCAGGAGGTAAAACTGGGGCAGATGAAGTCCCTGGGGCCGAAGATGACCCTGGGGCAGATGATGGACTTGGGACAGCAGGAGGAGCAGGAGGTTGCTCAGGAGCGTGTCTACGCAACTGGGCTTCCATCCTCTTCAGAAGAGAGCCGTCAATATCAATTGTAGCATCATCAGGAGACTCAACATCAGAAAGATCAAAGTCAAGAGCTTTGAGGATATGGGTAATAAGCATGTCATAGGGCAAGCTTCTCCCGGACAAACGAATCTGGTCGGAAGCCATATGTGAAGCTATGAGACGGGGAAAGTTTATTCTAATGCCTCGCAGAAGGCAATAGATGATCAATGGCACTGGACCCCTGGCATGACTGTATTCACCAGATTTGGGGACAATGTTGAAAAAGATGAATTTGGCAAGAACTTGAGAAGTGAGTGTGTATCTACTCACAACCTCGTTTCTAACCAAACCGGGGTTATTATCCCCGTGGATCAAAGTGGATGCAGTGAGCGCAGACTCACCCTCCGGAAACTCAAAATCATGAAGAGTAAAGGTGTAGACATCAGCACCACCAGTGGGTAGATGAAGAATTTTAGCAAATTGACCGATGCTAAGGTCAATGTCTCTACCTAAGACTCTAGTGAAAATTCGGTTCCCATCAAAAGAAAAGTTTGTATAAAAGTAGGGCACGAGAGAAGTGTAGACTTGTTCTCGAATGGTTAAGAACTCGTCTAAGGAATTATTATGCACGATGCGGGGGATTTCCAAGTGTTCAAAGTCTTGAACGACAACATATCTCCCCGAAATGATATTTTTCTTGGAGAGATTTATGAAACGATGTCCCGCAACCTCACTAATGAAAAGTCTTTTGGGTTTGGGAACAGCAGGAGAAGGTTTAGCAACTGCTTTCCCTTTCTCAGACCTGGTTCTCTTTGACATGATGAATAAAAATCGGATTTTTAGGTCAACACAAGTTGGGGCTTGATCTAGGAAGATTAGAAACCTAAAATCTTGACAAATAGAGGTAGATCACAAAGCTAGAAGTGAAGAACAGGAGTAAAGATCGGATTTTTACCTTATCTGTGAAGAACCAAAACCCTAATCAGAGAATCTCGAAAATCTTCAAATCCGGCGGATGGATGGTCCTGAAATTGAAGATCCCAAACTGGAAGAAGGAATTGCAAGTGGGTTTTGAAAGGATTTTAGATCGGATGAGAGATTAGAAAGATAGAAAATTTTTGGGGAAGAAAAGAGTCGGGCTTCGTCGGCTGTGAGTGAGGAGAGAGAGAGAAAAAAAGTCAAATATATAGCAGATCTGGGCATGATTACGATGCCCGGTCGACCGGTCGGTCGACCCAGACAAACCCGAGAGCTCTGTAAGTTCAGACGGTCGACTGGTCGGTCGACTCAGCAGAACCCGAGAGCTCTGTAAGTTCAGAGCGGTCGACCAGGACCTATTGTCGGTCGACCGATACCAAAACAGAAATAGGGGCAACTTATTTCAAGCAAACTCGGTCGACCGCACCCTAGCGTCGGTCGACCGTTTTTGCCTGAAAAACAGTCTGAAGCAATCTGCCTAAAGGAAAAAATTTTAAATGGAAATTTAATTAAATGTAAATACGATATATTAAACATACAAGATCAAACATGTGTTTTAATCTTGATTAATTAAACATATCACTCAAAAATTACATACAAGTCATTTTAATTTCTTTTTCATACAAGGCAAAGTTTTAGAGATGTTGAAGCCGTATACCCAGTGACGGGTTCTGAACTTCATCCTCATGATTCCTCTGAATATGAGTTGAGGTGCGCAATTGCCATCTCTAAGGTATTTGCTTTAAGTATGCAATCTTACAAAATTTCTTTTTAACTTTGAACTAAAGTGTGTATAGGTATATCATAAAAATTGTACATGTGGACATATAATAAATGAAACATGAAATCAAAACAAACATGGCATATACACAATTATGATAGAGATGTATGTTTACACTAACATATATCGATGTAGCATAAGGTAAACTAACAATCCTATACAATTGTATATATGTACATAAAAATCAAAAACTTTTAAATGGAGAAGTTACCGAACATGGGCAATCTCCAAAATTAGGTGCCTCCACGATAGTGATGCAAGCTTGATGTGTTCTTTGAGCTTTGTTGCATCCACCACCCGGGCACCGTTTCCCCCTACGTCTTGGAGGAACAAGATCCACCTGTATCACTCAAATTTGGTGGGTCTTTTGGTACCCATACTTTCTTGGGTCCTATAGGGTTAGTACCGGGGCGAACCCAAACATGTTTATTTTGTATACTATTCTTAATAAAACAAAACTTTTCCAAATGGCCTTTGCGGCCACAATGCGTGCAAACATATATCTTACCACTACCATACATATAAGCATGCTTGTGTGTGTGTGCATGTTTTCGTGCATGTGTATGATGTGTATGTTTCCCTTGGGTAACTCCCTTAAGAAATCTAGATGCAATCTTCTTTAAATCAAAAGCATAAGATTTAATGGTAGAGTATAAAACTTCAACACATTTTTGAATCTCTACAAAATCATTTCTATTACAAGAAGTCATTGGGGTTTTTCCTTTATTCGCAAGTTTATATTTTTCAAAATCAATTTTTAACTTTTCAAAAGCACTTGATAAAACATTCTTTTCATTAACTACTATTTCAAATTTATTCTTCAAGGCTTCATTTTCCTTTTTCAATTTCTTATTATGAGATTGTGAAATCTCATATCTATGTTGTAATTCCTCAAAGAAATGTGCAAGTTCATCCATTGTAAGATCATCATCTTCTAAAGTACTATCAAGGGTTACCTTAGAAGTATCCTCACCTTGTGCCATGAAGCACATGTTGGCGGCGTCGTGCTCCTCTTCGGATTCCGACTCCGTGTCGTCCCATGTTACTACCATAGCCTTCTTCTTCTTCCTTGGTTCATGCTTTGAGGTGGTCGCTTGAAGAGCGGGGCAATCGGCAATGAGATGTCCGATCTTCTTGCAATGGAAGCAAGGACCGGGTTCTTCTCTTTTCTTTTCAAATCTTCCTTGAGGTTTCCCTCTTCGGAAGTTACTTTGCCTTCCCTTCTTGTAGAACATCTTGCCCACCTTCCGGATGAGCATGGCGAAGTCCTCATCGCAATCCTCCATGAGTCGTCCTCCTCAATGTTGGTTGGAGTGGCTTTGAAGGCGATTGTTTTCTTCTTGGGTGCCTCCCTTTCTTCTCTAACTTTCATCTCCATCTCATGTGTCTTGAGATTTCCGATGAAACCGGAGAAGTCCATCTCCTCTTTGTCGTTAAGCTCCTTGAGTGTAGTTACCTTGACTTCCCAAGCTTTGGGAAGAGCCCGAATGACCTTGCGGATCTTTTGGTCATTGTCGATCTTGTCACCTAATGAAGATAAAGCATTAGTGATCTTAGTGAAACGAGTGAGCATGTCATCAATGCTCTCATTATCAAACATATAAAAATTCTCATATTGAGAACGTAGCAAGTCAACCTTAGCTCTTTTGACTTGTGACGTTCCCTCATGAGTCACAATAAGAATATTCCAAACCTCAAATGCGGATTTGCAATTAATGATGCGTGACAAATCATCCTCATTTAATGCTTGGGTTAATGCATATTGGGCTCTAGCATTAGCCTCATAATCCTTGGAGGTATCCTCGGACCATGTGCTTTCATCAGTGGTAGGTTCAATGAAATCTTTGGTTATGGCCCTAGCTACTCTAACTCCTAGGGACTTAAGGAAGAGGTTCATTTTGACCTTCCAAATGGGGAAGTTCAAACCATCAAACTTGGGTGGGGACTTGATGCTAGAAAAGTCTAGAGATGCCATGAATGCACAATAAGTGAGATGCACAAAATATAAATAATGCAACAAATAACTATAGCCAATAAATATGGATCTCCCTAAGGTTGTTAGACCAAAAATGTAGGGTTTGGCTCTGATACCAATTGAAATCACCTAGAGGGGGGGGGGTGAATAGGTGATGGCTATAAGATTATGGCACAAATGCGGAATTTAAAAATTAACTAACACAATTAGCTCAAATTAAACTACTTGCAATAAATGAAGCAGATAATAGTGCAAGAAGTAAAGGAGTTTGAGTTGAGAGAAATTTGAGCAAACGCAAACACGCAGATATGTTTCCGAGGTTCGAGCCACGCTCTACGTCCCCGCCTTCACACTTGAAGGATTTCCACTATTGAAGATCCCACTGGATCACCAATACAAGGACACACTAGTCCCTTCTCTCGTGATGCCGCAACAACACCTTGAGCACACTTGCTCGCTTGAGGCCAATGCCTCTACAACTTCACTCAATAAGAAAATGATCACACTTGATCAAAAATACGCTCACTTGCACAATCCTAGAACCAAATGTATAGATGATGAATTATGGGATTGTGTGGTGCAAAAGCTAGTGAGGAGTAGAGGTAAAGACTTCAAGTGGGTGTCTAAAACTTTAGGGCTTTTGGAGAGAAAATCTTTTCTAAAAGAAACCCTTTTGAAAACTTGTAAATCTTTTGTAAAACTCTTGTAAAAATATTTCTAATAGATGTCCTATCACTATGAAGTGACCTCCTATTTATAGGGGTCAAAAACATCTCCAGAAATCCGTTGGGGTCAAATCCCAAAGGAATCTGTCAGAAAAATAGAGCTGTTGGAATCTGTCAGAAATTCTGACAGCTACCGGTCGACCGGTCGGTCGACCGCCAACGGTCGAAATATGACCGTTGGGGGATATCGGTCGACTGCCCGGCCGACTCGATTAAACTGTGAGCACAGAAGAGTGCTCGGTCGACCGGGTCGGTCGGCCGACGTGCACATGCACAGTTTGTGCACGTCGGTCGACTGGTCGGTCGACCGGTTACTGTCAGTTCTGAAAAATCAGAACTGCCAGAACCTGAAAACTTGATTTTTGGATTTAGGTCTGGGTTTAAGGTATTGGATCTTGTAAAAACATAGAGTGTGAGCATATGTCACTACTCTAATAGGTTAAAACATTTTGATTGAAATTCCTTTGATAAAAACACTTGTTTTTCTAAATATTGTTTTTCCAAAACTTAAAGTTTCTAAAACTTATTTCCAAGAACATGTTATCTTTTAAATCTGAATTGGAAATAGAATTTGAAACTCATTTTGAAGTCATGAACCAAAGTAAAAGTGTGTGTAAGTGTAAATCCCATAACTCTACTTCTAACATCTAGTTTTGACAAAATATCTAAAATAACAAAAATACAAATCTTGGTACTTCTTCAAAGTCTTGATCTTGACTTGGTCTTCTCTTCAATGTTTTGTTCCCGAAGCATCTATTGTGCTTTAGCTTGGGAATGTAAAATCTTTGGCGGACTCCAAACTTGTGAGTCTTGATTGCGGAGCCGTAAAATCAACCTTTTGAACCTGAAATCCTTTTAAACAAAATTGTTAAATACATAACTAGATATGGTTTGTTATCATCAAAATATCCATCAAGATATAGGGCTAATGGCCTTTGGGCCAACACCTTAGACTTTAAAATCTAAGTTTAGATTAGGTTAGATAAGGTAGAAATTTTTAAATTACTATAATTAATTTTGCATGTGGGCTTGTGGACTTTTTGGGCTTTTGGGCTTTAATTGGGCTTCATTTATTTGTTTTTTTAATTACTCAAGGGCTGCACACATTAAACAATAAAACATTAGTAGTAGTGCCTAATAAAAGAATAAATAGGAAAATATGATGGTAAATGTGATAATAAATATGCACTTTTTACTACCTATCACCCATACACACAAAATTGCACATGTTTTTTAAAAGATTATTTTTGTCTCTTGTATAAAATATTTTAATAGACCTATTTCAGTATTTGCAAACTCAATTTATTGTAGTTTACAAAGTCTTGACAAAAATCATTTTTGAAAATAAACATATCTTCAAAAATATTTCCTCAAAATAATCTGTTTTGACCGGTTGCGGTCGATCGGATGGTCAACCAGTTCTACTATAGGTCAGAACGGTCGACCGAGCGATCGACCGCTGTTCTGACCGTTGGGTGCGTGCATGTGTGCACGTTATCCTTTGGACCGGGCAGTCGATCGGACTTGATGTCGGGCGACCGAGCATCGACGGACTGACTGCACCCAAGTTTCGGTTTGGGACGGTCGACCGGGGCCTGCCAACGATCAAAAGTTTTTGAAAACTGGTCGACCGGCTGGTGGACCGTGAGTGTATTATCAACCTAACGGCTAGTTTTTTTAGCATATTTTAAAACATGTTTTTATTCTCCAAACGTTGTTTAAGGCTGGTTTTGGGTTTTATCTTTCCTGATTAGTCAAGATTATTGTTACCCTTTAATCCCTACTTATATCCTATAAATATGGGTGGATGGGGTTGAGGAGAATCACAACAACATTTGCAAAAGAAATCAAAGCTTGAGTATTTTTAAAAAATGTTTTTATTCTCAGTTTTTGTGCTCTAATCTCTGAATTTTCTCTGAAGTTTTTTAATCAAAACTCTCTTCTACTTTATTTCATTTTTCACTTACAAACCTTGAGTTTCAATCCTCTACATTATTCTCTAGGGTTTTGTAAAGAAAATTTTTTCAAAAGAGAGTTTATGGTCTTTTGATCACCAAGTGATTATTGTATTTGTGGCACTAGAGGAGTGTGATTGAGGAGTTGGGTAGTCCCTAATGGTTGTAATCCTTTGTGAAAGTTCTAGTGGATCGAAAATCCTTCTGGGTGAAGGCAGGGACGTAGAGCTGGATGCTCGAACCACAAAACAAATCTTTGTGTTTGCGATTTGTTTACTTGTGTTATTTACTTTTTTTCATTCATTCTTATATTGTCGATCTATACTCTCACAATAAGATTGCATTGCGCACCTCAAACTCTTATTTAGAGAAATCACGAGGAAGGAGTTCAGAGCCCTTCACGGGGTATTCAGCTTCTAATCTTGCTTTGAGTGATCGTTGCATCATCTAATTCTTAAATTTGTGCATTGATTAGCATAATCACCTATTCATCCACCTTTAGGTGATTTCAGTTGGTATCAGAGTTAGGACTCTAGTTTTTAGCTTCCATCCTTAGAGAGATCCTATAATTTCCTAATCACTATTTTCATACATTTCATTCATACACTAGTAAAGATGGCCGATAACATTAAGATGATAGGTAGTAAAAAATGCATATTTATCACTAAATTTACTATCATGTTTCCCTATTTATTCTTTTAATTTTGCACTATTACTAAAGTTTTATTATTTAATGTGTGCAGGCCTTGAGTAATTTAAAAAATAAAGAAATAAAGCCTGAATGAAGCCCAGAAGCCCAAAAAGCCCATGTGCAAAAGTTGTAGTAATTTAGAAGTTTTTATATTATCTAACCTAATCTAATCTTGGATTTTTAAACTCTTTATTTAAAATCTAAGGAAGGAAAAGGGAGGATAAGATAGAACTCCTAATTGCTAAAAGAGGAGGAAAGGGATGGACATCTACTCAACCTAGTTGCTTGCAGGACAAGGCTAAAGATAAAAGGAGAAGAGTGCAAAGATAAAAAAATCGTTTTAAAAGATTTGGATTTAGGATAACTTGCTTCCCAAGTTATCTCGAATTTTCAAAATAAAGAGGCCGTATGCAGAATCCAGAAGGCTATACCCAGATGGACAGACAAGAGGAGGCCACCACGTGAGAAAACGCGTGGCCAGAGGCCAAGCTATAGCCGCGAAAACGCGGCCATAGCCGCGTTTTCACGACCTTTTGAATGAGGATGGGTACCAGTTTTCGCGGGAGAGTTATACCTGGACTCTACTTCTTCCATCTCCTATAAATACCCCTGCAGAGCAACAGAGAGGGGGCATCCAGAGACAGGAACTTAGGATTTTTCTTTAGATTTTCTCTTTTTAAAATTCTTGTAATTTCATTTTTAGCATATTTTGGAGGAGGAGAGGAGCACTATATTTGGAAGTGACATTCAAATAAAGGTTACTTTTTCTTCTTTGTTATTAAATTTTGTCATTTAATTTTGTTTTATGTTGTGATCTATTATTTGTCTTCTTCTCTCTTTCACACAATTTTTCACATTAAACAAAAACTGAAAATAAAAAGAAAAGAAGATGAATAACTAAATTTAATTTGTGGTTTGCTAATCTTTTAAACAACCCTAGTGTAGTTTAGAAAGTGAATTGATTGATATCACTTTTAGAAACCCTAGGATTAAAATAGTTTTCTTGAAGATTAATTGATAGTTAGGTTTTTCTAATCTAGGTTACACTTCTAAACGATTCTTCATAAATTCATACTTAAGAACTTTGATAGCATAACTTTAAGTTAAGACTTCTCTTATGCTATACTTAGAAGTTAGGATGAACAACTATTGAATTTTTATTAGTGCACACTAGTTAGGATTCTAATATCATTTATCTTGCCTGAACTCCCATTAATAACCTAGGATAGATGCTACTTGTTTTAAGATGATATTCACTCTTTGAGACTTACTCTATGGGTTTTGGTAGAAGATTAGTGAACTACATATCTCAATTGATTCAAATCTAATCAATCTATCTCTTTTGTTTTGTTCTAAGTGTAACACAGAGAAATCATCCGAAACGCTTGCATCGCATCCTTCCCTGTGGATCGACCCGCTTTGGCCCTTACTGCAGCGGATAGAATTGAGATGAGACTAAGACTTGCTAATCTTAACTTTTTCTTTTACAATTTCTCGTTCCAATCATAAGACCCCTCCCAAATTTGATGGACTCTACTTTCCTATATGGAATGTTAAGATGAACATTTTTCTACAATCTCTAGGTAGCCTAGTTGCTAAGTCTTTGACCAAGCCTTTTAGTAAACCGAAAGGTAAGGAGAACACTTGGTCTGATCTTACCTCCAAGGAATTTGATGCTAATTCAAAGGCTCAAAATGCCCTACTTTTAGCATTGAATGAGGATGACTTAACATGGGTTATACATTGCAAATCTGCCTATAAGATTTGGCAACACTTATTGGTCACTCATGAGGGAACATTATAAGTCAAGAGAGCTAAGATTGATCTCTTGCATTCCCAATATGAATGCTTTAAAATGCGAGAAAATGAATCTATTGATGATATGATTACTAAGTTTACTAAAATCACAAATGCTCTTGCTTCTCTAGGTGATGAAATCAACAACGACCAAAAGGTGCGTAAGGTGATTCGTGCTCTCCCTTCATCATGGAAAATCAAAGGTACCACCTTGAAGTAATTGAATAATAAAGATGAGATGGAGCTCATAAGACTTTTTGGAAATCTTAAGACTTATGAGATGGAGAAAAAGGCTAGAGAAGAGGCGGCGCCTCAAAAGAAAAAGTTTATAGCTTTCAAGTCTACCTCCACCAACTATGATGATGAAGAAGATGAAGAAGATAATGAATGTTTTCAATTGATTTGCAAAGAGGAAAACTTATAAAAAAAGATTCGAGGAGCTAAATTACAAGTAACACAAAGGATTACAAGTAGATCTCCTCTGAGATTCTAGAGAAGTGTGCCGGTAGGAGTCTGGTCAGCGCGCGACCACTTTATCTCTTTGACGATGCGATGGATGAGATTCCCGTCTCGCCTGGTTCGGAGAATCGGAGAACAGAAGGTTGGTAGAACCCTCTTGTTACTTCTCAAAACTGCCTCCACTTAGGAATTTCTTCTCGCATGGTTCCGGATATTCCTTGAGAAGAAGGTATTAGGGTATCAGCACCCTGATTAGAGAAGTAATTCTCTGAATTCTTGAAAGCAAGAGAATATGTCTCTATTTAGCCTCTCTTTGCCTGTGCACGCCGTCTCTTGCGTCATGTGGAGGTTCCTCTCCTTGTGCCTCTGGTGGGCTATTTATAGGGAGAGCAAGGGTATAATTGTCCCTTAAAAATCTGAAAACAAATTGAATCAAATCTGTTTAAATCTGGAAAGTAGCCTTACTGTGAGGCTAGAATCAGCTTCTGTGAAGCTAGACGTAGCTGGTAGAATGGTCTCCTGATCTGTTTTGATCATTTCCATATAACTGGAAGATCTCCATTGATCCTCTTACTCGTTTTAGGAGAGTTAAGAGATTATGGCAAGCAACTATCAAATTTGATCTTAGATTTTATCTTGATTAGATTTGATCTTGATCTGAATAGATTTGATCTCATCTGGAGATTTAATTGATTAAAAGTTGATCATGACGGACCCGCAGCGGAGTTGCCCGCATCGAGCTCGCAGCGGAGCTGGAAGGCGCACCTGGCGAAGTCAGAAGAAAGCTCTTCAGTGGAGCTACATAACATCTGTGGCGAAGTTACCGAACACCCTTCTGTACGGTTGCGTGTGGCTTCGAGCGAAGCTAACCTTCTCTGCGAGTTAACTGAGCATTTCAGGCGAAGCTGTAAGTTAGCTTCCAGATGGAGCTTTGAACGGCTCCGAGGGGAAGTTGGGCGATCTTAGCCTCTCAGGCGAGGTTATCCCTTTGGGCTCATGTGATGCTATGTGTTAGCATCTTAGACCTGCATAGGTCTGTTTAGAGACAATCTGGGCTTACTATCTACTTCACTGGATCAGTAGAGTCCAAGTTGCTGCTTTATCCCTCGGGGATGGGTGAAAACTAGTCATCAGCTTATCTGTCACTTGTCTTTTGTAAATGTCAACAAGTACAGAACTGGTCGTCAGCTTGTCTGTCACTTGTCTTTTGTAAATGTTAACAAGTTTAGACATTGTTCAGGCCAGTCAGAATCTTGTCTTTTTTTTGAAAGTGTTAACAAGACCCCCTTCAAAGTTTTCGAAAGTCTACAATGGCTCAGACTTCGAAATACTTTGAATTGCTTTGATCGGTGATATGTGAAGTATGAACGTCGCCATAATAGTTGAGTTCAGCTTCGCTTTTAATCCTGCTTTATGATAAATTCACCGAAGAATTGTGTAGATTCTCGATTCTGGTTACTTCGCGTCTGGGTGGGTTCGCGTCTGGGTAGCTCCGCGTCTGGGTAGCTCCACGTCCGAGCCTCCCGGAGTATACTCGCTTCAAATTGGTGTTGGAACGCCGTTCCTTTCCTGAGGCCAACAACCTTTTGGCCAATTACGGGAAGGATTATTTCCTTTCCCAAAGTTGAAATAACTTCTCTTTCATTAACGAGGGAGATCATTCCTCCCTTGTGCGTTTTCGAGGGAAACCGTTCCCTTTCTCAAGGCTCAATAAATTTACATTAACGGGGGAGATCATTCCTCCCTTGCGCATTTTCGAGGAAAATCGTTCCCTTTCTCATGGCTCAGTAAATGCCTTAAATTCGCTCGCGCTTCCATGCTTGAAGCGACAGCGGTGCACTCAGGCCATGAGGCCTATAAATAGGACACTTGAAGTCTTCTGAAGAGGAGTGGTCTGCTCATATCTTCTCTTGATTACCTAAAGAGATACTCAGATCTCTAAACTAGTGGGGTGCCAACTCTGGTCATTATCCAGCCAAGAACCGGTGAATCTCGGTTATCTAGAGACTTTACCAATGCACATATAACTTTAGGGAGTTTATCTCCCTTAAATTAGCTTAACAGCTGGCTTAGGGATTGTTTTCCCTTGTTCTCATTTTACATCTGACTGATCTGCAGAGAAGGGCTTTAGCCCTGTTTCCCAGCTTCCCGGCGAAGCTATCATTTTGACTTGATCAAAGAAAGATAACTGCATAATTGCCTGCTAAGTTCGCCATATAGGCAAGAATTGGGACTTAGTCTCTTCAAGGTTGAGCCAGTCTTGCCATATAGGTGGGGTCAAGACTGCGTCCCTCAGGATCAGTCTGGTTTAGCCATATAGGCGAGGCTAGGATTTGGCTTATGCTGAGCTAGCCCATCATCACTATGCAAGCGAGGCTATCTTTTGCTTAACTGAAATCAATCCTTAAAGCGCAACTGAATCAGATATAAATTGTTTCTCCCAAAAGAATTTGACTTAGCGTTTCAATTTTGCTACTTTTCCTTTGCTTAACTGCTAACTTGTTTCAATTTGCATTGCAGTGAGCTATGTTCGCTAGTCTTTCAATCTGATGAAAGAGATCAATGATTTGCCTCTTGATCTTTTAGTTGAAACTTTAATCCTAAGCAGGAGGAACAAACTGGGGCAGCTGATGTGTGTTCCCAAAAGAGGTTGGCAGTCGCTTATCCTAGATGATCTACTTCGAGGCGAGACTAGTAGTCGCTTATTCGAGATGATCAACTTCGAAAAACCGGATGTCACCTGTAAGGTCTCGGATCCTTCTTTTGCCAATTTTCATCAAAGAAGATCTAGCCTTCTGCTGGCAATCGGTCCTTCGTCAAT
>JAVJIF010000011.1:0-96321 GCA_038442645.1 Agave tequilana | reverse complement strand
AGAATTCCTTCTCGGTGGTAGTATAGTTCATTTGGGCATCATTAAGCGTCCTACTCGAATAGTAGATCATGTGCTGCTTGTTGTCCTTACGCTGTCCTAAAGACCACACCTATCGCAAAATCAGAAGCATCGCACATGATCTCAAAGCTGGTCCAGTCCAGAGTGAGATGATAGGAGCAGAGATAAGTTTCACTTTCAATTTCTCCCATGCACTATGGCACCTATCATCAAAGATGAAGGACACGTCTTTAGCTAGAAGTTTGTAAGGGGTCTAGCAATTTTGCTAAAGTCCTTAATGAACCTACGATAAAATCCGGCGTGTCCTAAAAAGGATCGAATGTCCTTCACGCATCGAGGAAGTGGAAGTTTCACTATGATCTCTACTTTGGCCTTGTCTACCTTAATCCCTTCCCTAATATCTCATGACCTAGGAAAATCCCTTGTTGCACCATGAAGTGACACTTTTCCCAATTGAGGGTCAAGTTCTTTTCGTGCACCTACTCAGCACTAGCTCCAAGTGATGGAGACACTGGTCAAATGAATTTCCATAGACGGAGAAATCGTCCATGAAATTTCTAGGAAACGCTCGACCATATCAGAAAACAAGCTTAACATACAACTTTGGAATGTGGCGGGGGCATTGCATAGGCCGAAAGGCATTCGACGATAGGCAAATGTCCCAAATGGACACGTGAACGTTGTCTTCTCTTGATCCTCCGGGGCTATAGGGATTTGGTTACCCTGAATAATCGTCCAAAAAGCAGTAATACTCATGACCTGCTAATCTTTCCAACATTTGGTCAATGAAAGAGAGGGGAAAATGATCTTTCCTAGTGGCTGCATTCACTTACGGTAGTCTATGCATACTCTTACCTTGGTAGGCAATCGTGTTTGCACTAACTCATGCTTGTCGTTCTCTACCACTGTAAAGCTAGACTTCTTAGGGACCACATGCATTGGGCTAACCCATTCGCTATCGGAAATGGAATAAATGATCCCATTATCTAACAGTTTTACTATCTCGGCTTGTACAGCCTCCTGCATAAGTGGGTTTAGCCTACGCTGTGGATCCCTTTTCAGTCTAGTCCCTTCCTCAAGATGAATACGATGCTGGACTATCGTAGGGCTCAGTCCCTTAATATCTGCCATAGTCCAACCAATGGCTTCCCTATGTCTCCTAAGGGTTGCCAGCAGGTCCTCCTCTTGCCTATTGGTCAAATTGGATGCAATTATGACCGGTAACGTCTCTTGTTCACCTAGGTAGGCATACTTAAGATGCTTGGGCAAGGCTTTTAACTCCAAAGAAGGAGTTGGCTCAATGGGTGGAGGTGTTAAGCTAGAGTCTCCCATCTCTATAGAACTCAGATTTGATTTCCATTCGTCTCATCAAGGCTAATATCACTTGTTTCTAACTCTTCCTCTTCCTCTTCCTCTGACTCAAGTATGTTCTCCTCATTATGCTCACTTGTCATATTTTCAATGAAGTTAACCTCAAAGGGTTGGTCGGTCACATCGTAGGGATGCTTACCTAGGTTGAAAACATTGACTTCCTTGGTCATATCCCCAAAAGTTAATCTCATAGATCCGTTTCTACAATTGATTATTGCATTTGCAGTTGCTAGGACGGTCTTCCTAAGCTGACGAGAGTTTGGGACCTAGGATTAGACACAGGTTGTGTCTCTAAGACAATAAAGTCGACCGGGTAAATGAATTCTCCTACCCTTATGAGAACGTCATTGATCTCTCCCTTAGGAACTTTGATAGAGCGGTCAGCCAACTGAATAGTAACTTGGGTTGGGTTCAGTTCACCTAATCCAAGTTCTTCGTACACGGAGAAAGGGAGCAAATTGATGCTAGCTCCTAAATCGAGGAGTGCTCGATTGATTTCGGCTCGACCTATGGTGCAAGAGATGGTGGGGCAACCTGGGTTCTTATACTTGATAGGGATCTGGTTGGACAATAGCTCACTAATGTTAGTGGCTAGAAAAACCTTCTTAGGCACATTAGTCTTTCTTTTCTTGGTGCACATGTCCTTAAGGAATTTGGCATAGCTAGGGACATGTTGGATTGCATCAAGAAGTGGAATGTTGAGCCTCACTTGATTGAACACTTCTAATAATTTTTCCATATGTGCATTGTTGTTGCTTCTACGCCTATTTGGAAATGGAGCTATAGGCTGGTGCAACTGACCTGCTGACTTTTCAGCTTCAGTTTCATTAGGGCTGGATGGAGCAGGAGTGGAGCTAGATGGAATGGAAGTGGAGCTAGATGGAATGGATGGCATGGATGGATCCGATGGCATGGATACTTGATTATCAACTTGTTTCCCCGATCTGAGTGTATGAACCATATGACACTGATTTGGGTCTTGAGCCTCATTGGCTGGCCTAGGAATCCTAGGATTTGGCAATGGTTGACTCGGTAGGGTACCCTTCTGTCTCTCTTGCTGGCTCAATTGGATCTCTATCCTACTTAGGACTTGAGCCAGCGTGTCTTGGCTTTTAACTAGGGTATCCACCTTTCTTTCCATGTTGGAGAGCCTTGTTTCCATTTGTGAATATTGGAAAGAAGGTGGCGGATTTTGACTAGGAAAACTTTGCTGATTGGGCGGATTTTGGAAATTGTTGGAGAATTTTGGCCTAATCTGCTCATTGTTGCTTGGTCCCCATGAAAAATTGGGATGGTTTCTCCAACCAGGATTGTAGGTGGGCGAATATGGATTATTGGCAGGCCTTGTGAAGGCTGCACTCATATGTTCGGGTGAGCTTTGATGTGCTATGAAAACAGGACATTCCTCGAACACATGGTTCCTATCTTGACAATAAGTACAGCCCGCCGAAGATGTTGGGCTGACTTGGTTCACAGAGACTGGCTCTTTAGTTTCAAGAGCCTCTAGTCTACGCATAACAGCAGCTAACTTAGCATCATTTGCTATGTTGGCCTCAATGGAATGGATACCTCCTCTAGAAGAAGTAGGGTCATTAGTCCTAGATTTTTCAGGAGTAGGGTCCCATTGGATGGATTTTTCAGCTAAGTCCTCAAACAATAACCATCCTTCATCTTCATTCTTTTGCAGAAATCCTCCTTGACACATGGATTCTAACAGTGTTTTAGTAGAATAATCTAATCCATCATATATAACTTGGCAAAGTCGCCATTTCTCTATCCCATAATGGGGACATTGGGCAAGGAGGTCCTTAAAACGCTCGAAGTATTTCCAAAAAGGCTCATTGGCTGTTTGCTTAAACTGTAGGATATTCTTCCTAATCAGTGCAGTCTTGTGAACGAGATAAAATTTCTTTAAGAAGGCCTTAACGAAACTGTCCCAAGTAGATATAGAACCAACCTCTAGACTGTAGAGCCATTTCTTTGCTAAATCTTTCAAAGCAAAGGGGACAAACCTAAGTTTGATGGCATCTTTTCCCAACTTAGGGATATTCATCATTAAACATACTTCCTCAAATTCCCTTATGAAGAAGTATGCATCCTCTGATTCAAGTCCATGAAACTTGGGAAGGGTGTTGATATATTGTGGCTTAAGCTCAAATGGGTCAACACCTTCATTACTCAGCTTGATGCAAGAAGGAATAGAGGTTCTAAGAGGATAGAACCTATCTTGGAGAGATGGCGGTTGAGCCATGTGAGAGTCGGGCTTATGCTCAGGTGGTGAACTAGTCCTAGTCAGTCTGGATGTAAGTTGGTCTCTCGACCAAGTGGGCATGCACAGTTAGCAACCAAGTTCACCTAATCAACCAAAAAAAAAAAAAAAAAAAAACAAACAAAAATCCTATTCTAGGGTTATCCTTGACCTAGACGACTCCTAACTTTAGACTGTCCTTAGGAGGTCTATTGTCGACGTCAACCACGAGCTAATCGGCCAGGTCAGGGCAAGACCGGTGGGAGGTTTTCCGTCAGAGACGTTCCTTAATTAAATAACCACCGTTCTTCGGGCTTTCGGCCCTCAATCCCTTTGCTAGACACCGATTTGACAAGGGTTAATTTCGAACAATTTTCCTTCTTCGGTCAATCTCCTATTGAGTCCGAGTTAACCTAGGGCCAACGTCTAATCAAGTTTTATTTAAAGTTAGGGTTGTGAGTGTGACGGATATGATTTGTTGGCCAAGGAAGGGTGATGAAATCCCCACCTTATCTTTTTTATGGGTTATGCCCTTAAGATGAATTAGTGTACGTGTAAAGCTGTAGAAAAGTAATCACTCAAGAAAGCAGTAAACAACCAAGAGTGTTTCCTAATCTATATGCTATGCAAACGTACCTTGTCGCCAGCACTCTTCAACAGAATTAAAAATTAAAATAGACACGTGCCCTAAAATGCAAGAGTCTAAAAATATTTTTTTTTATTTTCAACAAATAGGTTAATGTTATTTATTAGCAGTTGCAGTGTGATCACAGAGAGATAATATCACAACAGAAATTAGAATTTTGTAATGCAGAGCAACCTGCAGAAAACTGGATTAGTAGTCCACTACTATTGCCGCGGATTCGCGGCTTTTGCCGCGTTTCTGCGGCAATTTAGTAGATCCAGGTGCTCTGCCTTCGAGGGCAGAGGCACTGGATTGCTGTATGTCCTTGCTGCTGCTCTGTTTCTGTTTCCTGTTCTCTGTACCTGCAACAGAAAGAAAGAATGATTAGAACGAGGAAATCGTGCCGTTCCTTCCCCGGCAACGGCGCCAAAATTTGATTGAGATTTTTAAAGAATAGAAATAGAGTTCAGATTTCTTAGTCTCAATGCGAATCCGCTGTAGCAAGGGCTCAAGCGGGTCATGATCCTCAGGGAAGGATGCGATGAAAGCTTTTCGACCCGATTCCTCTGTATGCTTCAAGTAAGAAAAGAGAGATTAGATTTGAGATAAAAATATGATATTAAAAGACGTGATTTTGCTGATCTTCTACCACAACCCTATTGCAAGTTAAGGAGCTTGATCTTCATCTTAAGATGTATGTGATTCACCCTAGGTCATTACAAATAATTCAAGCAAGAAAAATCAATACTAGACTCTAGCTAAGTTACATTATTTAAAAACTAAACTATGGTTCATCCTAACATCTAGGTACAGCCTAATAAAAGACGAATCTCAAATTTATGTTGTCCTAGTCCTTAAGTTGAAGTCATGAAAAGTCTTTTTAATATGCAACCTATATTAGGAATTCTAGGTATTTGTTTAATCTTCTAGAAAAGTTGTTTTTAAACCTAGGGTTTCTATAGATGTTCATTAATCAGATCTAGGCTTAACTGCTCTAGGGTTGCTTCAAGAATCTCAGCAAACCACTAGAGAGAATTAGTTCTTCATTATTTTTTTCTTTTCAAATTATTTATATATATATATTTTTTTATTTAATGAGAAAGATTGCAAAATAAAGAAAAAGAAAACCAGAAGAGATCACAGATTGAAAATCAGAGAGATCATAAAATAAAATAAAATTGCAGAAATTAAATGAAACAAAAAGAAGTGACCTTTATTTCAGATGAATCTCCGGTTACACAATCTTCTCCTTCTCCACAACGTACATGAATGGAAAATACAATCGTGCAGAAATTTAGAAAAATAGCTAAAGGAAATCCTAATACGTCTCTAGATGCCCTTTCTGCTGCGCCTTGCATGGATATTTATAGTGCAGAAGAAGATAGAGTCCCGGATGAAGTTGTAGACGAAATCTGGTAGTCAGACTCATCCAGAATGCAGCGGAATTGCGGCTTTTGCCGCGTTTCCGCGGCATTTCTGGGGGTCTGGCCACGCGCTTTGGCGCGTGGCTTCTTCTGGTCCCTCCGTCTTGGCGTATCCTTCTGGAAGTTGTATCCTGGCCTTTTAATCTGGATTTTCGAGATAACTTAGTAATCAAGTTACCCTTA
Organism: Agave tequilana; assembly: GCA_038442645.1. NCBI lineage: Eukaryota > Viridiplantae > Streptophyta > Magnoliopsida > Asparagales > Asparagaceae > Agave > Agave tequilana. Next base: position 90,452 of record JAVJIF010000011.1, on the reverse strand, counting down.
ATCTAGATTTCTTCAAATCTTCTTTCCACGAATTTCCTTCTTATCTTGGGTTTTTATCCTCATCCTGCAGGTGTTTAGGGTTGGATAGAAGTCTATCCTTCCCTTATCTCTGATATTTGCAATTTTTAGCCCTTGTATTTGCATTTTGACTTCTTGTAATTGCGCTTTTTCACCTGGGCTTCAAACATGGGCTTGGATCTGGGCTTTTGGGCTCTTTAAGCTTTATTTCTTATTAAAATAACAATTCGAGGCCTGCACACATTAAATAACGAAATATTAATAAATGTGCATTATAATATGAATAAATGTGCAAATGTGATGGTATATATGATGACAATTATGCATTTTTCACTACCTATCAACGTCCCGTTTTGCAATTGCTTGATTTGGAGTCCAAGGAAGAAATTGAGCTCACCCATTGAAGACATTTCAAATTCAAGTTGCATTACCTTTTCAAAATCCTTGCATAAAACTTCATTAGTAGATCCAAAAATTATATCATTAACATAAATTTGCACAATTAATATATCATTATCAACATGCTTAGTAAAGAGAGTTGTGTCTACTTTGCCTTTAACAAAATCATTTGAAATTAGAAAACTAGAAAGCCTTTCATACCAAGCTCTAGGAGCTTGTTTCAATCCATACAAAGCTTTATCAAGTTTAAAAACAAAATCGGGATGAACATGATCAATAAAACCGGGAGGTTGAGCAACATAAACTTCTTCATTAAGAAAACCATTCAAAAATGCACTTTTCACATCCATTTGAAAAAGTTTGAAATTTTTGAAAGATGCAAAAGCTAGTGTCATCCGTATGGCTTCAAGTCGTGCTACGGGTGCAAAGGTCTCCTCAAAGTCAATTCCCTCAACTTGAGTGTAACCTTGGACCACTAACCTAGCTTTATTCCTAATTAAATTTCCGGATTCATCCATCTTATTCCTAAAGATCCACTTAGTACCAGTTATTGGTCGATCGTGGGGCCTAGGAACAAGGTGCCAAACTTGGTTGCGCTCAAATTGATTGAGTTCCTCTTGCATGGCAAGCAACCAATATGAATCCGTCTCGGCTTCGAGAATGCATTTGGGTTCAAAATGAGAAATGAAAGCAAAGTTACCGCATAGGTCATGGAGTTTGGAGCGCGTTGTGACTCCTTTAGATGCATCACCCAAGATGAGCTCCTTAGGATGATTTGTAGCGTATCTCCAAGCTTTAGGAAGCGGTTGAGAGCTTTTCTCTTTATCCTTTTGAACTTCACCAATAGTTTCTTGCTTTTCTTCTTGAGCGGGTGAGTCCTTCAAGGATAGTCTCTCCATGTCTTCACCTAATGGGTCAATCTCTACAACATTCTCAACAAACACATTAGATTCTTCAAATTTAACATGCATGGTTTCTTCAATGGTAAGTGAAGATCTATTAAATACTCTATATGCTTTGCTAGTAGAAGAATATCCAACAAAGATAGCTTCATAAGCCTTAGCATCAAATTTACCCAAATTATCCTTAGTATTTAAAACAAAACACTTGCATCCAAAAACTTTAAAATAAGCAACATTAGGTTTTCTAGAATGATACATTTCAAAAGAAGTTTTGGAAGAATTTTTACACAAATAAATACGATTTGAAATATAGCATGCGGTGTTTACGGCCTCGGCCCATAAATATTGAGGGAGGTCATATTCACTTATCATTGTCCTAGCCATCTCTTGAAGTGTTCTATTTTTCCTTTCTACAACTCCATTTTGTTGTGGAGTCCTAGAACAAGACATTTCATGCTTGATTCCCTTTTCATCACAATAAGTCATGAAGAGTTGGTTAACAAACTCACCACCTCTATCACTCCTTATTCTTAAAATCGAAAAACCTTTTTCTTTTTCAACCCTTTTTCGAAAAATTTTGAAATGAGAAAAAGTTTGATCTTTGTGTTCCAAAAAGAAAACCCAAGTGAAGCGAGAAAAATCATCAAATAAAACAAATGCAAATCTACTACCATTTAAACACTTAGTTTTAGTTGGTCCAAAAAGATCCATATGAATTAATTCTAAAGGCCTTGTTGACATGATATCCTTGATTGGTTTGAAGGAAGACTTGGTTTGTTTCCCAAGTTGGCACGCACCACAAATGCGGTCTTTCTCAAACTTCAAGCAAGGAATACCCTTCACTAATTCCTTTGAATTAATCCTAGAAAGATGTTCAAAAGATGCATGTCCTAATCTTCTATGCCAAAGCCAAGAATTTTCATCAAAAGCATTCAAGCATTTAGTAGAACAATCTAAATTAAGCATGTCAATGATATAAACATTGTTATCACGAAAACCGGTGAGAATACAATCATTGGATTTAACATCAAAAATCTTGCAAGAAGTATCATAAAAAACAACTTTAAGACCACGGTCACAAAATTGACTAATACTAAGTAAATTATGTTTCAAACCATCAACTAAAACAACATTTTCTATAGTAGGAGATGAACCAATTTGAATGTTACCTATACCAATGATAGTTCCTTTTGAGTCATCCCCGAAGGTGACGGAGCCACCTTCCATGTACCTTGATAGGGTTGTGAAGTTGTTGATATCCCACGTCATGTGTCTTGAACAATCACTATCAAGGTACCACCGCTCCCTACGTCTTGGAGCCTTGGTGTGTACCTACATCAAATAATTTAGGACTTGATCTTGGTACCCACATTTTCTTGGGTCCTAAAGAGTTAGTTTCATTTACCCAAACAAGATTATTGGTCCTATTTACTTGGTCATAACAAAATTTAGCCAAATATCCATTCTTACCACAATATGTGCATCTATACACTCTACCATATTTAAAAGCATAGTGAGTGTGTGATTTGTGAGCATGAGAAGTGTGAGCATGAGAAGTGTTATGTGTAGTGTGAGCATGAGGAATTTTAACATGTGAATCTTTAGCATGAGAAGTGTGCTTTTTAGAAAAATTTTCTTCAAGTTTCTTAGTGTTAAAAGAACAATATTTTAAAACTTTTTCAAAATCAACCATTTTAGATTTTAAAGAAGAAATTTCTTTTTCATCAACCATAGGAGATTTTGCCTTACAAGAAACCTTGTAGGCACTAAATTCATTTTGAATAGAAATGAGATTAGAAGAAATATCATCTTTTTCTTTGGAAACCATAGCAAGTTGATTTTTAAGAAAAGCAACTTCTTTTTGTAATTTAAAGCATTCAATTTTCTTATTGTCATAAGTTTCAGAAAGTTCAACAAAAGCATGAACAAGAACTTCCTTACTTAATTCATCATCTTCATCATCAAGAGATTGAGGGGTTACCTTTGGTGTGTTTGCCATGAAATACATGTTTGCCGTATCCACCTCTTCTTCGGATTCGCTTTCCGAATTCCACGTTGCCTTGTAAGCTTTCTTTTCTTCCGGCTTCTTTGGCTTGAAGGAGGAAGTCATCTTCTTTTTGAACTCCGGGCAATCCGCCATGATGTGTCCGGGTTTTCGGCAATTGTAGCATATGATTCTTCGCTCCTCTTTGCCTTCAAACTTTCTTCGGAAGTTGAGCTTGTTCCTCCGGTACATCCGTTTGACATTTCGCACAAGGAGGGAGAGCTCCTCATCTTCTTCTTCATCTTCTTCATCGTCTTCAAGAGTGGATGAAGACTTGAAAGCTATGGACTTCTTCTTTAGTGGAGCAGCCTCTTCTCTTGCCTTCTTTTCCATCTCATGGGTCTTTAAGTTCCCAATGAGACAATGAGGTCCATCTCGTCCTTGTCGTTCAACTCCTTCAAGGTGGTGGCCTTTATCTCCCAAGATTGAGGAAGAGCCCGAATTACTTTCCGCACCTTTTGATCATTGGAGATGTCATCACCTAAGGAAGAAAGAGCATTGGTGATTTTAGTAAATCTAGTAATCATACAATCAATAGATTCATCATCAAGCATTTTAAATGATTCATATTGAGACCTCAAGAGATCTATCTTAGCTCTCTTGACTCGTAAGTCCCTTCATGTGTGACCAATAAGTGTTGCCAAATCTCATAAGCGGATTGGGCCTTGGAGTTAGCCTCATATTCTCTAAAGGTAGAGTCGGTCCAAGTGCTCTCATCAATATCGGGTACTATATAGGGTTTGGTCAAAGACTTAGCCACTAAACTACCCAAAGATTGCAAGAATATAGTCATCCTAACCTTCCAAATAGGGAAATTAAGTCCATCAAATTTAGGAGGGGTTTTGATGTTATCGGCCATGTTTACTAGTGATGAATGAATGGAATGAGAAATGTTGATTAGCAAATTTTAAGGATCTCTCTATAGATGTTAAGCCAAACCTAGAGTCCAAGCTCTGATAACAATTGAAAATCACCTAGAGGGGGGGTGAATAGGTGATAATGCTAATCAATGCACAATTTAAAACAATGATGCAACAATCGCCCAAAACAAGACTAAGAGTCGTATGACCCTTGAAGGGTTATGAACTTCTTCCTCCTGATTCCTCTTAAAATGAGTTGGAGGTGCGCAATGCAACCTTGTTGTATGGGACTATGATTGACAAGATGAATGATTACAAATGAATGTTGCAATGCAAGTAATTAGTGCAAAGAAAGTAGAATAAGAGCAAGTAAAGTAAACCAAACGCAAACACAAAGATATGTTATCGAGGTTCGAGCACCCAACTCTACTCCCCGCCTTCCCCAGAAGGATTCCAACCACTTCCACTATCACAAAGATGTTACAAAATCACCGGAGTACCCAACTCCATAATCTCAAGTACAAGCAATTTCTTGGTAGTCAAAAGACCACAAACTCTCTCTTTCAAAAGTCTCTTCCCTTACAAAAGGCCCTTAGAAAACAATGAGTAGGAATGAAGCTCTTGTGTGCAAGGAGAAAAGAAAATGAAATCAGAGAAATCTTTTTGAAAACACTTCAGAAAATGAGAGAATATCAGCACAAAAACCAAGATCTTTTGAAAGCCTTAAACTTTGAAACTTTTGGAATTTTTCTCTTGTAATTAATTGTTGTGTCCAATCTCTCCCCAAACACCCCTATTTATAGGAGAGGGCTAGGGTTTAGAAATAAAACATAATTAGGATTAATCAGAGAGTATTAGGTTTGAAATATATCCCTTAAACAAATTTTAAACACAAAAAGACAAAACTTAAAACAGCCCAGAAAATAGCCGTTTACAGTTCAAACGGATACCTCGGTCGACCGGCCGGTCGACCAGAAGTTCAAAAATACGACCGTTGCAGGCCAGCGGTCGACCGCCCGGTCACCCAATCAACCCGAGAGCAAAATGAGTTACAGTCGGTCGACCGTGCGGTCGACCGCAAAAACGTGCACACTGATACGTGCACAGCCAGAACTACGGTCGACTCGGACGGTCGACCGGCCAAACCTAACATGGGTTCGGTCGACCGCCCGGTCGACCGGCTCAGGTCAAAAACCAGATTTTGGACAGAAATTTAAAGGGATTTTGATTTTGACAAAAGTATTTTTGAACAGGGATTAGTATAAAACATAAAGATGTATTTGTAGGCAGAGGATTTTGTATTAAAATATTTTTGTATATATTATAGGAAATAAACTTAAAAACAAGACGTGCGCAAAAACGTGTGTGATGGAGCTTCAAACCTATTCACTATTCTTTAACAAACTATAGAACTAAAAATAAAACTAATGAAGACTACTTGAGCAATCTTCAAAACTTGAGCCATGCTATGCCTTGCTAGAGCCTTCTCTTCTATGATCCTTCCTTGATGTGCAAGATGCCTTCTTTGCTTCATGAACCTAGAAGTTTACAATAGCTAAGCGATGGTCTCAAAATGTGGTACTAACCTGAAACTTATCTTAAACAAACTCATTAGTACCAAATAGCACTAATTTGTTTTGTCATCATCAAAACTCAATAAATGGATAGTGTAACCTTTTGGGCCAACAAGAAATCTAAGTTAATCTTAAGAATTAGGAAAATCATGATTAGGATTTCTAAAAACTTGGTCAAAATAAAATAAATTGTTGAATTTTTAGGTATAGGAGGAAAAATTGAATAAGTAATTAGTCTTGATTTTTACCTTAATAAAATGTGCATACCTAATACACTTACACATCTAGGATTCTAAGGCAAAGGTTCTTGTGCCTTATAAAAAAATATATAATAATATAAATAAAAAACAAAGAAATTCAAAAATAAAGCTGGATACATGTGCCTCAAGAAGCATAAGTATTCACGCCTAAAGGTGATTTTATAAATAAAGTCCTTAGTTTTGTGGCCTAGTTCACTCGAATCCTTAAGTCCGTGGGGTGTTTTCTCACCCGCTGCCCTAAAACCAACCAGTTTGGGAGCCATCGACCTTAGGTTTGGGATTAGAAAGCCTAAGAAAACTAAGAAAAATTATTTATATATGTACTAACACATCTAATAGTCAATTAGTTAGGTATGAGGGCCTCAAGAAGCCTTGATACTTATACAAAAGAAAATTAGATGAGTTATACATATTAAAAAAAAGAGAAGAGAAAATAATAATAAAGAGGCATAAGAGTCCAAGTTAAAGAATTCCTAGTAAAGATTCACAACGATGCATATGACTTAGGGTAACGAAAGAGACTACACAAAAATTCAATTTTGATTCTTACCTAAAATGGATAACAATTTATTATATAAAGAATAAGTTTAAGAATGAATAAAAATGATAATCCTAAAACTTATAGATTACTTAGTTTCTTCAAACATATTTCAAATATTTTCTTTTTTTTGGATTTTGTGGGTGTAATCCGCTGAAAATCCTCACGAGACAACACTCGTCCTCTAGGGTAACCTAGAGGTTTAATGGCCTGTTGCACATGCTAAGTACAACCGTGATGCTTACGAAAGTGAGCTAGGATAAATTAGTTTCTCTTATCTTTTTCTCTTTCTTTTTGATTTTTACTCGAGGATGAGCAAAAAGATAAGTGTGGGGGTGTGATAGGTAGTAAAAAGTGCATATTTATCACCACATTTACCATCATATTTCCCTATTTATCTTTTATTATACACTACTACTAATGTTATATTGTTTAATATATGCAGACCTTGAGTAATTAAAAAATAAAGAAATAAAGCCTGAATGAAGCCCAAAAGCCCAAAAAGCCCATATGCAAAAATTATAGTAATTTAGAAGTTTCTACATTATCTAATCTAATCTAAACTTGAATTTTAAATTATTTATTTAAAATCTAAGGGAGGAAAAGGAAGGATAAGATAGAACTCCTAATTGCTAAAAGAGAAGTAAAAGAATAAGATGAGATGAAGTTCTACTCAACCCTAGTTGCTGCAATACAAGGATAAAGATAAAGGGGAGATTAAAGATAAAAATCATTTTAAAAATTCGGATTTATGATAACTTACTTCCCAAGTTATCCCGAATTCTCAAGATAAAGAGTCTGCATGCAGAATCCAGAAGGAGATACCCAGATGGACGGACCAGAGGAGGCCACGCAAGAAAGTGTGTGGCCATTGGCCACGCTATAGCCGCGGAAACACGGCAATAGCCGCGTTTTCTCCGGCCTTTGGATAAGGATGGTTACGTGTTTTCATGGGAGAGTTGTACTGGGACTCTACTTCCTATATCTCCTATAAATACTTCTGCATAGCAGCAAAGAGGGGACATCCAGAGACAGAAGCTTAGAGTTTTTCTTTAGATTTTTTTTCTCTTTTCAAAATTTCTTGTATTTTTGTTTTTATTATTCAAAGAAGCATATTTTGAAGAAGGAGAGGAGCGTTGTATTTGGAAAGTGACATTCAATAAAAGGTTACTCTTTCTTCTTTGTTATTTAATTTTGTTTTCTGCTTATATAGATTATTTGTCTTCTTTTCTCTTTCATGCAATTTTTCATATTAAAAACAAAAATTGAAAATAAAATAAAAAAGATGAATAACTAAATTCAATTTGTAGTTTGCTAATCTCTCGATCAACCCTAGTTTAGCTCAGAAAGTGAATTGATTGATATCCATTGTTAGAAATCCTAGGATTAAAATAGTCATCTTAAAGATGAATTGATAATTAGGTTTTCTTAATTTAGTTTACACTTTTAGATGAGTCTTTATAAGTTCATACTTAAGAACTTTGATAGCATAACTTTAAGTTAAAACTTCTCTTATGCTATACTTAGAAATTAGGATGAACAACTGTTTAATCTTTATTATTGCACACTAGTTAGGGTTCCAATATTATTCATCTTGCTTGAATTTCAATTAATTACCTAGGATGGATGTTACTTGTTTCAAAATAATATTCACTATTTAAGACAAACACTTTGGGTTGTAGTTGATTATTAGTAAACTATATATCTCAAATCATTCAAATCTAATCAATCTCTCTCTTTTATTTTGTTCTAAGTGAAATATAGAGAAGATCGTCTGAAACGCTTGTATGGCATCCTTCCCTGTGGGTCGACCCGTCTAGCGTTTGCTACGCGGTAACATTGAAATGAGACTAAGAATTTCTAACTCTTAAACTATTTTTAATACAATTTCTCGTTCCAATCAACCCACTTCTTAAACTGATCTCGACTCCTGAACCTTTACTTGACTTAAATCACTTTTCTGAGTCAGTGTTAGTTCCCATACTTCCTAAGTCCAAGTCAATCATTCCATCTTTTCACACTCCATTTTGGGATAAGGCGGTTGACAAAATTGACTCCGAAATTAATTATGAAATTTAAAAATTAGATGGGTTAGATTTTTAATAAAAACCATTCATATATACATCATTTTAGAGGGTTATATAAGAGAGATTTCTGGTGGGTTCCTCTGAATTCTACAAAAATTCGATTAGGTTGCATTTCATGGACCTTTCAAACTACCACCTTAAGGTAATATTTTCCTTCCGTTTCTTCTTTTTCATTCATTTATGCATTAATTCATACATAGATGACAATGCATGAGATAGGTGTGGGGAGGGTCTAACATAACTTAGGTTTTCCTTTTTATTAAAAAAATTTATTAACATTTTCTTTACTTTTAAAAACTTTTTGAAAATAGAAACAATATTTTGACATATTTTTTGTAAAAAATTAAGTCAATTTTAAGGAATAGGAGAATCATAATTAGAATTTCTTACACTTTGTCAAAATAAGATTATTTTTTTGATTTGTAAGATTAGGAAGATAATTTGTCAAAGTAATTTAGTCTTGATCTTTACCTTGATGAAATATGCACACTTCGTATACTTATACACTTAGGGTTCAAAAATAAAGATTCTTATGCCTTATAAAAAAAGAGAGAAAAAATAGATCTATGAAAGATGAACAAATCTAATTATTGATTAACTAGGTGCTTTAGCCTAAATAAGCCTTTGATTTATGTGAAAGATGATTAGATAAGTTTGAGAATATATATATATATATATATATATATATATATATATATATATATATATATATATATAAAATCATCTGATTAATCTGGGTATTTTTGCCTAATAATACATAAGTATTCATACCTAAAAGTGGTTCATATAATAAAATCCTTAGTTTTGTGGCCTTGTTGGTGAAGTCCTTAAGTCATTGGGGTGTTTTCTCACCCGGTGCCCTAAGACCGTTTGGTTTGGGAGTCATTAATTAAAGGCTCATTACATGGGCAGATTAGAAAGCCTAATAGAACTAAGGAATAATTTCACCAAATATATATATATATATATATATATATATATATATATATATATATAAAGCATAAGAGTTAGAGTTAAAGAACCCTTAGTCAAAATTTTCGCAGTCACAAGGTGCAAATGACTTAGGGTAAAATAATAGACTAGATGAGAAGTACAATTTGACTCCTTACTTTGATTGATAACAAATTTTTGAATAGAGACTAAGTTTAGGAATGAAAATTTTGATTTTCCTATAGTTTATAGATTACTTAAATCTTACAATAATATTTCAAATAATTTTCTCTTTCAAAATGCTTTTTGAAAATACTAACTCTTTATTTTTCTTTCATTATGGATTTTGTGGGTGCAATCTACTGAAAACCCTCACGAGATAAAACTCATCCTCTAGGGAAACCTAAAGGTTTAACAGTGAAAGTACACCTAGAGGGGTGAATAGGTATACCGCTAATCTAATGAACTAAATGTGAAAATTAAAAACTAATTGCAAACTACACTTAATGCAACCAACGAGTGCAGCCGAATTCCCGATGAAGGGCTCTGGACTAACTCCTCTTGATTCCTCTGAATAAGAGTTGAGGTGCTATATGAAGCTCTCATGGTTAAGCACAAGTGAGGCACACACAAACAAGCCAAGCATATAATATGAATGAGCAATATGAAATGATCTAAGGCATAATAGTAAAGAGAGAGGTATAGAGAGACAATGGATCAAACACAAACACCGCGATATGTTTCGAGGTTCGAGCACAAAGCTCTACGTCCCCGCCTTCACACAGAAGGATTTTCAATCCACTTGTCCACACAAGACTCTCACACAGGAAACCTCCACTAATGATTTTGGGCAATAAAATAACCGGCAGTACACAACTCCTTTCTTTACAAACACAACCTCTATACTTAGAGGCTAGGCACAAAGCCACCACAAATCAACCTCATAAATGAGAGATTGGCACAAAGCCAATACAAACACAATTAACCTCTCACTAGAGGGATAAGGCACAAAGCCACCACTCTAAAATCAACCTCTATACAGGAGGGATAACACAAAGTAGGAGGGTTTACAACTTAGTGATCAAAAAACCAAAAATCAAAACTTTTCCACAAAAACAAGAATTCTATAGAGAGGATAGAATGATAAGCTCAAGTGTGGAAAACAAAGTGTTTTTAACAAAGAAAATCACTCGGGAAACTCTCCAAAAAGATATAGAATTTTTAGATCAAAAACAATTCCCAAAAGACTAATTTCTTTGAAATAATAAAATACTTTTAAAACAATAAAGATGAAATCATTGAAGCTCTAAAACTCTTTTTAAAACTTGTAAAAACACTAGAGAATGGGAGAATTTTTTCGCTCTTGGAAGTCTTAATAAAAACTGGCCTCAAATGGGGTATAAATAGGCCCAAAACAGAATCTGCCCGTTGGCTGCTAACTAGGCCAGAAATGGCCTTCCGGTCGACCGGCCAACGGTCAAATTTTTAACCGTTGAGCCTGCCAGTCGATCGCTCGGTCGACCAAACCAATCCAGAGAGCAAATTGCTCTCTGGCTGATCGACTGCTCAATCGACCGTGACTTGCTCACGGTCGACCGTCCGATCGACCGCCCCCACCCGAGAGTGGGGCACTTGCAGTCGGTTGACCGCCCGGTCGACCGGCCCAAGTGGCTGGTCAGCGCGCACATCCTTGTGCACGTCGGTCGATAGGTCCGTCGACCGACTCTAGGTCCGGTTGACCGGTCCAGTCGACCGCCAGAGCCTATAAGCAAAAATACAGGGCTTAAAACTTGGGTTTTTAATATCCTAAAAAATCCTATAAAATTTCTAAAAATACACAAAAAAAGTTCAGTATAATACTTTAAAAATCAAACATGTGTGAAAAAATTCAACATATATTTCAAACTTTTTGAACCATTTTTTGACTTACAATTTTTGCCGAAAACCAAAATACGTATTTTCCAAAACTTGGAATTTTGAATTGAAAATTTTGTTTTCTCTAAAACTTATCCAAATACAAAAACATGATATTTAAACAACTTGAAGCATGTTGTATATGGATATACTCCAATATACATAAAAAAAAACTATATATCAATGTTTTTGACAAAAATTTCAAAAACAAGTTTTGTTAAAATACAAAACCTAAACACATGAATAGGCATATCAAAATAAGTTTGTCTAAGATATGAAGCATACATGTATATAGAACACATCTAATATACATTAAACCATGTAAACTTGTTTTGAATCTATCTATTAATTAAAACCAAGATCATTTAAACCAAAAACCGAAAATCAATAAACATGAAACTTAAACAAGTGTGTGTGTGTGTTGTGAACTTGAGCATATCACACTATCTAGTCTTTTCAATGGATCTAAAAATAAAACTAAACTATGTACTGAGATCTACTTGACGAGCTCCGTCTTCAAGTCGACTCGATCCAAACCGTGATCCACCGAGCTTGACTCCAATGACTGCTAGATATGACTTTATCGCTCGGACTCTTGAATCACCATGTGAGAAGCTCCAAAATACCTTTGTTGAAGCTAATCACCTACTAATATCTTGGTTAATAATCTAAAACTAAGCATCACAAGATTATTAGTAAACATAACTACATGAGTTAATCATCATCTAAACTAGAGTGGAAAGCCTCTGGGCTAACAATCTCCCCCTTTTTATGATGACAAAACTCATGGAGTTATATATGCATGGATTAAAGTTAATCTTCAAGGAAGCTCCCCGTTAACTCATGTATAGCAATAAACATAAGATATTCAATGAATATTAAACATGAATATGCATAAACAAATGTAAGCAGCAAACATATATTTCTCAAAAACCTTCTTTTCCTTTTTGTTAAAAACTCTCAAAAACATAAATCATATGCATAAACTCAATATATGCAAAAACACAAATATGCATATATAAACTCAAAATCTTTCTCCCCCTTTTTGTCAATCATCAACAAAGGGGTCAAAGAAAATAATATTCTCCCCTTTTTGTCTTAAACAAAAAATCAATGAGGGGTGAAATAAAAAAACAAAACTTACTTGATACCAATTGAAAGAAAAAATATATCAATTAAGTGCATCATGATATCAATGAAATATACTAATTGAAGGTACATAATTGAAAGTACACAATGTGGTATATAAAACAAATATAGATTTAAATACCAAATAAATATCAATTGTAAGTAAATAAATCATTTTGAGCAATTCAACCAATAATTTTGATATCAATAAAACATGTACCAATTGAAAGTAAAACTTGTAGGTAATCTTGATATCAATTTGAAACGATTAATACCAATTGAAAGTAGTTTTTCATTAAATGCATATGATACCAAAAATAATCAATCTCCTTTTTCAATCATTTTTAACATAAAGTGTGGGAGTAGAATAACAAAATCAATTGAAAGGTGAAATACAATTGAAAATAGAAACATGAATTTTCTCCCCCTTTATGAAATACCAAATAAAATAATGCATAAGCTTGTATATTATACCAACTGAAACATAGTTAATTGAAATAAAATAGTCATTAAAGAAATCAAGCTTAGCATAACTATAATTTGTGCTCAAAGATATAGAGATATAGTAAGCACGAATAAAGCATATATATGTATGTAAAATTGAATACCAATCAAAATTGATACTATTTGAAATGTAAGCATACATATAAAAAAGCATATATGAGTATACAAAAAGAATGTCAATAGTGATACAAATTGAAAAGATCCAATGATACCAATTAAAAACACAATAAGATTAAGTGTATAACTCATATTTCCTTCCACTCATTTCATGCACATGTTTAAAAGAATTTTCAATATTAAGCATACAAGGCATGGTCACCCAACCAACCGCCCGTCGATGGAAGAGGTTTTCAAAAAAAGGTTTAAAGATAGTTTAGCATAATTGAAAACTCTTCCAAAATGAAGAATACGAACTAGTTACATGAAAAATTTGTAAACTAGTATGAAATCCTTCAAGTAAGGAATAAAACAAAAATGTATTTCATGAAAAACATGTAGCTCATATGATCACTAAACACTCAAAATCTATAAAGCATATATAGTCTCATGAAAACAAATCATGAGTAAACAAAAATGATGTGAGTGTACAAATGTTATGTGAAACACATAATCATGAAAATAGTCAATTCAGCTCAATTATAAATATTTCTTAAAACATGAAAATCATCAAAAACGATTTAATCTTCAAGGAATATGTATATCTTGTACAAACTAAAGAATACATACATATTCAAAAATAAACGAGTCCACAAAAGCATATGCATGAAGGCAAGTGGCTCAAAGGATGTATATGTATAGACAATAGTTTAGACAAAATAGACATATACATGAAGTTAAACATATAAACATGAAAATATGTACAAAATGGGAATACAAATTAAATGCATGAATCATCAAAACTAAGCTACATTAGTACATTTAATGGGTACAAATGAGCGTTTAAGCACAAACATGTAATAATCTACTTGTGGCTCACTAGTTGTATAATTTTATATCCAAGTCTTAATGAAAACAAACATTTAAACTATATTCAAATTATGAAACATCAAAATAAAAACTCATATGATTATTATGTCAAATGCACATGCGTTAGATCTAAGACATACACATTAGTTAAACTAAAGTGAGAACACTAAATATGGGTCCATATAAATATGGGTGTCTCGAATACTAATCATGTATATCACTAATCTAAATCTCATGACATATAATATACTAATCATGAAAAATCAAAACATGCTAAAAATGAATAACATGAAAGCATGTAAACATAAATGGGAGTTAGAGATCGTTATCAAAACCAAGAAGGCAACCCTTCATATCTCCAAAACAAGGTGGTCTTCCCACCAAACTCCCCTTGAAAGTGGTGCATCCAAATAGTCCTCTTTTAAGCTCAGAACGCATCACTTCAAGGCATCATTACTCTCACGTCATGTGAGAGCCCACACCTACATCAAATACAATATGGATGCTCTTTGGTACCCATACTCTTTTGGGTCCATGGAAGTTAGTTCCTTTCCTAACCCAAACAAACTTAGTTGCAAAATTTACATCATGAACTCTATCATAGCAAAATTTAGCAAGGTGGCCATTACGTCAACAATGTGTACAAGTGTACGCATGAGCATACAAAGTGTGATGGATGTGACCGTGGGGAGCATGTGTATGCCATGGTTTGTGTGCATGCAAAAATGGAACTTGTTTCTTTCGAAACAAAGATTCCAAACGTGTATGGCTCAAAACACAATGGCTCAAAGTGGAACCCAAACAATCCATATTCTTATTTATCAATTTTAGATCATTTTCAATTAAAGAAGAAGAGGGGCATGTGATAGATAAGCTAGGTGAAACTACACTAGCATGGCAAACATGTGTATTTATATCATTTTGCAAAGAAATATTTTTTTTAAACAATCTTTTAATTCTTGTGAAATCAAATTTATTTTGTTTTTCAAAGAATTATTCTCTTTTAAAACAAAATTAACTTTTGAAGACAAGTTTTCATTTTTCTTCAAAATTATTTCACAATTATTTTTATTTTTTAAAAATTAATTTTCTTTTAGGGCAAGATCTAGTTGGGATTTAAACGAGTCACGTTCACTTGAAATCTCTTCCTTCTCTTACAAAACCAAGTCTAATTTTGAACACAAATTCTTATTTTAATCTTTTAGTTCAAAACTCTTATTTTTCAAAAGATTATATTTTTCTAATAATTTTTCACAAACAATGGATAGTTCTTCATTCAAGGCATTGGCATCAATATATTCATTACTAGAAGAACTAGCATCATTATTATCTAATTGAGTTTTCGAGTATACCTCAAGGGAGTCATTCCCTTGGACCATGTAGCATTGTTGCTCGGATTCTCCACTACATTCATCCTCCGTTTGGATTGGCAATTGAAGCTTGGAGGTGGACAACGTGTTCCACACTCAAACGCGGAATCACAGTTAGAAATTAAGCACAAATATTCTTTATTAAGCGTGCTTCTAATTGTCTCAATGGCTTGTGCATTAGCCTCTATATGCTTGCTATTACCAAGATAGGATTTCTTGGTAGCGGCAACGAAAACATGCAAGCCTAGGGTTTTCAAGTACATGGACATCCTAAATTTTCACATGTCAATGTTGGAGATATTAAACATGGGAGGTGACAAGCAATCCATGAGTGTGTGTAAACAATATAGGTGTGCAAAAAAAGATGATAGATTAGCTAACCAATATCACACTCCTAGGTGGTTAAATCAAATATCAGGAGCGTAGGCTCTGATACCAATTGAAAGTACACTTAGAGAGGGAGTGAATAGGTATACCGCTAATCTAATGAACTAAATGCGGAAATTAAAAACTAATTGCAACTACACTTAATGCAACCAATGAGTGTAGCCGAATTCCCGGTGAAGGGCTCTGGACTAACTCCTCTTGATTCCTCTAAATAAGAGTTTAGGCGCTATATGAAGCTCTCGTGGTTAAGCACAAGTGAGGCACACACAAACAAGCCAAGCATATAATATGAATGAGCAATATGAAATGCTGCAAGGCACAATAGTAAAGAGAGAGTAGAGAGACAATGGATCAAACACAAACACAACGATATGTTTCAAGGTTCGAGCACATAGCTCTACGTCCCCGCCTTCACACAGAAGGATTTCCAATCCACTTGTCCACACAGGACTCCCACACAGGGAACCTCCACTGAGGATTTGGGGCAATACAATAACAAGGAGTACACAACTCCTCTCTTTACAAACACAACCTCTACACTTAGAGGCTAGGCACAAAGCCACCACAAATTAACCTCACAAATGAGGGATACGCACAAAGCCAATGTAAACACAATCAACCTCTCACACTAGAGGGATAGGGCACAAAGCCACTGCTTAAAATCAACCTCTACACAAGAGGGATAACACAAAGTAGGAGGGTTTACAACTTAGTGATCAAAAGACCACAAACCAAACCTTTTTCACAAAAACAAGGATCCTATAGAGAGGATAGAATGATAAGCTCAAGTATAGAAAAAAAAGTGTTTTAACAAAGAAAATCACTTGGGAAAGTCTCCAAAAAGATATAGAATTTTTAGATCAAAAATAATTCCGAAAAGACTATTTTCTTTGAAATAATAAAACACTTTTAAAATAATGAAGATGAGATCTTTGAAACTCTAAAACTCTTTTTAAAACATGTAAAAACACTAGAGAAGGGGAGAACTTTTTTTTTGCTTTTGGAAGTCGTAACAAAAACTGGCCTCAAATGGGTATAAATAGCCCCAAAATAGAATCTGCCCATTGGCTGCTGACTAGGCTAGAAATGGCCTTCCGATCGACCGGCCGGTCGACCGGCCAACGGTCAAATTTTTAACCGTTGAGCCTATCGGTCGACCGTCTAGTCGACCATGCCAATCCAGAGAGCAAATTGCTCTCTGGCTGGTCGACCGCTCGGTCGATCGTGCCTTGCTCATGGTCGACCGTCCGGTCGACCACCCCCACCTGAGAGTGGGGCACTTGCAGTCGGTCGATCGCCCGGTCGACCGGCCCAAGTGGCTGGTCAGCGTGCACATCCTTGTGCACGTCAGTCGATCGGTCCGATCGACTGCCAGAGCCTGGCAGACAAAAATACAGAGCTTAAAACTTGAGTTTTTAATATCCTAAAAAATACCATAAAATTTTTAAAAATCCACAAAAATAAGTTCAGTATAATACTTTGAAAATCAAATATATGTGAAAAAATTCAACACATATTTCAAACTTTTTGAACCATTTTTGTGACTTACAATTTTTTGCCAAGAACCAAAATCAGTATTTTCAAAACTTGGATTTTTGATTGAAAAATTCGTTTTATCCAAAACTCATCCAAATACAAAAAAATGATATTTAAACAACTTGAAGCATGTTGTATATGGATATACTCCAATATACATATAAAGATAAATATTAATGTTTTTGACAAAAATTCGAAAAACAAGTTTTGTTAAAATATAAAACCTAAACACATGAATAGGCATATCAAAATAAGTTTGTCTAAGATATGAAGCATACATGTATATAGAACACATCTAATATACATTAAACCATGTAAACTTATTTTGAATCTATCTATTCATGAAAACCAAGATCGGTTAAACCATAAACCAAAAACCAATAAACATGAAACTTAAACAAGTGTGTATGTTGTGAACTTGAGAAAATCACACAATCTAGTCTTTATAATGGATCTAAAAATAAAAACTAAACTGTGTACCGAGGTCTACTTGACGAGCTCCGTCTTCAAGTCGACTCGATCCAAACCGTGATCTACCGAGCTTGACTCCATGAGTGCTAGATATGACTTTGTCGCTCGGGCTCTTGAATCACCATGTGAGAAGCTCTAAAACACCTTTGTTGAATCTAATCACCTACTAATATCTTGGTTAAGAATATGAAACTAAACATCACAAGATTATTAGTAAACATAACTACATGAGTTAATCATCATCAAAACTAGAGTGGAAGGCCTCTGGGCCAACAAACAGCTTGTTGCACATGATCAGTGCAATCCCGTAACCTGTGAAAGTGGTCTAATAATCTTTGGTTTTGCTCAAGGACGAGCAAAAGATAGGTGTGGGGGGTGTGAACGTATACATACTTTGCATTTTTTTCATTAAACTCTTACATTTATCGTGTAATAAATCTGCTAATTTTCTTGTCTTAATATTTATTTTGTAGAAGATAATAATAAATAGAAAGAGGATTAAACTAAATAAATACCAGTTAAAATTAGATTTAATTAGATCTATTTGGTTAGCTGAGGATGATCCAAGATCTAATTAGAACAAATCAAGGATTGGGGCAAATGTTCAACTAAAGATCAGAGCAAATCAGAAAGATAACAACACATGAAAATTGATAAAATTTAGATTTTTATAAATTCATTTTGGTTAGCTAAAGATCAACCGAGGATAATATCAAATGCAGAGAGATAAATGGATAGAGAGAAGATCAATGGATGAGATGAAGCAAGTTTGTCTCAGATTCTGACTGTATACATTTTAGTATTTGAATTATAACTTTCGCTATTGAATCTCAAATCTAATGATTCAAGATGATCCAGAAAGAAAACTTATTGGGCTATAACTTTTGTGTTTATAACTATTTATAATTCTGTCATTTAATAAGTGATATTCAGCAATCAACTCGCTAATAAACTGCAGATCAGAACTGAATATCTACATCAAATCAAGTTTGAAGATAAGGGGAGGATTCAAATTAAAAAATAGCTAGCTTTCTCTATATTCATACTCCTCTAATCTCTGCATTTCTTCTATAAATACCTCCAATCTTAAAAGCAAAGGGGAGGGCGACATGCAGAGATAGAATTTAGTCCACTTTTTTTTATTCTTTTTAGTGTTGGTTTTTCTTTTCTTTTCATCTAATTTTTATTACATTGTAAGTATAGTTTAGACTGAGATTCATGTAAGCAAGAGAGAGAGGCTTATGTTGAGAGTGACACCGATATACCTCCTCCTTGTACGCGCCGGAAAAAGAGGAGGGAATGAATTGCTGTAAAATTTCCTTGAATCTAAGAAGAAGAAGAGTTACAACAATCGAACAACTTTTCCAGTTACAAGGGAGGGAGGATGTTGAGTCTTGAATCCGCCCTTTGTTTAATGCTGGGTTCTTCGAGTGGCGGTGGAGAGTGAATCTTGTTCTCCATTGACCGGATGACCGTCTGGACCTTCGGGGATCTCCTCTTTGGCCGGTAGAAAGAGTAACACAGCTCCGTCTACCAAAACTCTCAAAAAGAAGGTAGGCGAAGAGCGGCTTGTACGCAGCAAGCTTGCTGAAGAGTTGAGCTTTTCTTCTCTCTCTCTCTCCTTGTCTCTCTGTTGATGATGCGATGCTGCCTGGTTATGATGCCCTCCGTTCTCCTTGATGCCCGTCTGTTGATGCAAACAGGGCTATTTATAGAGGTCCCAGGGGTGAACGTGCCCCCTGAAAACGCTCCACAATGAGGGGTCACTTCCCCGCTATATGGACGGTGACTGGCCCCTTAACTAGGGCAGTTATAACTGAGGCGCGGGTATCTCTCGCGCCTTGATGCTGGACGTGGGTTTGTGCCCTCGCGCCTTGATGCTGAGACGCGGGTTTGGACCCTCGCGCCTTGATTCTGAGACGCGGGTTTGGACCCTCGCGCCTTGATGCTGAGACGCGGGTGTCTAGCCCTCGCGCCTTGATGCTGAGATGCGGGTGTCTAGCCCTCGCGCCTTGATGCTGAGACGCGGGTGTCTAGCCCTCACGCCTTGATGCTGGGACGCGGGTTTGGACCCTCGCGCCTTGATGCTGAGACGCGGGTTTATCTCTCGCGTCTAAGACTTGAAACTCTGCTTTTTGATGGCTTGTCTTTTAGTGACTTTTAGACAGCCTACAGAACCCCCTCCAAAGTTTTCCATATTCCGCAGTTAACTGGGACGGATTTTGAAATACTTTGGACTCTAGCTGAATTCACTTTCATGACTAGACTGTTAATGCTCTGGGTTTGATCTTATCTGGAGTTGGTCTTCGTGAGTGTACTGTTGAACTTTTTGAAGCCACCAGAGTTGATCATGTTGAGTGTTTAGATACACAGTCTAAACCTCCCGATTGCTTTTAAGTCTGTCGTGGGTGCGCTTTAAGCCAGGAGTGGTTGGTCTTCTGCTTGTGCTAGTGTACTGTTGAACTGATTTGCAGAAGCAGGAGGCCGAATGCTGGTTCTTTTTGAAAAGCAGAGATGGTACTGCTTTAAAGACGCGACTTCCATACGGTGCGTCTTTTGGCAATGGAAACGTGACTGATCTTCCATAAGGCAGACGCGATGTTAGGCCAGCTTGGAAGGACGCGAACTTCGGAGAGACGCACCTCTAATAAAGACGCGATTTTCTGAACGCAACGCGACTTTCTGGGTGCATTTATGGTGGTGCTGACGGGGCACATCCATCGAAGAGACGTGGCCGTCGGGTGCGAATTCGTGCCATGTCATGATTGCGCTGCCAGTTGGCCTAGGGAACCGGCAGGATTTCACCTTTAGGCGCGCGGACTTCCCGGTTCATTAAATGAACTGCTCCACGTGTCGAACGATGACTCGCTGTGGAGTCATGGCGCATGATCTTCCCTGTTCAAAAAATGATTTGGTTCCACCGTCAAGCGGTGACTCGCTGCAGAATTTATCGGGCCATACGCCACGTATCTTCGCAAATCCTTGTGCCTATAAATAGCCACAGTTGGAGAGATACCTCTTCTTATCCGAGCGTATTTGTTTTAGGGTTTAAGAAACAGAGTTCTTCTTTCCCTGTTCATCCTCATATCGGATTAACGATGGCACCCAAGACCAAGCCGACTGCCTCTTCTTCAAAAGCGACCGTCGCCGAGGCCCAGAGGGGCGCTTCCTCTGCGCAGGATGTTGTTTTCCGAGGTAAAATGCCATTTAGGTTAAACTTCACCATTACTGGAAGTTTAAGGAACCCTAAAAGACATCTTTTTGGAGAACCATTAACACAGGATATAAACCGTGTTTGATTCTCAGACGCGGTTTCAGACGCGGTCTTTGAGTTGATAACCAAGACGCGGGTTTGATGACCCGGTGCCAGTGGGCCCCGTACTTCGGATTCTTCACTTAGAATATTTCTAATTGTGAAGGGTTCAGACGCGGACTTGATCCTTAACGCTGATTTGATCCTTGCGTTCTGTGCCATCAGCTGCCGGTTTTGATGAATCTGGCACCTGAGTCCCAACACTTATGAAAAATAGTCTTGGTTTGCAAAACACGGATTTGATCTTGGTTTGCAAAATGTGGATTTGATCCTTGCGTTCTGTGACATCAGGTGCTGGTTTTTATGAATCTGGCACCTGAGTCCAAGTACTTAGAAATTTTTTCATAAGTCTTGGTTTGCAAAACGCGGACTCGATCCCGCGGGTCTTACACCAGGATGCGGATTTGCAGGTCTGGGCACGGATTTTGATAATTCCTGCGTCTAGTATCTCTTCTGCGTCTGGATGCAGACTTGCAGGTCTGGACGCAGATTGCGATTATTCCTGCGTCCAGTATCTGCGTCTGGACTTTAAACACTTAGCATTTTTTTCTTGTTTCTGATAAAGCGTCTGATTGAGTGTCCTTTTCTTTTTGCAGTGCCACACCCTACTGCCCCACTCGCCAAGATTAGCCACTTCGGGCGCGTAGGTGGTGCCGATCATGATTTGACCTTCGTGCTACAAAGGACTGTACCTGTGACTACTGACAAGTCGCAAGAGCACAAGGAAAGGATCTCCAATGTTGACGGGACAACCTTTCGGGCGCTTATGACTGATGCATCATTCACAACGGCTGCTCGCATCCCGCTGGAGAAGCCTGCCTTCTTCTTTGGAGATCGTATTGGCGATGGCGGCTATTCCATGTATGAAGGAAATTATAAATGGCTCCGTCAGATAAGGGATAGCAGATTCTTTCTTCCAGACATGGAGAGGATGCTCCCGCTGTCTTATCTCCAGCACATGTCCGTCCCTAGGAAGATGAACTTTTATCAAGGGTTTGGGATTAACTTGATTTAAGATCAGCTGGGGAGTTTGACGAAAACATTTTTAACGGTGTAATGTTAACCTAACAATGTTTCTGGATAGGCTTATTACTCTGTTGGGGAGAATAACAAGTAATACTAGATTCGTGGTGAATCTAGGAAAGTTTTTCCCGTTAGAGGTGTAATATTAACTTAACATGTTGGAAGTATTCTTGTCAGAAGTGTAATGTTAACTTGACAAGGATATAAGCCAGAGGTGTGATATTAACTTGACTCGTATTTCAGCTTCGTTTGTGAAAACTGAAAGTGTCACTGTCATAGGTGTGATGTTGAACTTGACAGTGAGAGTAATGCTAGAGGTGTAATGTTGAACTTGGCATTAGTCGTCTCGGCTTGGATAAAGAAGTCGAGGAAAGGTCATGGCCATAGGTGTATTGTTGAACTTAGCAATGACTTAGATGCTAGAGGTGTGGTGTTAACTTAGGCATCATTCGTTTCAGCTTCGACACGGAAGTCTGAAGAAAGTGACTGTCAGAGGTGTAATATTAACTTGACAGGTACTTGATGTACTGTTTAGAGGTATAATGTTAACTTAAACAGTAGTTCTGTCAGAGGTGTGATATTAACTTGACAAGACTTGGCTCGTGCCAAGAACAGTTTGAGGACCTGTCATTCTATTGATGAGAATTGACAAGTGAAATTTTAAGTGCCAGAGGTATAGTGTTAACTTGGCCAGTTTGAAAGTTTGCTACTCTATGTAGAGTTAACAAGCAAAGTTTGTACTCGACAAGGAGTATTGAAAATTTTTATTACCAGAGGTATAGTGTTAACTTGGTAACGATTGCATTTTGTGGTCCTACCATTCTATGGATGAGAATTGGTAAGGGATTTTGGAGGAAAGAGTGGAACCAAGTCCACTTAGGATTTTTAGCAAACCCTCAGCTATCAACGGATTTGAGGTGCCTTTACCAACTACCGTTTGAGTTGGGCTAGCCATGCTATTCTCCTCAGCATGATGAGTTGTCGAAGACTTATGTTGGGCTTAGAAGCCAACATTTTCCTCTATCCTTAGCCGTTGGAGGCGTTGGATGTTTAATCAGAGGTGTACTTTTAACTTGATCGGCGGAAGAATACCATCTAGGGATAGTATTTCTTCAAGAATTTGCCATTGATTGGCATCATAAGTGTATCGCCATTTGAGGTTATGAGGCGATATGATCCATTTGAGTAGACTGACTCTACCTCAAATGGTCCTTCCCATTTGGGCTGGAATTTGCCTTTTGTCTTGTGCGTCATCACCATGGGTCTTCTGACAGCTAAGACAAGATCGCCTTTCTTGAAAGTTTACGCTTTAACTTTCTTGTTGAAGGTTCTGGTGATACGAGCTTGGTAAAGCTCGATTTGTTGTTGGGCCTGCAAACGCTTATCGTTTAAGGCCTCCAATTCCTGGAGTCGCTGTCGATGCTTCTCCTCTGTTGTCATCTCCGCTGTCAAGGCGACGCGTAGAGATGGAATTTGGATTTCCAGTGGAAGCACGGCTTCACATCCGTATACCAAGGAAAATGGCGTGGCTTTAGTTGGGGTTCGCACAGTTGTGCGATAAGCCCATAAGCATTCACCCAGCTTGTCGTCCCAGTCTCGTTGACTTTTCGAGACGAATTTCTTGAGAAGCTTGCCAATGGTCTTGTTGAAAGCTTCTGCGAGGCCGTTAGCAGTAGGATGGTATGCCGTTGAGGACACACTCTGGATTCTGAACTTAGCGCAGAATCTCTGGAAAGCCTGGCTGATGAACTGGGGTCCATTGTCATGGACAATCCGCCGAGGTACACCGAAACGGTAAATAATGTGATGTTTCACGAACTTGATCACGTTAGATGATTTTACCTCCTTCAAAGTAATAGCTTCGGCCTACTTTGAGAAGTAATCGGTTATTGCTAGAATGAACCAATGTCCTTTTGATGATGGTGGGCTGATGGGGCCAACCACATCCACCCCCCACATTTCAAATGGCCAGGTAGAGGTCGTAGAGTGGAGGTACCCTGGTGCTTGATGGATGAAATCGCCATGTACTTGGCAGGCGTGACATCTTTTGGCATAGGTGATGGCATCAGCAATCATCTTGGGCCAATAGTAACCTAATCTTTGGAGTCGATATGCCAATTTTGGGCCAGGTTGATGAGCTCCACACATACCATCGTGGGCTTCTTTCAATACCCCTTGGGCTTCTTTTGATGAGAGGCATCGGAGCAAGATCCCATCATGCGATCGACGGTACAATGTTCGCGTAATCGCATTATAATAGAATTTAGGGGCTTTCCTTCGAATGGCAGCCGCCTCTTTGGTGTCCTCAGGCTGGATGCCGCATAAGACAAAATCAATGTAGGGGAATCGCCAGTCTCTAAGCTCTGGACTGGTTGACACTTCAAGTGCTTCCTTGCCGTGACAATTTCTCGTTGACCCCGGGTAGTCTTCGAGAGTGACCCTCGGACAATACAGGTCGTGACTGTAGACGAATACATTCTCCATTACTCCAGCTGGAAGAGCTAAGGAGGCAGCGAGGGATGCGAGTGCATCCGTATGCGCATTTCGCCTGCGCGGTATATGGTCAATGTAGAAGTTTGAAAACCTCTCGGCCATGTGGATTGTCGCGTTGTAGTAGGGTACTAGGTCTTCATGTCTGACTTCGTACTCCCTGCGAACTTGGCTGACGATGAGTTTAGAGTCACCGTATGCCTCGAGATTTTTAACGCCAATCTCATCGGCGAATTGCATTCCAATCAAAAGAGCGTTGTATTCTGCTACATTGTTGGAACAAGGCTCAGTTAATGAGACAGCTCAGGGAATCACATAATTTTGTGGGGAGACGAGTACTACTCCTACCCCCGCTACTGTGTGTCCCTTTGGGCTTGCCCTCGATGCACCATCGAAGAAAAGTTGCCATACTTGACCTTCGAACGATGTCTGAGTCAGGCAGACTTTGGCGACCTCATCTGGGAGATCCTCATAGAGTTTGGCTGCCCTCAGATCTGGGTGTTCAGCTAAGAAGTCTGCCACCGCTTGTCCTTTAATGGCCTTCGTGGCAGAAAGTGCATTTCATATTGGGATAGCAATATGGCCCATTTTGCCAGCCGGCCATTTAATGAAGAAGGCTTCGTCATGAGTAACCTCAGAGGGTTGACTTTTGATATGACATTTATAGTTTGGCCTACCAGATAGTGTCGCATTTTCTGAATAGCGAACACCAGCGCTAAACATTCCTTCTCGATCGGGTTGTACCGATGTTCGGCTCCGATCATTGTTCTACTTAGATAGTAGATTGCTTGTTCTCGTCCTTGATCATCATTCTGAGCTAGTAGAGCTCCCAAAGAATGATCCATTGACCGGACGTACACCAGGAAAGGCTTTCCGGATACCGGAGCTGCAAGGACTGGTGGTTGGGTGAGGTATTGTTTGATCTCCTCGAACGCTTGTTGGCAAGCGTCGTCCCAAATGAACGAAACACCCTTCTTCATTAGTTTAGCGAAGGGTTGGCATCTCCCGAAGAGATTTGAGATGAACCTGCGGATGTACGCCAATCGTCCTTGCAATCCTCTGAGCTCCTTAAGGCTTCTCGGAGGTTGCATCTCCTGAATGGCGCGGATCTTTTCCGGGTCTAAATGGATTTCCATGGAAGTTACAACAAACCCTAGGAATTTGCCGCTGGCCACCCCCAGGAAGGACTTGGTGGGGTTCATCTTCAATTGATGAGCCCGCATGATGTCGAAGACCCCTTTCAGGTCAGCTATGTGATCACCTTTAGTGCGGCTTTTTACCGCAATGTCATCAACATAACATTCCACCGTTTTGCGAATTTGCTGATGGAAAATGGCGTTCATGGCCCTTTGGTATGTTGCCCCTGCATTCTTCAGTCCGAAGGGTATGACGGTGTAGCAATACACTCCTAGAGGTGTCCTGAAGGAGGTATGCTTTTCATCATCAGGATACATCTTGATTTGATTGTATCCTGAGAACCCGTCCATGAAGGACATTCGTTCGAATCCACAAGTATTGTCAATCATGACATCCGTGATTGGCAGTGGGAATTCGTCTTTGGGACAGGCCTCGTTTAGATCACGGAAGTCGATGCAGATCCGGATCTTCCCGTTCTTCTTGGCAACGGGGACGATGTTGGCTACCCAGTCGGGGTGTTGTTCTTCCCTGACGAAGCCATAATCAATAAGTTTCCTAACTTCTGATTGAATTGCCTCCATTATTTCTAGACGGAACCGTCGCTGCTGTTGTTTGACAGGTTTTATGTCCGGATTGATGTTGAGGCGGTGCATGGCTACTTGAGGATCAAGTCCAGGCATGTCCTCATAGTTCCAGGCGAAGACGTCTATATACTCTTGTACAAGAGATATTAGATCTTTCTTCTTCGAAGGTGACAGGCCGTCACTTATGAAGATGGGCTTGGGATTAGCCTCATCTCCTAGGTTGATCTGAACAACCTTATCTTCTGTGGGTGGCTCGCGCTGTTCAAAGCGGGTATCCCAAAGAGTATTTAAATGTTTGATCTAAGGATCTGTATCGGATTGGATCATTTCTTCGTCTTCGCTTTCCAGGTGGCTTGTTGAAACCATGTTTACTGAAAGCTCTTTGAAGATGTTGCCGACACTGACATCTGACTCCCACGATGACGTGTCTGAAGAGCAATTATGGCCTGACGGTCCCTCAGAATCAGAGGCTGATGGGACTGGAGTTGATATATAGCCCAACCCCCGGCGCGTCTGATGATAATAATCGGGGGCTTTCCCTCTTGGCACAAAGGATCAAAGCAGCGTTCTCCTTCCTTTGTCGAAGTTCAACCCAGGCCTGTTGGTTAGATCGTACCCCATGCATTTCATCATCTTGAGCGCTTTTGGTTCATAATGATTGAACTGAGGGGGCTCCTCCTCGCCTTCTGATTCTTCGTGGAGCGTTGGTTCAGACGAGATTCGTCCAAAAAGAATTGGTTTTTGTCCTTTTCGTCTGGCTGGAACCATCAATACAGATTTTTGCGCATCACCATTATCTTGGTATGTCCCGAAGGATGATTTTACTGGTACATGCAATGATGTCAAAACATCCATTCCCGACCAGGGGTCATCGTCTACGTCGGTACTAGTATCCGACGGTACTGAATCAGAAGCAAACACCGAAAGGTACGCTAAATCTAATTTTTCATTAATGTACCAACCGCCTGCATCGTTGGTGGTATTATCAACATCGAGCTTATCAACGCTCTTTACAAGTGGTTCTAGCTCCCACAGACACTCTTCTTTCTCGGGCTCAGTGTCAGCCTCATTACCAGAGTCTGGCTCCTCTAGCTGTGGGGTTTCATTCGTCTCTGCTGGATCCTGATATAATAGGGAGTCCGTGAAATAATTCTCGACTCCTTTAAACGGATACCTTTCGGCAATCAACGTTTGAACCTTTCCACTCCCGTCAATATATTTCATGATTTGGTGGAGAGTGGAGGGAACGATGGAATTGCGGTGAATCCATGGTCGTCCCAACAGTAGGTTATAGGAAGTGTCAGCGTCAATGACGTAGCATGTCACTTCCGACTTGAGGCTTCCGATCTGGCATTTGAGCTTGATCTTCCCCATCGGACGGGTTCCATTGGCATTGAACCCGTAAATGGTCGTCTGGGTAGGGCTCAGACGATAAGTGGGGATGCCCAGATGTTGCATGATCCGGCGAGGCATGATGCTCAACGCGGACCCTGGATCTACCTGGATGCGATTCACCTCAGATGATCCAATATACCCTGTGAAGTACAGGGGTCGATCATGCTTCCCTTTAACCTGCATATCATCAGCTGTGAAGGTAATGCAGGGAGCATTTGGGGAGGTGTGGAGGCAATCCTCTACATCTTCCTCCTTCGGCACCTGGGTCATGAAGACCTTAGCATTTTTCAGAGCTTCTTGTAGAGCTTCTCTGGTCGACTTTGATAGCCTAAGAAGTTCATACAAGGTAATGCGTGCTGGGATGTTGGCTAGTTGAGGCAGGACATCAAAGCGGTAAGGTGTCGTGGATCCCTCCGCTACACCTTTCGAAAGAACTCGAGAAAACCGAGTTTCTTTCTGTTTCTCCCCAGGTTGTTTTGTGGAGAGCTTGGTTGGCTCTACAGCCGGTTGTGAAGGGGTTACTGCCGTTTCGCCGTACTGTTTCAAGTACGCCTGTCCTGAATGGGTTCCTGCTGTCGGTTGGTTGGGCTCTGCAGCCAAGACTATTGTTTCCTCTTCTGAGTCGGTCAGCGAGGGAACATCAGTCTCTGCTTCTCGAGAGGAAGCGCATACCACATGGCAGGATGAAGCCTTTGCCTTGCCTTTGGACTTCCTGTTGGTCACAGTAGTCCATTGTTGTTCGTCGACGAGGTCAGGGTGGACCCACATGATTTCCCCTTGAGGTGTAGGGACGGGTACCAAGCCTTTCTCTTGCTGCTGATGAGGGTCTACGTTGACCACTCTTAGTTCTCCTTTTGGAACAGGGACCACTCCCGAGGGTGTCAGGGGTTGTTTTCCGAACTGGAGAACTGACGTCATGTTGGCGGTCACCTTCTTTTGCTCTGGTCGGAGCTTTAATACCTCCGCGTCAATCAGAGCCTGAAGGATGTCCTTGAAGACGTAGCAGCTTTTGGTAGGGTGCCCAAGCATCCTATGGTACAAACAATAGGTGGGATTGTCGGTCTTGCCGACTTCCTCCGGGCGCCTAGCTTCAGGGAGCTTCAGTCGATTGCTTTTGTTGAGTAATTTGAAGAGCGAGTCGACATGTTCCTCCTTGAAGGAATATTGCTTGTTGGCGCGTGGTTGGCTTGAAGAGCCACTCGCCTTGCCTGGTTGAGGTTTGGCGGGAGATTTGGTCTCCGTTGCCAAGTTATCCTTCCGCTTTGTTTGGAGGGATGTGTCTGGCGCACGCCTCGTTGACCTTTCCGGCCTGGGCTTACCTTCCTCCGCTCTGACGCGGGCGACAATCTCCTCAGCCTGTTCACCTTGTTGGACTAATTGTTTCCAGGTGCGGCTTTCAGCAACTCCTATTTGAGCAAGGAGTGAGGTTTGGAGATTGTGGCGACATGTTTCCACCAGGGTGGCCTGGGTCATGCTGCTTGGACATCGGAGTGCCACGTTCCGAAATCTTTCCACGAAAGACTTGACGGACTCTCCCTTTCGTTGTTTAGTAGTTAAAAGGGTGGGCATTGTGACTTCCGAATCATCTTCGAAGAAGCGCGTTAAAAATAGCTTCTCCAAGTCGCCCCAGTTCTTGATGGAACCTTCTGGGAGCTTCATGAACCATTCAAAGGCAAGCCCTTTCAGGGTGCCAATGAATAGACGTGCCAGGATAGCATCGTTATCTACTACATTACCGGTTTGGGATTTAAAGTAGTAGATGTGTTGGTTGGGTGATCCTTTCCCATCGAATGCTTGAAGGGTTGGAGCCTTGAACTTAGGAGGGTACGGGACTAAGTCCCACTTGGCCGGATAAGGCCGGACCACTCTAGCTTCTTGGAGGCCTTTTCAGTTGGTAAGGGCCTCCAGGCGTTGCTCCAGTTGACTCATCCTTTTAGCATGAGCCTTTTCCTGGTCTGGGTCACCCTTTACCTGTGACGAAGGCTTGGACGAATCCGAAGTAGATTGCCGTGTCACTTCGGAAGGTTCGGAAGATGAACTTCCTCCCATTCTTCCTTTGCCCTTCGACTTCTTAGGAGGAGATTTCCTCCTGTCCTCGAGCAGCTGTGCAAGCATCTGCTTGAGGGAGTCGATAGATTCCTACTGAGAAATGATCATCTCCATTTATCTCTTCTGAATCTGGGCTTGCTGTTCTAAACGTCTAGTCGTCTCCTCAGGAGTGCCTACCATGTAGGCGGAAGCCTCCTTCTCGACGGAAGAGTTTGAAGCCTGCAACTCCACTACAGCGGAGTGAGAATCATTCACTTTAATGCCATGGGCTAGGGCATTATAGTCAATTGGGGGAATGGCCCCCGTCCGGGTACGAGTGTGTTGATACACCCCTTCCGGTTCAGAGTCAGACTCATCTGAGCTGACTACTGGTTGTTTTCCCTTGCCTCTGCTTGTCATAGTTGCAGTAAGCTCCGGGTATTCAACGTCAGAGAAGGTTCTCCTTCTGTGGGAGCGCCTTCTTTTAGCTGACGGGGGGGATCAGGGTCAGCTGTCTGATTAAGGACTGCTGGTTTACACCTGATCCGCAACGGCATCCAGAGAGCATATGGATGAGCTGCTGGCAGCAACATGATGAAGTGGCCTAATTGGCACTTCTTTTCTTTGTCAAATAATCCCTCAAATCCACAGGAGGGGGATTAAAGAGATTAGCCTCACAACGTCGAAGACGGGAGGCATCCATGTGCTGTACAGCCTGGACGCAGGCTTCAGGGACGCGGTCCTCGCGCCGCAGATGTGCAACGCGCGGCTGGCGTCTCTTTTGAGATGAGACGCGATTCTCGCGTTGCTGCCTGGTGCGTTGGGGCAGAGACACTTGAGAGAGAGGGGGCTGCTGGGCCCCACGCTTATGGGCGCGTGCCTCTTGCGCTTGACGAGGCGCAGAGGTTTCACACTGACGTTTGGTGAGTTGGTCCTCAGAGGACCTAACTTGAGGAATCTCGCATTTGGGCCGCCAAACGCGGATCTCACGTACTGGACGTGGCGCGGGCAGGGCGCCAGATTGTACGTTGCGTCCAGCTTCAGTTGGACAACCAGAGGTTCCAACTTGCAGCTGACGCGCACGTCTCCTCTGTCGACGCTCGGCGTTTCGGTTGCGTCGTGGAGGTGGAGAGAAACCAACAACATCCTGGTCTACGAAACCAGGGATTCTAACCACGCGGGTCTCCTGAGAGACGCTGACGCGGGTGTTCTGTGCGACGCGGTTGATCGCAACAGCAGTTGTGCCTGAGACCACGCGGGCCTTCTGAGAGGCGTTGGCGCGTGTATCTTGCTTGACACAGTGGGCAGCAGCAGCCTCGGATTGGGCTTCGGGGAGCTGTCGCGTCGAGACCCTGCGGCAGACGCGGGTCTTTGGGCTCTTGGAGCCGGAAGAGAGGAACTCTTCGTACTTCGCCTGGTCGAACTCAACGACGAGCGATTCGACCATCTTCCCCTTACGGAGGACGTCATCCTGCGCCACAATCTGTTCGTCAGTAATGAAAGTATTCCCCAGCGGAGTCGCCATCTCTTGTACGCGCCGGAAAAAGAGGAGGGAATGAATTGCTGTAAAATTTCATTGAATCTAAGAAGAAGAAGAGTTACAACAATCGAACAACTTTTCCAGTTACAAGGGAGGGAGGATGTTGAGTCTTGAATCCGCCCTTTGTTTAATGCTGGGTTCTTCGAGTGGCGGTGGAGAGTGAATCTTGTTCTCCGTTGACCGGATGACCGTCTGGACCTTCGGGGATCTCCTGATGATGCTTCATAGTTTTTCTTCTTTCTGAACTTTTTACTCTTGTATTTTTCTTTCTTCTTGAGCAAAGGGCAATCCATCTTCATATGACCTGGTTTATTACAATTAAAGCATTTGAATTTACCTTACTTTAGGAATCTCCTGAATTTCTTTGAAAGCATTACCATCTCCTTTTCATCGTCATTTGAATCATCCGTGTCGAAAGATGCATGGAAGGCGAGTTCTTTTTTCTTTAAACGGTGTTGTCGTTCGTCCTTCTTCCTTTCTTCTAGCTGTATTTCATATGCTATTAGATTACCTATTAGGTTTTCTAATGTCATAGTTGAGAGATCATTCGCCTCTTCAATTGCGGTTATCTTCTTCTCCCATTCTGGTGTGAGTGCACGAAGGATCTTACGAACTCTTTCAACTTGGGTGTAGTCCTTTCCAAGAGATGCTAATGAATTGGTAATGTCGGTGAATCTTGTAACCATTTCGGATATGGTTTCATTCTCCTCCATTTTGAATAATTCAAACCTGTGGACAAGAACAGATATTTTAGACTCCTTAACTTTACTTGTGCCTTCGTGTGTTACCTGAAGAGTATGCCATATTTGATGTGCAGAAGTTGTTGTTGACACTATGTTGAACTCTTCTTTGGTTAAGGCACAGAACAAGGCATTCATCGCTTTGGCGTCAAGATTCGCGTTCTTCTTTTGATCTTCACTCCAAGCGTTGTAATTGGTTGTTGGCTTAGTGTACGTTGCTTCTACTATGTTCCAAAGGTCGTAGTTGAGCGACTGCAAGTATATCTTCATTCTACACTTCCAATAATTGTAGTTAGATCTGTCAAATAGCGGTGGACATTGTGTAGAATGTCCTTCTTTGAATTGGGATGATGAGAACTCCATTGCCATTCTTGTTGTTGACTAGATATGCAGATTCAGGGCTCTGATACTAAGTGTTGGTCCCGAGATAATGTCAAATGCGAAACTATCTCTGTTGGCAATTATAGATCTAAAAATACCCAAGTCAACACAAAACTAAAAACAAGAAGGATTAATGTTAAGAAAATAAATAAACTTGCAAAAGGGAAAATAAATCTCAGAAAATAAATAAACGCAAATAAGAGAGATTTATCCTGGTTCGGTTCTTGTGATCTACATCAAGTCCCCAAGCCACCCGCTTAAGATTTTTCTTAATCCTTGATTTTGTACACCCAAAATCACAACCATGCACACCACTTGACAAATCCCCTTTTCCAAATGTGTACACCTTCTCTTCCACTAGGAGAACACCTTCTCTTCCTGTAATACCCCGTTCCTGGAATACGTACTTAGTTGCGTATTCAGATTTTTGAGCGTATTTTTTTTCGATTCGTTTTCCTGTGTTTATTCTGTATTATGAATTCCTTGTATGATTGTTCTGTTTTGGATTTGGATTTGTGGACTCGGATTCAGCCTTAGTCTGAGCCGGGGACTCGATCTCAGAGTTTTACTTGTTTTTGACATTCTGGTTATCCGATTCGACCGATTTCAGTTTTAAACATCGTTTTCCAATATTTTGGATTTTCTGTAATTTTCTGGAATTTTCTGTGATTAAATTGAATTTCTCCAAAACCGGTGTCGGCCAATGCCGCTGACCGATTCCCGGATTTTTAATTCTCTAACTGTTTGGAATTTCGCGATGATCCTTTAGACTTTATTTCTCGGAATCATATTTTCCATCTATGTTCTTTTTCTGAGGATTTTACGATTTTATGGAAATTCTTTCGGAGTCGGTAAATCTCAGATTCCGGGATTTTTAACTTTAAAACTATACAGTATTTCTTCGAACGGATTTCACTACTGGTCTTTATATATTATTCTTGATTTTTGGTTAAATTTTCAGACCAATCCAAGATACTTGAATTTCGGGTATTTTTTCCAAAAATTGCATGTTCCTAATTTCCACCTCACCATGCCACCTCATTTCCCACTCACCCTCCTACCTACCACCACTAACTCTCTCTCCTTCCCATAGCCGGCCAAGTGGCCACCCTAGGGACACCTCACCTCCCTTTTTGCAAGAAAACCCTTGCATCTATCCTTTTTGCACTCACTTCACAAAATCCCCAACCTATAAATTCCTTTTCATTGCAAATCACCCTTTCTTCCTCCTTCACTTCAACAAGAGAGAGCTCCTCCAAAAATTCCTCTTCCTCAACCCCAAAACCCTAGCTCCAAGGACCCATTCCAAGACTTCAAGGCTTCACTAGGGCTTCATCACAAGAGCTTCACCTCCAACCATCAACCTCAAGGCAACTCCAAGTTCAACATCTCCATCTCATGCTTCCACAACCGCTCAAGGATTAAGGCCATCATCTCCTTCTTGGATCAAGCCCTAATTGGACCCATCCAAGTGAGTATCTTTACTCACCAAGACCTAGTTAACTCCTTTTATACTTGTGATGGGAATTATTGAACACTTGCACCATAACAATCCCACTTTTAGGTTATCAAACTAAAGATCCAACCTTTCCATGTAAATAACTTGACTCACCAAGACATGTTTCCATTCCTAGTATACATGCATCCCCATATCTTGTGCCCACATGTCATAAAAATCACATTTTTACCATCAAGAACAACCCCTAGTTGAAACTTAGTTTTTCTGGAAAACACAGTATTAGTCGACTTACCCCAAATATTAGTCGACTAATCAACTCTCGGGAAACCACTATTAGTCGACTCCTGAATCCACCTAGTCGACTAATCCCCCTATTAGTCGACTACTCCTTTGACCTAGTCGACTAATCCTTCCTGGACCTGAAAAACCCAACTTTCTGTATCAACAGACCTAGTCGACTTAAGTATCTGTTAGTCGACTAGTGCTCTCTATTAGTCGACTAACCCCTTGACCCTAGTCGACTAACCTTCCCTGAATCAGAAACCCAACTCTCTGGAACCCAGTTCTAGTCGACTAACTCAGACTGTTAGTCGACTAGTGACCTCTAGTAGTCGACTAATCCTTTCACCTAGTCGACTAATCCTGCCTGTATGTCTTAAATGATTTCTCTTCTTAAACTAGATTTTGTAGTTGGTTTATGTGTTATGCATTATGGTTTCTTGGGCTTCATGACTGGTACTTTAGGACTCATTGCTAGATGGATTTTATGTATGGTTCAGGTGAATGTACTTGGTACTTATGACCTATTAATTGAGATTCATCACCTATAGTCACTCTATATTATCATGCTTGTGTATTGCCATGTAATTGCTTGCTCTATTCTTAGACTTATGCCTTGCCCGTGTTATCCTTGCTCCTTATTGTATACATGCGTGGCAGACCCTTCGAGGTCGTTGAACCCTAAATTGTTCCTATGTTTCCACTTGCCTTACTATGATTCATACATGTCAGTACTAGGCTTTCTTTTAACACATGTATATCACACAACACCTTATATGTGACCACTTGACCCACTGGCATGCCACCCCTTGTTAGACCCTATTGTTATGTCATGATTGACCCGGCTCATTATACGTTTATTGTTATGTTTTATTGCTTGCTTTACATCACCACTTTGTCATGCTATCCCTTAAACCAAGCATGATACACTTGACTTTATGATTATCTTATTTACGGGAACCCTGCCTTGCTTTTATGGAACTAAGTGCCACACCGTCCAATGGTGGGGGCCACCTCTAGAATCCACTCCCTCAGAACAAAGTGCCACATGGAACAAAGTGCCACACCACACGGTGGGGGCCACCTCTTGAGACCCATGGGGGCCACCTCTTGAGTCTGTAGGGTTATTACTGTCATGTTCATTTATTCCCGTAAACTGATAATCTTTAATAAGCTACAACTTGTATTGGGGTATGGGAGGAAGTGATGGATGCCGGAATGATATCTTGCTTCTAGTATGGGAAGTCTAACCGGTCCCAGGTGGTGGGAACCGTTGGACCATTGGTCCCCGGTGCACGTGATTCTTGACATGATATTGTGGCGGACGTTATAGGAGGACTATGAGCCTCCAGACCGGTCCCAGGTGGTGGGAACCGTTGGGCCAGAAGACTGGTCCCCGGTGCACGAGTACCAGTATAAGAAGAGATATCAGTTCTCCATCCACTTCCGATAACAAACCTCGAATAGCTTATATATGGATGTATGTGAGTTGGGATCGATACCGAGACACATACCTAGATATATAGGTTAAGCGAGTAATAATAATATTAAGTGTTCCTGTTACTTTTGTATGCACTTGGATTACGACAATATGAGACAAGGGTATATTTATGAGGGTTTCCTTGTTTGGATTATTCCTTCGACGTACTAGTCTCATGGGACCGTAACTTAAGCATATACAATCACTTTTGCTCATAGTTAGCATTACATTGGTTTTCCCGTTTCATGATCATTATGTTTTACGGTCCTTATATTATATGCTGGTGTCCTGACCCCATTCATATTCCTTAGCCACTTGGCGGTACTTCGTTTATTATTATTATATGTCTTGACCCTTTGGATTTGCACATTCAGGTTCTGTAGCTAGATCCGTGGAGTTGTCCACCGTAGCTCGAGCTCTTCTTGCGAGCGGGCATCCTAGCTTCAGCTCCTTGTGCCTGATTTCTTTTGACTCACGGGATCTCCATCCTACTCGTGAGCCCTTTTGTATTTTTACTGCACCTTTTACTTTTGGACTGAGTTGTGATAACTGATACATGTATAATGTAATGTTTATCATATACTGCGATGACTTTGTGTTGTATCTTTATGTTGGCATATATGTGTGTATACCATGCTTTGCGTTGCACTCTGATCCTTTCTTGTTGTACTTTTTGCTTAGCGTATATACGTGGGGGCCTTTCCGACCTACGTATATACGTCGCAGTGACGTCCCCGTATCTGCAGGATCGGGGCGTTACACTTCCACCAAGAGAATACCTTCACCTTGTACAACTGCCTCTACACAAAGAAGCCACCCGTGTACAATAATTGCTTTGAGTATTACAACTTTCCTATAAGCCTTGGTACTGAATGTGTATGTGGACAAGGTCTAGTATAGGAGACAAACTTCAGAGGACTTCACAATGGAAATTGACTTTTGGTGAAGAACTGAAGTTGGAAAATCAGTTTTCAGTTTGGCAGAATTTTGGCTTTGGAAAACTAAAGATTAGGATGCTTGTTTGGCCTTTGGTTTAACTTCCCTATATATAGCTAAAGACTAGGGTTAGTTAGGGTAGTTATAGGTGCAATTCAAAAGTTTAAAATGTTGAAAAACGTTGCACAAAAGACCAGATAACAGAAACTGTCCAACAGTCAGAAACTGCCTATAGTCGACTTGCCTTTTGAGTTAGTCGACTATACAAGGCAAATTTCCTACTATTAGTCGACTAGGTTTGACTATAAGTCAACTAGGGAAGATACGTTTGAGTGACAGTTTTCTGTTTAACTGAATCAAGTCGACTGCAACTTCCTATAAGTCGACTGGACCAGATATTAGTCGACTAGGGGACTTTGATTAGTCAACTACAAATGCTATTAGTCAACTACATTTTACTGTCAAGTCGACTAATGCAGAAACAGAGAGTTGGGTCTGTTTTGGACACAAGACTAGTCGACTATGGGGTTTGGGTTAGTCGACTACCAAGTTGATTAGTCGACTATAAAGGGACTATAAGTCGACTAATAGACAATGATATGTGTGTGTGTGTGTCAAGGCTTTTTACATGCTATTTTATCTTTACAAAATACATCATATCAACTCTCCTTGGGCAGTCTTGATCATGTAGAACTCTTAATTCGTCATGTATTAGAGCTCCAAATGAAATGCTTCACAAAAGTCTTCATCAAAACATGTTTCAACAGAGCATTCAAGTGAATCTAGAAGCATTAGTATAGCAATATTGTGTGAGTGCCAACGATATTTTATGATGATGTTCTCCTCCTCTAGATTTTGTATCATTTCATTCTTGTTCGTGTTGATGATGTAATGCGAATGTGGACTGAGCTTGATCTTTTGGGTTATGCGTTGAACACCTCCGAAGTAAGGTAGAAAATGTAAGGATTTCAGGTAAGTCATCAACCAGATGAGGTAAGTATTTCTTCAATCTTTTCTTTCTTTTCGTTTAATTCTTTAGTTTAGAATATCACAGTCTACCACTTCTTTTATCACTTATTTTCTATTTCTTTGTATATATCATTTCTAGTTTCTCTATCTTCATAATCTACAATCTTCTTTCTAATTTAATTTTAACTATATTTTTCCTTTTTCTTCTAAAGAACTAAAGAAGAACTTTAACCATACTTTGTAGCCTAAAAGGGAACTTACTAAAAAGCTTCTATCGCTAGTCCCTCCTTGTAGATCACGACCCACATAGCCACTTGTTTCTGCGGTAGAGTTGAGTAACTTGCACTACTATTTTAAAAGTTCTGAAATTCTGTATTTTTGTGCGCAGGTTCTAAACTAATCACTGAACCATGTTGTCGACAGCAAAAATCTTAAGTTGTTGACAGCGTTTTATAGAAATTCGAGATTTATTAGAGATTGAGCTTGCTATCGACAGGCCCCTTAGGCTATCTACTTCTGGGTGAAACTTAGATGGTTTCTGAATTTGTTTCTAATCCGAATTTAGAATTTTTGATCTTCTTTTCTTCAAAGACTCTGTGCCTATATAAAAATATGGTTTTCATCCTGCTATTTTATCCTGTACTTGATTGATTTAATAAGATCTCTCTCCTTTTCTTCCCTAAGGACATAGCCAATTGCCGAACCTCATTAAATTCATATGTTTTCACTTTCTTTCTTTTATTTGCTTGTTCATGCGATTGGTGACTATTCCCTGTTGCTAAGATTTTAATACTACGCTCTGATGAGCCAAAAGGGTCGCGAGTGGAGGAAGACCGTCGGCGAACTCAAGAAAGATATGACCTGCAAGTTTGGCCTCACCATCATGTTGGGGGAGGAAGTCGTCGAGGAAGTCGACAAAAAAGAGATCCAGAAATCAGCAAAAACAGTAGTAGAATAGGCATACGGTCGACCGTCCCGGTCGACCGTCGGCAGGAGCAGTGGCTCAGTCGACCAGTCCGGTCGACCGATGTGCACGCTAACATGCACAGCGTAGCGCTCGACTGGCCCGGTCGACCTCAGGAAGAGACCGGTCGACCGGGCAGTCGACCGACTGAAGCGACCTAACTCTCGGTTGGGAACGGTCGACCGGCCCAGTCGACCGGTGCATAGGGTCGGTCGACCGGCCGGTCGACTGATTGTCGGGTCTTCCTGTTTCGAAAAGGGTTATTTTGAACCCTATAAAAGGGCTGTGTTGAATTTCTAGGGTTTGTGTTAGAAGGATTTTTGTATGAGAGCAATTGCGGATGAGAGTAGAGCAGAGGCAGAACTTATCCGATCCCCATTGCTGTAAGTTATATTGATTTGTTGAAATCAATAAAAATCCTCCTCTTTTCTTGCCCAGAGGACGTAGGCGACAAGATCGAACCTCGTTAAATCTGTGTTTTATGCTCTTTCTCATGATTGTTTTGTTTGTGCTGCTTGTGGTACTGTTCCTCTATGCTTTGGAGATCTAGGGTTCCTCTGTGAGGTTGTTGCCGGGCGCACAACAAGTGGTATCAGAGCTTCCTAAGTTTTGCTTGGGATTTTTCTGGAGATTCGGAGGGCATCGGGAGCTGATCTGGTGGAGATCGTGTGTTGATCTAAGATCAGTGGTAGTCTTATTTGTGGGATCATGTATCGATCTCAGAACAACGCAAGGAGTGCTCAGGGAATCATTGGTGGAGTAGATCCAGTCAGAAACTCAGTCTTAGGTTTCGGGAAGAAGGTAAAAATCTGATTTTTATCGAAGTTGTGATCTATTTCCAGTTGGTTTTCTGCATACATAGAGGTTTTCAGTTAGATAAATGGCAGAAGAAAGTACTTCAGTTAGGACTATGAATCCTCATCCGTGGATAGACGTGGTGAAGTTTGACGGCACAAATAATTTTGGGATGTGGAGGTCTGAGGCTATGGATGCCCTAAATAGATCAAACCTCGAGGACACTCTACTTCTGGAGAAGATGCGAAGCAAGACCACTGGTGAAGAGTGGGAGAAGATGAACAGGTCTGCGTGTAGATTGATTAGGTCGTGTCTAACACAAGACATCAAATATCTTGTGTTACACGAGACATCTACTAGGCAGTTGTGGGAGACCCTTGAGAAGAAATATCTGACCAAGAGTGTGGAATCGCGATTGCAGCTGAAGAGCAACCTGTATAGGTTTCAGATGAAGAAGGGGTGCTCCGTGAATAAGCATATCAACTGCTACACGAACCTTCTTACAGATTTGGTAAACGTGGTGTCAAGGTAGATGAGGAAGACAAGGCAGTAATCCTCCTGAACTCACTCCCACCAGAGGAGAATGAGACATTCACATTAACCTTTATAAATGGTAGACAGACTCTGGACTATCATGAGATGTCGTCTGCATTGGCAAACTATGAGACGAGGAGAAAGGAGAGACAACCCTCTCAATCAAGCTCATCGGCATAGGCACTAGCGGTAAGAACTAGGGGTTCATCTAGGAAGGGCAATGAAGAAAGTAGAAGATTGAAGTCCAGGTCGAGCTATAGGGATCTGAGGAAAATCATTGTGCCTTCTGCAGAGAAATAGGGCACTAGAAAGTGGACTGTCTGAAGTTTAAAGGGAAGAAGAAGGAGTCGAAGGCTGAAGCAAATCTTGCAAAGGTGACGAATACTCAGAGGAGTAGTTCACAGGCAGATGGATCAGATTCGGACTCGTCATGTTTCTCATTTTTAGTCACTACTCCCATCATTGGTCACTCATGGTAAGATGAGTAGATTTTGGATACAGGTACTACATACCATGCATGCCCTAATCGAGGTTGATTTTCTAGCTTTGAGAAGTTAGAGGGGTGTTCGGTCGTCATGGGCGAAGATCATCTGTGTGTCATGGAGGGTGTAGGTACAATCCAAATCAGAATGTTTGATGGGATGGTAAGGGAGCTGAAGGGAGTGAGGTATGTACCTCATTTGAAAAGAAATCTAATCTCCGTTAGAGCTTTGGAAGCATCGGGCATGGTGATATCTGTTCGAGATGGCGATCTCAGGATGATCAAGGGCTCGATGGTGGTGATGAAGGGCGTCCACCGATGTAATCTCTACTACTTGAAGGGTAGTACGATACAGATCAGGTGGAGACTTCAAGTTCCTCAGATGATGGTGGCCCAGAGGTCTGGCAGGGAAAGGTCGGACAGGAAGAAGAAAAGTCTTTGCGAGCTCCTGTAAAGATGGAATCGTTGGAAGGTGCTGCTACCTACAAGTTGGAAGGTTAACACAGCGTTCTGGACAAGAAGAATGTGAGATTCAGCACCAGTACTCACCGCAATGAAAGTCTTCTTGATTGTGTTCACGTGTATATTTGGAGACCTGCTAAGACGGTATCGCTTGGAGGTCACAGGTACTTTGTCTCTTTTGTTAATAGTGTATCTAGGCGTTGTTGGATACATCCCATGAGACAAAGTAGTGAGCTCTAGATATATTGGTGAAGTGGAGAGGAAGAATGGAGAGGCAGATAGGTAGGAAGATCAAGGAGCTGAAGATTGGTAATATTAGAAAGGACATGTACCAATTCCTACGATTTGGCCAGAACACCAGAATTGTTACTCACTTCACAACAGGTACAAATGGGTTGGCTAAGGAGGTAGTCCGTTCCTTGCTGGAGGCCGTTCGGAGGTTGTTGTCTAATGCAGGATTAGACAAGTCATTTTAGGCTGAGGCGACTGTGTATGCTAGCCATCTCATGAATAGATCGATTGCGATAGGAGGTAAAGCTCAATTGAAAATTTGGTCTCGAAAAACTGCTCAAGATCATGATGTGCTACGGGAGTTTGGAAGTCCGACCTACTTCAGTACCAAGAATGACAAGGTGAATCCGTGAGCAAAGAGATTTGTGTATTTAGGTGTCAAGAGGAATAGCTACAGGTTGTGGGACCCCGAAGAAAAGAAGATCGTGATGAGCAGGAATGTCACATTTGGAGAGACTTCAGTGTTGAAGTCCACCGTCTCTCAGCAGGTAGAGAGGGCGAAGACCAAGGAAGTATCGCAGCGGGTGGAGGTTGATGCTACTCCATCATCTCTAGTTGGTTCAGCATTAGAGGAGACTTCATCGGAGGTGACACCGGGTGGTGATCATGAAACCAAGCGTGATGCTGAACAGGTTGAAGACATTGCTAAGGATGTCGAATGCTTGCAGCCATTGGAACCAAGGTGAAACCACAATTGTGGGGAAAGAAGCATGAATCTCAAGCTTGTGATCGTGACAAGCTCAAGTTAAAGGCCGTTGTTCTCCATAATGGTCGGGAAGAGGTTCATATGACTCAGTTTGACAGGTTTGCTGGTGCAAATACAGGTACCAGTGCTTGAGTTTGATGAAGCTCATTTCAATGAACTACAGTTGGCTTGATCCTTTTGGGTAAAGGTACGTAGGCAGCCGTAAAGGTGCAGCCATTTGGTGATGCAACTCTTATGAAACTATTTGGGTTCTCGAGAAGCTGTTTGGATCTTCACGTAGAGGTGAAGAGTTGTGGTCGTTGGAGCTTCACGTAGAGGTGGAAAGGCTTCACGTAGAGGTGAAGTGTTGTGGCCAGGTGGACTTAACGTAGTGGTGAGGCGTTGTGATCTCGATAAACAGGTTAATCCTCCGGTGAGAAGAGGTTGAGCTTACATAAGGAGTGGTGTGCATCCAGTTGAAGCCGATGATAGTGTTTGGTGTGCTCTACGCAAACTTGGTTGAACCGTCAGTGGAAGACAGGTAGATTAGATAGAACTAGTTAGTTGGAGAGTCAGTGTTGGCTCATGAGGAGTCTTTGTGAGGTTGTGAAGTTGCAGAGTAGGAGTCACGGTATGGTAATCGGCATGTATGAAAGTTCTCCTAAGGTGAAGTGCAGGGAAGGCATGTGTGGTGGTTTCCAGTGAACAGTGGAGCTAAAGATTTCAAGCCGATATCGTGTGTCGATTTCGCCGAGATAGTGTGTCGATTTTCGTCCAGTGCGCGCAAGCCGAGATCGTGTGTCGATTTCACCGAGATCGTGTATCTATTTTGCCAGGTGATAAACTGGGGTACATTGGAGATCAGCTCAGATTTTGAAAAAATCTTCACCGAGGTGGAGAATTATTAGAGAAGGAAGTTGTCGAGGAAGTCGACGAAGAAGAGATCTAGAAATCAGCAAAAACAGTAGCAGAACTGGCATACGGTTGACCAGCCTGGTCGACCGTCGGCAGGAGCAGTGGCTCGGTCGATCGGTCCGATCGACCGATGTGCACGCTGACATGCACAGCGTAGCGGTTGACCAGCCCGGTCGACCACAGGAAGAGAATGGTCGACCGGGCGGTCGACCGACTGAAGTAACCTAACTCTCAGTTGGGAACGGTCGACCGGCCCGGTCAACTGGTGCATAGGGTCGGTTGATCGGCCGGTCGACCGACAGTCGGGTCTGCCTGTTTCGGAAAGGGTTATTTTGAACCCTATAAAAGGGCTTTGTTGAATTTCTAGAGTTTGTATCAGAAGGGCTTTTGTATGAGAGCAACTGTGGAGGAGAGTAGAGCAGAGGCAGAACTTTCCCGATCCCCATTGTTGTAAGTTATATTGATTTGTTGAAATCAATTAAAACCTCCTCCTTTCTTGCCCCGAGAACGTACACGATAAGGCCGAACCTCGTTAAATCTGTGTTTTGTGCTCTTTCTCGTGATTGTTTTGTTTGTGCTGATTGTGGTACTGTTCTTCTGTGCTTTGGAGATCTAGGGTTCCTTTGTGAGGTTGTTGTCGGGCGCACAACACATCATGCCCTTATACAAAATCAAAGACCACTTACAAGTTCACAGTTGAGCGCGATGTGCCCGCTGCCACCTACTTCATGAAGGACTCGGGGCTCCATCCCAAAAGACTAGTCTATTAGGTGGAGTTGCCCAAATCCTTATATAAGCCCAAGACCATATAATAGTCTATTAGGTGGAGTTGCTCAAATCCCTGCAAGCTCAACTATCTTCACACGGAAGATCAAATGCTCCATCGAGATCCAACTATTTACCGACTGCTGTCGGTCACTCCTCTGCACTGCGATGCTAAATTTTTTCGAGAGCCAAATATTAGCTTCACAGGGGTTTATTACGCCTTTTTCGCCAGTGGGGTGGGCAGGCCCCATTGCGCCTTTTCGCCATTGGGGGTATCTATACACCGTCGAACATCACCCACACACACGACTAAGTTCGGGGCATGACTCTGATACCACATGAAGGACTCGGGGCTCCATCCCAAA
Organism: Agave tequilana; assembly: GCA_038442645.1. NCBI lineage: Eukaryota > Viridiplantae > Streptophyta > Magnoliopsida > Asparagales > Asparagaceae > Agave > Agave tequilana. Next base: position 46,553 of record JAVJIF010000011.1, on the reverse strand, counting down.
AGACTAGTCTATTAGGTGGAGTTGCCCAAATCCTTATAAGCCCAAGACCATCCCCACGTCTAGCCGATGTGGGACTATTTGTTCGACCCAAATCCCAACACTTCATTAGGGCTTACTTGCTCGACTCTAGTGACACTGAGGTAGCCTATAGCCAGACCACTGATGCAGCCAAGACCACCAAGCTGTTTCAGATAACCACGATCACTGGGCATGCAACGCTAGACATTGCTACCGGATGCTTCTTGGCATTCGTAGCGCTCTCTGCTCTTCTTCTGTGTGAAGGAGAAGAGGAAGACCAATAAGTTATTTGTTTGTAATTTGGTTCGTGTCGCTGTTGCTTTTTTTTTTTTCCTTGCAAAATAACTTTTGCTTGTGTTGTGGTGGTACTTTGGTGAAGATAGAGTAAAGAAAATTAATCGAAGTTTGTAAGATACTTGAAGAAATTGTTGGTTAATTTGTTTTCTTTTTGAGAAAAAATGGATGGGGTTGAGTGAGATGAGGGCTAATTGTGTTGCTGTTAGTGTGGACCAAGAATGGTTCCAGAGCTTTGTGATCGACAACGAGCAACAAAGCCTTAAACCTAAGCAGCTTTCCCAAATAGGATAATTCACAAGAGAAGTATAATTGCTTAGGAGTAGGCTGCATTTTTTCACTTTAGCCAGTATTTTGTGAGGGTTTAATTATGATTAATTAGCAAGTATTTTGTGGGTCAAGTTAAAACTTGACGTAATTATTTTGCAGTCTCAACTACAATCAATTCTGCATCTTACTTTACTCAACATTTAAAGATTCACCAAAATTGATTGAATTAAAACCAGAAACTGATATAATGAATGAAGTTTTTCCGATAGATTCTATTACTAAATCATTGCAAATCTAATATACACAGCCAACCCATTCCATGAAGAAATAAAACAAAAGTTCAAAATTACGTGACTTCATGCCTGCATAAAGCGCATACTTGACTCTGCCTCAACCACCGAATAATACAATGATAACGAAACAAATGAGAACATGGAAATCGAGCCAAGTCCAAATCATTCATTGCATCCTCAAACTCTTCGAAACAAAAAGAGCAGCCCTTCTATGCAAATTCTGATTAAACTTCAGCCTCTCCAGGTTCGTAATGGCCATTTCTGCAGCAGCTGCAATCTCTTCAGAGTTCTGCACTCTTCTTTCTTCGTCCACATTGAAGTCATCAGCCTCGTCAGGAGAAGAGATCAGAACACTGAACAAGCCACTGTCAACCAGCCACGCATCGAAGTTCAAGTCTTCAGTTATGTGGAATTTGATTCCCTTGACATTGTTGCTGTGGCCCGGTATGGCTTCAAGGCAGAAACTAAGACATTCAATATCAGACGGCAAGCCAGCAACTGCACCTTAAAGAGGGGAGGACGCATCCAGCTGGAAAATGTCGACGGCTGGCAAGCGAAAATAGGGAATATTCCCAACTGGATTGCTGCAGGGAGGTCGAGACTGAAATGCATGGTAATACTCTATTATGCTGAAGTTGAAGGCATGGTGTTGCGCTGAATTTGAATACAAGGTTGTCGCATGCGGGAAAGATCTAAAATTGAGGAGCTTTTTAACAAAAAGTCATTGGAAATAGGTGAGGAAGAAGCAGGGCTATCGATCACCCCATGTGCACATTGTTCACGTTGGACAGAAGGGAATAGAGGATCGACAGCCCGGTCGAGTAGCCAGAAGACTTGAAACATGGAGATTACAGTTAGTCAACTGCCGGATCTAACTGCCCCTGATGTAGCACGCAAACTCGATCTCTGAAAGCTCCGCTCTGTGCAAGCTGTCACTGTCCCCCCTCCACCGAACGTGGCAAAACTCCACCACCACCGCTGCGGCATAAAATCCAGCCACCACGCCAGACAACCATGGTCAAGAACCAACCATGCTCAGCTGGCCACCCTTGCTACCTCTCCTCGACCCTCGCCCGGATCTTAGAGTTCAGCAGAATACACCTAACCTAACCAGCAGAGCTCTTCACTACCGTGTCATCGACCGAAAGTTAACCCTTAAAATCCCTAACTTCATTGGACTAACTCTTCACTGCCGTCTCATTTGCCGGTAATCCCTATACCCCTCGCTCGGATCCTCTCGCTCGGATCCGATAACTCAGCACAGATACGAACGAATCCAAATTCAAAATTTGAACCACCAATTTCCCCCTTCTTAGAAAATCATACCCGACTACCTTTTTGCTTACCTGACAACCTTGTCTCTAAATCCTCGAAGCGTTGTTCTCAACGGATCCGATCAGATCCCCCCCCCCACCCCTAACCTGAGGTGGTCGGCAACAACCAGACCTGGCCTCCCCTTTGTCAGATCTAGCAGTTCATGACTGATCCAGCCTCCATCTATCGGGATCTGGCTAGACAAGTTCGACTCTAAAAAAGATGGAGGGAAAAATCAAACAAAAGGGAAAAGAAGAAGAAGAAAGGAAAAAGAAAAAAGAAAGAAAAGAGAAGATGGGGGGGGGGGGGGCATAGTTTTGATTGAGGTGGGGCATGAAGGATGGTCGCCTCCTCCTTCCCAAGATCAAATTTTAGGTTGGGGTTCGCTCTGTTAGACTGAGGGATTGGCAAGAGAGGAGGTGATGGATATTTGCTAACTCCAAATGTTCTTGAGTACTGGGTTATTACTCATTTAGTATCTCTAAAATAAATTCATTCAAGCTAATACTTTTCACAAAGTGAGACGCTCTGCAATGCTTGCTATGCTTTCTTTGTTTTTCTTCTTTTCTTATATTTTTACAACAAAACCATACGACCCTTAAATAGGATTGTATACAGTGAAGTTTCAAGTATAATAAATACATATGTTAATAACTTCACAAAGCTCTCTCAGTAAATATACTATAGGTTTTGCTTAACTTTATTAGTAAAGTCAATAAGCTTCAAGTTTGGTTTTGTATTAATTCCATAACTCCAACAAATCACCCCGTCAAACATGAAGTGTAGTCATGTCGAGCCCGTCTCTTAATCTTCTGAATGCATCTGCTGTTAGAGGCTTGATGAATATGTCTGCGACTTGGTCTAGAGTATGACAACACTCCAGCACTATAGTTTTCTTCTTTACATGGTCTTTAAAAAAATGAAACTGTGTATCTATGTGTTTGCTCTTCCCGTGGTGTACTAGGTCCTTTGCAAGCTGTATAGTTGATTTGTTGTCTACAAATATCATTGCTGATTTTTCTTGTGGATAATCTAGCTCCTTTAAAATATTTCTCAACCAAATTGCTTCACAGACTATAGATGTCGCGCCACATATTCTGATTCACATGAAGACAAAGCCACAACTCCTTGCTTCTCTGAGGTCTATGAAAATGCAATTGACCCAAGATAGAAGATATAGCCAGTGGTGTTTTTTTCTCTCATCTTGATCACCTCCACAATCGCTATCTGAATAGCCTACTAACTTTGAAGTTTTACTATATGCATAATATCGACCAAGGTTGAGTGTGCCATTGATATACCTTAAAAATCTCTTCGCCGCTAGCCAATGAGACACCTTCGGCATCTCCATATAACGACTCACAAGTCCGACTCCATAAATGATATCAGGCCTTGTGATCGTCAAATACCTCAGGCTACCAACTAGTCTTTTAAAGATAGTAGAGTCTACAAAATCTCTATTTCCTTCTCTTGATAGCTTCGCTCCTGTAGCTATTGGTGTGTTCACCAGGTTGTAGTTACTCATCTTAAATTTCTCTAAGATCTCCTGCATGTACTTCTTATGAGATATAAGTATCTTATCTTATTGTTGCTTCACTTCATTGCCAAGAAAATATGACATCAATCCATTGCCCATCATCTCAAATTCATTGAACATAATCGCCTTGAATTTAGCAAGCATTTTGGGGCTACTTCTTGTGTACAACATATCATCAACATAAAGACAAAATATTAGAAATTCGCCTTGATGGCTCCTCTTCATGTAGATGGCATGCTCATAGGGACATTTAATGAAGCTATTTTGATGAAGATAACCATCAATTAAGGCATTCCATGCTCGTGGTGCCTGCTTTAAGCCGAACAAGGCTTTCCTGAGGTGATAAACCTTGCTTCTTGTCCTTTTATCAGAAAACCTTTTGGTTGATGTACATACACCTCTTCTTCAAGAATACCATTAAGAAAAGATGACTTGACATCTAGATGATATATCTTCCACCTATGATGAACTGCAAGTGAAATTAATAGTCCCACCATGTCCAGTCGAGCAACTGGTACAAAGACTTCTTCATAGTTGATGCCATACTTTTGTTTGTAGCCTTTCGCGATAAGTCTCGCCTTGTACTGATCAACTTCATCATCTACTCTGCGTTTGATCTTGTACACCCATTTGACACCTATTACCTTGTGACTTTGTGGAAGTGTTATCAACTCCCATGTGTCGTTCTTCTGGATGGCATGAATCTCCTCCTACATTGCTGATCGCCAACAATCTTCTTCCTCAGCCTCTTGGAAAGTGAGAGGCTCATGATCAGCATATAAGCAGAAGAGATTAGTCTCTCTGTCTTGTTCTACTTGCTCATAGATCTCCCTAACGCTTCTCATTTTTATAGGACCGTGTTGCACGACAGATTCACTACTACTACCTTCCTCAGAAGATGGAAAACCACTTGCAGGAGACGGTGTAGCATGTTGAGGAGATGGTGGTGTAGCTGGTGGTGGAACCTCCTGTGGGGGCTCATCTGGTTCATCCACCACAAGTTGTTCTTTGACAGTCTCTTCGTTGCTCTAGCTCCATGCTTCAGCTTCATTGAAGACAATATTTCTACTAACCACTAGTTTCTTAGTCAGTAGATTGTAGAGCTTGTATGCCTTCGACTCCTCGCTATATCCAATGAAAGTACATTTTTCACCATGATTGTCAAGCTTTTTCCTTTTGACTTTAGGTACTTGAGTATATGCAACAACCCAAAAATTAGTAGGTGGGCGACACTGGACGTGTAATGATCGGGGCGGAACTAGCACTTGAAAATGTGTATTTTTTGAAATCAATGAAAATGTATATGTGCTAATGTTCCCTCGATACTTCCATTATAGCATTGACTCGATGAGTCGAATCCACAGGGACTAGAGGTGATAGAAACATTAACAGTTCGTTCACGTATTATGTTAACAAGTTCTTCTTTGTTAAAGACTTAGAAAAAGAAAAGAAAAGAAATCTAGAAGTGGTAGTCAGATAAGAAGGCGACAAAATGGCGATGTGAAAACAAAAGAGAAATGGTTTGGAAAACAAAATAGAAAAGAAGATGAAGCTTGTGAAAAAGAAAATGTATACAAAGGTGAACAAAGAAGATGGTGAAAACAATAAAGAAAATAATAAAAGGATTTTGGAAATGATTTTCAAAACAACGATAAAAGAAAACTCATGGCTACTAACTACTAATTGCTCCACTAATCATGCTAACCTCTTAGTGATGTTGCCTCACATGGATCCTTGGCCATCACTAATCCTTACTTCAAGAGACGATACAAAGCATGGCTCATAAGATTGTTCTTCTACATTGAAACAACACATCCATACCACACAACATGTTGCAAGCTACTATTAGATCATCAAAATCGATTAAAGGTGACCATGAAATAAAGAAGACATTGCAAGTTAGCAAGTTAGTGGGTTAGATGTAAGAAATGTTAGAATATTAGAATCCATCATCATGATCCATCAATGGTTCTTACAAGAGCAAGGCCTTGTAGAGGCTATTAGATTCATGTGGATTATCGAGTAAGTGGTTAGATAGTTAGTGTTTAGTACTTAGATTGCCATGAGAAGAAAGATTAGCTAAGATTATGTAAAAGATGGAGAAGAAAGGAGGCACCTTTACATAAATTGTCACCATCTATTACATCAATATTTCTCTATCTTTCTCTGAATCTCTCTGCCCTAATACATGATCTAAAAACGAAATGAAAACACAATAGAAAAGAAAAAAACACCTACACTACACTACACTACACTAAAAAAGAGAAAACCTAGCCTAAATCCCAATCTGCCTACGTTTCGAGCCTCTACAGAGGTATTTACAGGCAAAAGAGAGTTTTAGAAGATGAGACGAGCCCACGCGTCGAAGATCGACACGTGGGCCCACCACATTGTTGTGGATGTTGGCCCAGAGGCCTTCCACTCTAGTTTTGATGATGATTAACTCATGTAGTTATGTTTACTAATAATCTTATGGTGTTTAGTTTCTGATCATTAACCAAGATATTAGTTTGTGATTAGCTTCAATAAGGAGTTTTGAAGCCTTTCACATGGTGATTCCAGAGCCCGAGCATCAAGATCAACATAGCACTCATTGGAGTCTAGCTCGGTGGATCACGGAGTTTTGGATCGAGTCGACTTGAAGGCGGAGTTCATCAAGAAGACTTAGATATCCTAGTTTAGTTTGTTTTAGATCCATGTGTAAAGATTAGATAGTTGATATGATCAAGTTCACAATACACAGACGTTTCATGTTTTGGATTCGATTTTTCGGTTTTTGGTTTAATCGATATTGGTTTTCATGAATAGATAGTATCAATACAAGTTTACTTTGTTTAAGTGTATATTAGATATATTCTATATACATGTAAGCTTAATTTCCTAGACAAACTTATGTTGAGATACCTATTCATGAGGTTTGGTGTTTTGTGTTTTTAACAAAACATTATTTTCGAATTAAAGTCAAAAACTATGATATGTATATGTTTCATGTATATTGAATTTCTATCCATATGCATCATGTTTAAAATTGTTTAAGTATCATGTTTTTGTATTTGGATAAGATTTGGAGAAAACGAATTTTCTTTTGAAAAATCTAAGTTTGGAAAAATACAGTTTTTGGTTTTCGGTAATTTTTCCATAACACAAAAATGTTTTAAAATGTTTGATATTTGTGTTGAAATTTTTATCACATTTTTGTATAACATATATAATGTTAGAAACTATTTTTGTGGATTTTTAGAAAATTTATGGGAATTTTTAGAATTAAAAATACCAAATGTTTTTCTGACCCAGAATGTTTTTTGCCAGGCTCTGGCGGTCGACCTGGCCGGTCGACCAGACCCAGAGTCGGTCGATCGGGCGGTCGACTGACGTGCACAAACTTGTGCACGTTGGCTTGGTACTTGGGCCGGTCGACTGGATGATCGACTGAATGCGAGTCCCCAACTCTCGGGTTGGGGGCGGTCGACCAGACGGTCGACCGTAAGCAAGACACGATCGACCGGTCGGTCGACCGGCCAGAGAGCATTTGCTCTCTGGATTTGGGCGGTCGATTGGACGATCGACCGAAGGCTTCCAACGGTCAAAAATATGACCGTTAGCGGCCGACCGGGCGGTCGACCGCCAACCGCCAAGGCTGACAATTCAGCCTAACGGCTAGTTTTGGATTGGGCCTTTAAATAGCCCATTTCTTTGGGATTTTAGCTAAAATTTTTAACAAGAAAAATTCCTACTCTCTTGTGTTTTCTGGCAAGTTTTCAAAAGTGTTTTAGTGCTTCAAAAGATTCATCTTATTTGTTTTTTTAGGGTTTTGGAAAAATCAAAGAAAATAGAAATTTCGGAGATTTGTGTTGGTTCTTCATTTCCATTATCTTCAAGAGTTTTCCCAAGTATTTTTCTTTGAGTTTTTGTTTTCCAAACACCTTGATTTTCCACTTGAGCTATATCATACTATCCTATTCTATAGGATCATTTATTTGTGGGAAAAGGATTTGGTTTGGGGTTGAGATATACCACTTGTTGTACCCTCCTTGATTTGTTGTATCCCTCTTTGGTAGAGGTTGATTTGGAGTGGTGGCTGCTCCCTCTTTGGTAGAGGTTGAGGTTGTGGTTTACTCCCCCTTGGTGAGGTGGAGTTGGATTGGATTTGTATCCCTCTTCTGTAGAGGTGGATTGTGTTTGTATTGCCTCGGTGGAGGTTGCATTGGTTGTATTGGTGGAGTTGGGTATTCCAGTCTTCGGTAGACCATTTGTATTGCCTCGGTGGAGGATGTATTGGTTGAGATAGGAGTTCGATACTCTCAGTGGATTGAAAATTCTTCTCGATGAAGGCGGGGATGTAGAGCTCGGTGCTCGAACCTCGAAACACATCTTCTTGTTTGCGTTTAATCAATTGGCTCTCAACTCTCTCTCTCTTTATTTATGTTATGCATCATTCATATTGTCATATCATAATTGCTTGTGTTGTGCCTTGCATTAATTCATATTGCTTATATCTATATGCTTGGTTGTGTTTGCTTATGTGCCTCACTTGTGCTTAACCACGAGAGCTTCATATAGCGCCTCAACTCTTATTCAGAGGAATCAATAGGAGTTAGTCCAGAGCCCTTCACTGAGAATTCGGCTACACTCATAGGTTGCACTAAGTGTTGTTACAATTTAGTTTTAAATTTCTTAGTTTATTAGATTATCAGTACACCTATTCACCCCCCTCTAGGTGTACTTACAATTGGCATCAAAGTCTACGCTCCTGATATTTGGTTTAACCACCTAGGAGTGTGATCTTGGTTGGCTAATCTATCATTTGTATTTTGCACATATATTTGTTTGCACACACTCATGGATGGCTTGTCACCTCCGATGTTCGATGTCTCCAACATTGACATATGGAAATTTAGGATGTCCATGTACCTAAAAACCCTAGGTTCGCATGTTTTCCTTGTCGCTACCAAGAAATGCTATCTTGATAACCGCAATCATATAGGGGCCAATGCACAAGCCCTTGAGGCTATTAGAAGCACGCTAAATAAAGATTATCTTATGCTTGTTTCTAACTTTGATTCCGCCTTTACTGTGTGGAACAAGTTGACCACCTTCGAGCTTCAAATGCCCATCATAATGGAGGATGAATCTAGTGGAGAATCTGAGCCGCAATGCTTTATAGTCCAAGGGAATGACTCCCTTGAGGTATATTCAGAATCTCAAATAGATTGTGATGATGCTAGTTCTTTTAGTAATGAGCATAATGATCCCAACACTTTAAATGAAGAACTTTCTATAATTTGTGAAAAATTGATAGAAAAATATAATATTTTGAAAAAGAAGAGTTTTGAACTAAAAGATGAAAACAAAGATTTATGTTCAAGACTTGACATGGTTTTACAAGAGAAAGAGGAGATTTCTAATGTTAGGGATACATTGATATCTCAACTAGACCTTGCCCTTAAAGAAAATGAATTTTTAAAGTCTAAAAATGATTGTGAAATAATTTTGAAGAAAAATGAACACTTGTCCTCAAAAGCTAATTTTGATTTAAAAGAGAATAATTCTTTAAAAATGAAAATTGCTTCTATTTCTATGGATTTAGAAATTTGTTTAAAGAAAAATAATTCTTTGCAAAATGATTTGGATGCACATGTTTGCCATGCTAGGATAGTTTCATCTAGCTTGCCTATTGCATGTGCCACCTCTTCTTTAATTAAAAATGATATATCTATGCTAAAGAAGAATATGAATTGTTTGGGCTCCACTTTGATCCAATGTGTTTCTAGCCATATACGTTTGGAATCTTTGTTTTGAAAGAAACAAGTTCCATCTTTGCATGCACACCCTCCATGGCATACACATGCTACTCATGGTCACAACCATCACACCATGTATGCTCATGTGTACACTTGTACACGTTGTGGACATAAGGGCCACCTTACTAAATTTTGTTTTTATCAGATATATAATGTAAATTTAGCAAATAAATTTATTTGGGTTAGGAAAGATGCTAACCCCCATGGACCCAAAAGAATGTGGGTACCAAAGACCACCCCTTTTGTATTTGATGTAGGTGTGGGCTCTCGCATGACATGAGAGTATCGGTACCTTGAAGTGGATGCGTTCCGAGCTTCATGTGGACTAATTGAATGCATCACTTTCAAGGGAAGTTGGTGGGAGGACTACCATGGTTTGGAGAACTAGAGAGGTGCCCTCATCGATTTTGTTATCGATCTCTAACTCTCATTTATATTTGCATGCTTTTCATGTTCATTGTTTATAGCATGATTTGATGTTTTTAGGTCATTATGATAATGCCATGATTATTAGATCATTGACATGCTTGTATAGCTTTTGAGACACCCATGTTTAATATGGACCATTATTTTTGTGTTCTCGCATATGTTTAGCTATCATGTTTATCATAGCTCTAATAACATGTGGATTTACATAATGATCATTTTTATATTTAGCATGTTGATTTATATCTTGTTTTATGCTTCATGTTTTGAATATATGTTTAAATGTTAGTTATCATTAAAACTAGGATTTATACTTGTATATATAGTGGGCCATAAATAAATCTTTATATGTTTGTGCTTGAATGCTTATTTGTACCCATTAGATGTGCTAGTATAGTCTAGTTTTGATGATTCATGCATTTGACTTGTATTCCTATTTTATTCATGTTTTCATGTTCATGTGTTTTTGTTTAACTTCATGTATATGTCCATTTTATCCAAACTATTGATTATACATATACATCATTTAAGCCACGTGCCTTCATGCATATATTTTTGTGGACTTGTTGTGTTTAGATATGTATGTATATTTTAGTTTGTATAAGACATACATATGCCTTGAAGATTAAATAGTTTTGATGATTTTCATGTTTTAAGGAATATTGAGCTTGATTGCATATTTTCATGATGTCATGTGATTTACATTTATTTTATGAAAAATATTTTGTTTTATTCCTTACTTGAAGTATTTCGTACTAGTTAACAAGTTTTTCCATTTAACTAGTTCGTATTCTTCATTTTGGTAGAGTTTTTCAAACATACAATATTTTCAAACCTATTTTTGAAAACCCCTACTTTCCACGGGCAGTTGAATGGGCGACCATGCCTTGTATGTTCCTTATTGAAAATCATTTTAAATATGAGCATGAATGTGTGGTAGGTAATATGAGATATACACTTGATATTTATGTTGTTTCAATTGGTATCATTGGATTCTTTCAATTTGTATCAATTTTGACATTTTTCTTGTATACTCATATATTTTTATGTATGTATGCTTTCACTTCAAATAGTATCAATTTCAATTGGTATTAAAATTTTCATACATATATATGTTTTATTTGTGCTTATTATATCCCTATATCTTGAGCACAAATTTTGTTTATGATAAACTTGAGTTTTTATGACTATTATGTTTCAATTGATTAGTTTTCAATTGGTATCCTTATACAAGCTTATGCATCGTTGTTGTTGGTATTTCATAAAGGGGGAGAAAACTCTTATTTCATCTTTTAAATGGTATTTTGTTTACCATGTGTTTTGTATTCCACTCCCATACTTTATGATGAAAAAGAATTAAAAAATTATGAATATTGATTTTATTTTTGTATCATATGTTTAAAATGAAAAATACTTTCAATTGCTATCAAGATTGTTTACTTACAATTGGTATGTTATTTGTTTACTTATCAATTGGTATCAAGATTTTGTTTTTACTTTTAATTGGTATCATATTTGATTGCACCCCTTATTGATATTGTTTTTGTTTTAGACAAAAAGGGGAAGAACATTTTTTTTGTTTTCTTTCAACCCTTTATTGATTCTTAGTTTTGAACAAAAAGAGGGAGAAGAATATGTTTTTCTTTGTTTATCTTTAACCTCTTTGTTGATGATTGACAAAAGGGGGAGAAGAATTTGAGATTATATGCTTGTTTTGTATGCATGTTTTATGTTTATGAAAAAGAGAAATAATTTGTTTTGTAAGTTTTACCTATTGAATTGGTATCAAGAACTTGTTTTAATTGGTATCAAGAGCTTGTTTTATGCATTGTCATGTTTAGTATTCTTTGCATATTTATTGTTTATTTTCTATGCATGAGTTAAGGGGAGCTTCTTTGAAGCTTAACTTTAATCCACGCATATATAACTCCATGAGTTTTGTCATCATCAAAAAGGGGGAGAATGTTGGCACAGAGGCCTTCTACTCTAGTTTTGATGATGATTAACTCATGTAGTTATGTTTACTAATAATCTTGTGGTGTTTAGTTTCAGATCATTAACCAAGATATTAGTTTGTGATTAGCTTCAACAAGGAGTTTTGAAGCCTTTCACATGGTGATTCCAGAGCCCGAGCATCAAGATCAACATAGCACTCATTGGAGTCTAACTCGGTGGATCACGGAGTTTTAGATCGAGTGGACTTGAAGACGAAGGTCATCATGAAGACTTAGGTATCCTAGTTTAGTTTGTTTTAGATCCATGTATAAAGATTAGATAGTTGATATGCTCAAGTTTACAATACACACACGTTTCATGTTTTGGATTTGATTTTTTCGGTTTTTAGTTTAACCGATATTGGTTTTCATGAATAGATAGTATCAATAAAAGTTTACTTTGTTTAAGTGTATATTAGATATATTCTATATACATGTAAGCTTAATTTCCAAGACAAACTTATGTTGAGATACCTATTCATGAGGTTTGGTGTTTTGTGTTTTTAACAAAACATTATTTTGGAATTAAAGTCGAAAACTATGATATGTATTTGTTTCATGTATATTGGATTTCTATCCATATGCATCATGCTTCAAATTGTTTAAATATCATATTTTTGTTTTGGATAAGTTTTGGAGAAAATGAATTTTCTTTTGAAAAATCTAAGTTTGGAAAAATACAGTTTTTTGTTTTCGGTAATTTTTCCATAACACAAAAATGGTTCAAAATGCTTGATATTTGTATTGAAATTTTTATCACATGTTTGTATAACATATATAATGTTAGAAACTATTTTTGTGGATTTTTAGAAGATTTATGGAAATTTTTAGAATTAAAAATACCAAGTTTTTCTGACCGAGAATGCCTTCTGTCAGGCTCTGGCGGTCGACCGGGCCGGTTGACCGGACCCTGAGTCGGTCGACCGGACGATCGACCAGGCGGTCGAGCAAAGTGCACAAACTTGTGCACGTTGGCTTAATACTTTGGCCGGTCAACCGGACGGTCGACCTACTGCGAGTCCCCAACTCTCGGGTTCGGGCGGTCGACCGTAAGTGAGGCACAGTCGACCGGTCGGTCGACCGGCCAGAGAGCATTTGCTCTCTAGATTTGGGCGGTCGACCGGACGGTCGACCGAAGGCTTCCAACGGTCAAAAATATAACCGTTGGCCGTCGACCGGGCGGTCGACCGCCAACCGCCAAGGCTGACAATTCAGCCTAACGGCTAGTTTTTGGATTGGGCCTTTAAATACCCCATTTCTTTGGGATTTTGGCTAAGATTTGTAACAAGAAAAATTCCTACTCTCTTGTGTTTTCTAGCAAGTTTTCAAAAGTGTTTTAGTGCTTCAAAAGATTCATCTTATTTGTCTTTTAGGGTTTTGGAAAAATTAAAGAAAATAGAAATTTGGGAGATTTGTATTTGTTCTTCATTTCCATTATCTTCAAGAGTTTTCTCAAGTATTTTTCTTTGAGTTTTTGTTTTTCAAACACCTTGATTTTCCACTTGAGCTATATCATACTATTGTACGTGCCGGAAAGGAGATAAAGAATTTGGTCGTAAAATATTTCCTTGAATCAAATGAAACAATTACAACCAGACTTTTCTTTCCAGTTACAAGGGAGGGAGGATGTTGAATCTTGAATCCTCCCTTTGTTTAATGCTGGGTTCTTCGTGTGGCGGTGGAGAGTGAATCTTGTTCTCCGTTGACCGGATGACCGTCTGGACCGTCGGGGATCTTCTCTTCGGCCGGTAGAAAGAGTAACACAGCTCTGTCTACCAAAACTCTAAAAGAGGAGGTAGGCGAAGAGCAGCTCGTACGCAGTAAGCTTGTTGAAGAGTCTTCTCTCTCTCTCTGATCGACCTGCTTCGTTCTCTTGCCGTCTGATGCCTGATCCGTCCCTTCATGCCCGTTTGTTGATGCAAACAAGGCTATTTATAGAGGTCCCAGGGGGTGAACGTGCCCCCTGAAAACGCTCCACAATGAGGGGCCACTTCCCGCTATATGTGCGGTGACTGGCCCCATAATCCGGGTAGTTGCAACTGAGGCGCGGGTTTGATAACCCACGCGCCTTGTTGCTGAGACGCGGGCGTCGAGCCAACGCGCCTTGATGCTGAGGCGCCTTGATGCTGAGGCGCGGTCGTTGAGCCAACGCGCCTTGATGCTGAGACGCGGGTGTCGAGCCAACACGCCTTGATGCTGAGGCGCGGTCGTTGAGCCAACGCGCCTTGATGCTGAGACGCGGGTGTCGAGCCAACGCGTCTTGATGCTAAGACGCGGGTGTCGAGCCCATGCGCCTTGATGTTGAGACGCGGGTGTCGATCCCACGCGCCTTGATGTTGAGACGCGGGTGTCGATCCCACGCGCCTTGATGTTGAGACGCGGGTGTCGATCCCACGCGCCTTAATGCTGAGACGCGGATGTCAATTTCACGCGTCTAGAGCTTGGAACTCTGCTTTTTTAATGGCTTGTCTGTTAGACTTTTTTAGACAGCCTACAGAACCCCCTCCAAAGTTTTCGATATTCCGCAGTTAAATGGGACGGATTTCGAAATACTTTGGATTTTAGCCGCGTTCGTCTTTATGACTAGACTATTAATGCTCCGGGTTTGATCTTATCTGGAATTGGTCTTCGTGAGTGTACTGTTGAACTCTTTGAAGCCATCAGAGTTGATCGTGTTGAGTGTCTAGATACACAGTCTAAACCTCCCTGATTGCTTTTAGTCTGTCATGGGTGCGCTTTTGGCCAGGAGTGGTTGGTCGTCTGTTTGTGCCAGTGTACTGTTGAACTGATTTGCAGAAGCAGGAGCTGAACGCTGGTTCTTTTTTGAAAAGCAGAGATGAGACTGCTTTAAAGACGCGACTTCCATGGGGTGCGTCTTTTTGGCGATAGGAACGCGACTGATCTTCCATGAGGCAGACGCGATATTTAGCCGGACTGGAAAGACGCGAACTTCTTAGAGAGACGCGACTTTCCGAATGCATTTATGGAGATGCTGACGGGGCATGTACATCGAAGAGGTGCGTCCCTTGGGTGCGAATTTGTGCCATGTCATGATTACCCTGCTAGTTGGCCTGGGGAACCGACGGGAAACCTCCTTTTGGCGCGCGGACTTCCTGGTTCATTAAATGATCCGTTCCACGTGTCAAGCAGTGACTCGCGGCGGCGCCATGGCGCGCGATCCTCGCGATGTTTGAAACTGATTTGGTCCACGCGTCACGCGGTGATTTGCTGCAGAATTAATCGAGTCACGCACTGCGTCTCTTCGCGTATCCTGGTGCCTATAAAATGCAACAGTCAGAGAGACATCTCTTCTTCTCCGAACACACTTGCTCAAGAGAGTTCTCTTCTTCCTCTGTTGTCATTTGAACTGTTCATCTCCATTACTGGACTTTTGAACTGTTCAACTCCATTTACTGGAACTAAAGATGGCACCCAAGACCAAGCCAACCGCATCGTCCTCAAAGGCGACCGTCGCCGAAGCCCCAAGGGGCGGCACCTCTGTGCAGGGAGTCGCTTCCCCAGATGGAATGCCTTTTAGGCGTAAGTTTCGCCATTAACATAAGTTCATAGAACCCTAAGAACCATTAACACAAAATCGTGTTTGATTCTCGGACGCGGTCTTTGAGTTGTTAACCGAGGCACTGGTTTGCTGACCCGGTGCCTGCATTTTGGACCCTTTACTTAGAATATTTCTAATTGTGAAGGGTTCAGAAGCGGACTTTGATCCTTGCGTTCTGTGATATCAGGTGCTGATTTTTATGAATCTTGCGCCTGAGTCCAAGTACTTATGAAAGTCTTGGTTTGTGAAACGCGGATCCTGCAGGTCTGGATGCGGGTTTGATAATTCCTGCGTCCAGTATCTCTTCTGTGTTTGGACGCAGATTCGCAGGTCTGGACGCGGATTTGATAATTCCTGCGTCCAGTATCTCTTCTGCGTTTGGACGCAGATTTGCAGGTCTGGACGCGGATTTGATAATTCCTACGTCCAGTATCTCTTCTGCGTTTGGGTTATGAACACTTAGCATTTTTTTTCTTGCTTCTAATAAAGTATCTAACTAAGTGTCCATTTCTTTTGCAGTGCCACATCCTTCTGCCTCACTTGCCAAGACGCGCCACTTTGGACATGTAGGTGGTGCTGACCGGGACTCTACCTTTGTGCTAAGAAGGACTGTCCCTGTGACTACTAACCAGTCACAGGATCGCAAGGAGAGGCTCTCTAATGTTGACATGAGAACTCTTCGGGCGCTTATGACCGATGCAGCATTCACAATGGATGCTCGCATCAAGCTAGAGAAGCCTGCCTTCTTCTTCGGAGATCGCATCAAGGATGGGGGCTATCGCGTGTATGACAGAACTTATAAATGACTCCGTCAGATAAAAGGTGGAAGATTCTTTCTTCCGGACATGGAGAGGATGTTCCCGCTGTCCTATTTCCAGCACATGTCCGTCCCTCAGAAGATGGAATGGGACGTTTCCCAATATGTCCCTGAGATTACCCTTGGTGACTTGGGCCTCCAGAAGGTACATCGCCATGATAGTCATGACAGGTCGGTTCTCGGCCTGTTTCCCGGGTCACGCAAGTCTGAGCTCCCAGTTGGAGAGATCCCGCAGCTTGCCACCACCTTCCTCAACTCGTTCATGGAAGCAGAGGGTGATTATCCGGCCGAGTTCCGTTCACCCGGGTGGATCCATTCCTCGGAGAATTATTGGTGGGGCAGGATGGTGAGTTTGGTCCTCACCGACCTCGGAGATCTGCTGGAGCACGTGGGATTATACTCAGTAGTCAGGGCCGTGCAGTGGGGTATCCCAACGAGCTCTCATAACTTCTTGGGGATCCTGGAGCGCTACAATCCTCAGACGGGGACATTCTTTACCCCGGTCGGAGAGATGGGCCTTGCCTTGCACGAGTTGCATGAGGTCTCGGGGCTAGCGATGGGGGATTCTCCTTATGAGGAATATGTCCCGACTGCTAAGGAGCTCAACCTTATAAAGAAAGAGTCTCCTGAAGTGTACGAGACCTATTAGGAAGTGATGTGCCACTTCCATATTTGTGGTCAGGTAACCGGTTGGAGGTCGCAGGGAGTTAAGCGTCTGTCTTGGGCTGGTTACCTGTTCAACAACGTCAACAAGAAGGACCATTCGATAACCCGACTGGCTCCCCGCTCTGAACAGGAGGTTGATGACATGGTCGCCCAAGCTTCTGAAGGCTTTTACACCACGGAGTCGAACGAGGACGGCTTCGAACCTGATACGCTTTTCGAAAGCTATCATCATCAGGCCCGGACTTCCATCTCTAGTCGAGCACTATTGGCGGGCTTCTTGATGCTGTGGTTGAAGCGTTGTGTGGTGCCTACGCTGCCACACGAAGTTATTGTTGCCGACGTGGTGTATCCAGCGGTGCTCCTGGCCCATGGCAGTCCCATAGCCCTTCTCCCGGCCGTGGCGGCTGGTATTCAGAGCGGGCTGCGGGCGTTAGCCAAGAATTTCTGCGAGGCCCCAAGGACTGTCGACTCCCATGGCAAGCCGTATGTTGACTCAGAGGGGAATCCGACGGTGAAGCGTCCCAACCCTCGGATCGAGCTGCCTTACACGTACCTCATGGCTTGGTACGTGATGCATTGACCTTCCTTGATGACGCCGATGCGTGGGAGTGCGGGTTCTGTCCCTTTTGTGCGGCGGTTGGAACATTCGGACTGGCGTGACGCCTACATATATTACATTCGGAAGTGTCTTTCAGACGCCACGAACTACCAGCTCTACCGCTGCTTTCCTGAGATTCCTGGTACAGCTTTTGGGGAGCAATTCACTGATTCTGCTGGCTGGGATGACTTCACGCAACTGTCCGCGGGAGTCTTCTGGTGGTTGATCAACATCCGGCCAGGATATGTGATGTTCCGGCAAGGGACTTCGTGCACAATCGATCCGTACATGCCGAGTCGTTTTGCCCGACAGTTCGGCTACGATCAACTTTATGTCGGTAATCCCAATGCTCGACTTGCCTTCGAAGGGAACTTGTTCGAAGGTGCTCGGGCTTGGTACTACAGTGTGGCCGGAGGGATGGGAGCAACATTCCGTCTACCTATCGACGGGTCCAAGTGTCGTACGAGCTTCAGCTTCTGCACTTGGTACTTCCAAGCCATCCAGACACCAGACCTTGTTCCGGAGTCTTCATGCATTGAGAGCATCAATGCAAATCTCGAGGCAAGGTCAGAGTCCGGTAAACGCTCGAAACTCGTCGACCAGTACCTGAAGGCCCAGAAGGAGGTCGGGAGAAGATCGAAGAGGGAGCCACGAGCAATAATGGCGGAGCCGCGACCGACAAGGGCAGAGCCGCGAGCGACAAGGGCGGAGCCACGACCGATGAGGGAGGAGCCGCGGGTAACTAAGTCTCGACAGGCGGCGAGCAAGCATCGTCGACGCTTTACTTTTATTGCTGAGCCTGTCCCAAAGAAGGTTTGGAGGGACTTATCGGCCGAAGTTTCTCGCTCCGAAGGCATCCTTGCTGGTGTCGAGGAACAGAGGGGGGAGCGATGTCTGAAGAGGACGTCCCTTTAGTTCGTATTCCCAGGTCGCACAGCGGGACCGCGAAGGAAGGGGAGCTTGTTGAGAAACCCACCGTCGCCGAAGGGGACGAGTCACTCGAGGTTGACATAATGAGCGGAGGGGATGCCGAGATTCCGGGAATCTCAGCTCGGCCCCAGCCTTCTTCTGCTCATGAGGGGAGAGATGAGGCACAGCAGCCGGGGTCTCCTCGCTTGCCAAGGCGTGTCTACGGTTGGTGGAGCGATTGGGAAATGACCTGAAAGAGCTGAAGTCTTTGGACGATGCTAGCTCTTCTCATGAAGCCTAGGTCATCCTGACTAGGCTCCTAGCTACCCAAGAACAAGAGCGACAGGAGGTGGAAGCACAAGTTGCTGAAGAGGTCAGCAATCTCGAGCGTTCCCAGGCTGAATGCCAGAAACTGGCTGACGATTCAATGGAATCCGAGCTCATCCGGCAAAACGCGGAGCTCGCCATTATTAATGCTCGGTCTGCCATCGCTAAGGCGGAAGCCGTGATCGCGATCAATGAGAGGACTCTCGCCACCGTCCGAAAGAGGCTGGAGCAGCAACAAGCTGCGAAGGCACGAGCTGAAGAGAGCCAGACCATTCATTCCTCCAGGTTGGAATCTCTGCGAGCGCAGCTGGCTGCAACATCCTTCTTATCTGAAGAGGAGCTGCGGGTCCAAGCCGTGATGGAGGCTGAGAAGGCACGTCAGCACGAGATGCATCGTCTCAGGGAGCGCATCCGTTCCTTGCCGGATCAAGACTTTTAGTTTCCTCTCTCTTCCCATTTTTTGTAAAGAAGAGAACACTCTGTTAGAGTGTTTGTATCCACTTTTACTATTTTTGATATAATAAAAGTTTTTGAAGAAGCTTTCTTTTTGTTCCATCTTTTTTGCTTAACCGTGGATGAATCCAACTTCTTGATCACTGGCTGTGAATACTGAACTTAGGTAAGACTAAGTTCTTTCAATGAGACGCGGCGTCGACTCTAAGTCTTCTTGATGAGACGCGGCATTGATCCATAGAGTGAGACGCGACCGTCAGACCATAGGAACTTAGATAGAACTAAGTCCTTTTAATGAGACGCGGCGTCAATCACAGGGTGAGACGCGGTCATCATTCCATAGAGTGAGACGCGACCGTCAGACCATAGGAACTTAGATAGAATTAAGTCCTTTTGATGAGACGCGGCGTCAATCACAGGGTGAGACGCGGCTCTGAATAACGCGAATCTGTCTTGCTAAGAAAGACGCGGATCGAGCAGACGCGAGAGACGCAGCAAATGTTCTCCTTTAGAAAGGGCCCCGTTTGCTGAAGGGACGCGACCACGAGTCACGCTGACATTCCTCTGGAACGCGGGTGGATATCTTTCGAGGGGACGCGGTTCTTTAGATGCGACTTTCTCATCTGCGTTTAATGCAGTCTGACTTAGAGATTTTTCGTGATCTTTGAACGTCAAATCTTCACTGTCGATTGGGAAATCGGGTCATCCGTTGCTTCCCAAGGCAGTTGTCCACGCGTCGATTCCTCATTGGATTTAGGCGTTAATGCCCTTAAATGGAAAACCGACGCGGGCGGTTGGAGACCAGCGTCCGCAACGGTTTCCAAAGCGGCGCTCCACGCGTCAGATTCCCATTGGCGTTTGACCGTCGTGGGGTCATTAAGGCCGACGGTTCTGATTAAGAAACCATAAATGACAGTTATTAGGGACTGCCTATAAATAGGGTGCACCCTCTCCCTTTCCAACAATCTTTGGACTGTTTTTCTTTGGTTTGCTCTGAGAAGTCCCGCCTCCTTCAGAGAGGGTTTTTTAACAGGGGTTCTGTCTCCATGGACGACAATGGTTCTGTGGATGAAGATGACCCAGAGCATTTATGCCTCTGTTTGGTCTCTTCAGGAGAAAACATCTCTTTGCCCATCTTTCGCGTCCGCGTTCTGATGCAGAGAGTCCAACTCTTGATAGAGGTCTCCACGGGTATGCCGTCCCGTCTTGCCATGATATTTTAGTCTACCACGGCTTGTACCTTGGCATTATCATCATCTGGACCCC
This sequence comes from Agave tequilana, assembly GCA_038442645.1. Lineage (NCBI taxonomy): Eukaryota > Viridiplantae > Streptophyta > Magnoliopsida > Asparagales > Asparagaceae > Agave > Agave tequilana. Next base: position 26,011 of record JAVJIF010000011.1, on the reverse strand, counting down.
CTCATGAAGTCTGTGTTGGTGCATTCCTTCTGGAATTTGCGCCGCAGACTTGAATTTCTCTGGACGCGAGTACAGAAGCCTTTGGCACTTGGCGCTGGCTTTGCTCATGAAGCTCGCGTTTCACGGCCACTGCCTTGGCGCGTTTTATGGCCAATGCCTTGGATGAATTCCAATTTGGGCTAAAGGTTTCAGACCTGAATCTTGCAACTCATGTTCACCCAACAGAGAGATGGCAATTTTCGGCGTTTGAAGTTTTTCGCGTCTTGTGCTTTTAGGCGCGGGTGCAAAATAAGACCGCGTTCAAATCCTATGTGTTCCATAGTTTTGACTCGCGTCTATTTCTGCTGACGCGGTGGTTTGACTGTGCGGGTCATTCCCGCGTCTGAAGTCCTCCACAATGGCCGCGTCTGTTACTTAGTATTCTTTGAAGTATACCAAGTTTCAAATTTTCTAACTCTCTTATTTATTCTTTGCAAGGGACTTCATGCAAGATCGAGCCGTATATGCCGAATCGCTTCGCCCGACAGTTCGGCTATGATCAACTCTACGTCGGCAACCCCAATGCTCGACTCGCCTTCAGTGGGAATTTGTTCGAAGGTGCTCGGGCTTGGTACTATAGCGTGGCCGGAAGGACGGAAGTAACTTTTCGTCTGCCTATCAAGGGGCCAAAGGGCCGCACAAGCTTCAGCTTCTGTACCTGGTACTTCCAGGTTAACCAAACACCATACTTTGTTCTGGAGTATTCATGCATTGAGAGTATCAATGCAGCTTACGAAGCAAGGTCGGGGTCCGGTAAACGCTCGCGAGGCGTCGAGCAGTATCTGAAGGCTCTGAGGGAGGTCGGGAGAGGGTTGAGGGAGGAGCCACGAGCAACAAAGGCTCGACAGGTGGTGCGTAAGCGTTCTCAAGGCTCTACTTCCACTGCTGAGCCTGCCCCAAAGAAAGTCCGGAGAGACTTGATGGCTGCAGTTTCTCCATCCGGGGACATCCCTTCTGGTGTTGGGGAACCTAGAGAAGAAGAGGCGGATAAGGATGATGCCCCCTTAGTCCATGCCTCCAGGTTACTTAGCAGGGGCCTCAGGATTGCGGAGGAAGGGGAGCCTGCTGACAAACCCACCGCCGCTGACGAGACCGAGCAGTTCGAAGTCGATATAATGAGCGGAGGTGATGCTGAGATTCTGGGGGTCTCAGCTCAGCCCGGGTCTTCCTCAGCTCACGAGAGGAGAGATGAGGTACAGCAGCCGGGGTCTCCTAGTGTCTTCATCTCTAGTCCTCGGACAGTTGACCCCAGCCCTACCACTGGGGTAATTGGTGGCAAGGCTTCGGTTGCAGAGGTCCCTCGCTTTGAACTGTCATCTTCCTTATCCGCAGAGGAAAGCGATTTTAAGGATGAGGTCGACTTTGGCGACGAACCCGCTCCTCCTGATCTGAGTAAATTCTCACACATCTCGGAGGAGGAAATACATGGGTGCGAACCATTGACGGCATCACCACTGGCGACAGTTATTCCCGATGAAGGTACTCTCTTCACCTTCTGACCTGATTTCCCTTTTCATTTTGAAGAGGAGGTTTTAACATTCTCATTTTATGCTGTAGGGTTGGCCGAGGATATCGAGGCTGCAACCTCCTCGCATATCGAGGAGATGGTGCAAGAGTTGATCCAGCCGGAAAGAGTTGAGACTCCAGTTGCCGAGATATCTCAAGAGAAGGCAACTACTGAAATCGGGGAGACTTCCACTCTGCAGGAAGAGGAGGCAACCACTGAAGTCAGGGAGACTTCTACTCTGCAGGATTCGCCAAAGAATTCGATATCTCTGGACCTCCAACTTGGTAAGGAAGTTTTGATGTCTCGAATGTTTCTCTTTTCACCATTGTGGCTAATGTTGAGATAATTTGCAGAGAGAATTGAGGGGGCTCAGGTGGAGGGTCTGACGGTCAGTGTCCCTCCGGAAGGCCACACAGCTCAAGCCTCGGCCGAGGATTCTGAGGAGGTCGAGCTCACTACTCTGTCATCGGCTGTGGAGGTTCCTGCAGAGGTAGCACCCTCAGAAGCGCTAGTGGTTACTCTTGCTCCTGCCGTACCGGTGGTCAGCCCGACTCTTGCGCGAGAAGAGCCGGCTTACATCCCTCACCCCGTGATAGAAAGGGGGTCGGGGAGCACCTCAGGCGATGATACCATGGAGTTCCTGACACGCTGACGGTGCAGCAGTTCTTTGACTCGATGCGATCATGCATCGATTTCATCCTGTCTGGGGGTAGCTTCTTTGAATTCGCCTGGACGTTTCTTGGAAACTTGGTCGAAAATATCAAGTTGGCCGGAGGCCCTTCGATAGCCCAGGCGTGTCTGTTGGTGGTGGAGCAGCTGGGGCAAGACCTGAGAGAGCTTCGATCTCTGGAGGATGCTGGCTTATTCCACGAAGCCCAGGAAACTCTAAATAGGCTCCTTGCTGCTCAAGAGTAGGAGCAAAGAGAGGTGGAGGAGAAGATAACCGATAACACCCGTCTTCTCGAAAGTTTCCAGGCTGATCATCAAAAGGCTGGCGATCAAGTCCAAGGAATCAGAGATGATCATACAGGCTGCAAAGCAGGCTATCCTTAACTCTCGGGCTGCCAAAGCCAGGGCTGAGGCTGTGATTGCTCTTAACGAACAGAAGCTTGCTACCTCTGAAAAGAGGCTAGCGGAGTTAGAGGTTGCCAAGGCGCATGTTGAAGCAAACCTCTCTATTCGTTCATCTGAGCTGGAATCCCTCCGAGTACAAGCGCAAGGATTTTTATCTGAGGCGGATCTGCGGGCCCAAGCTTCATAGAGGCTGAGAAGGCGCGTCAACATAAGATACATCGCCTTAGAGAGCAGATCCGTTCCTTGGTGAACCAGGACTTTTAGCCTTCTTTTTTTTTTATAAAGAAAAGGACACTCTGTTTACCAAGAGTGTTTGTATTTACTTTTATCATTTTTGATATAATAAAAGTCTTTGAAGTTCTTGTTCCATTTTCATTGCCTTGCTGTAGATGAATTCGACCTCTTGATCAAAATCTTTGATTAACTGACTGTGAATGTTGAACTTAGGTGAGACTAAGTTCTTTTAATGAAACGCGGCGTCGACTCATAGGAACTTAGGCAGAACTAAGTCTTTTTGATGAGAAGCGACATCAAATCATAGAGTGAGACGCGGTCATCAGTTCATAGGAACTTAGGTAGAACTAAGTCCTTTTGATGAGACGCGGCGTCAATTCATAGAGAGAAACGCGGCTCTGAGTAACGCGAATCTGTCCTACTAATGAAGACGCGGTTTAGGTGGACGCAAAGGGCGTAGTTTTGAGTGCGACTCATTGGCCGCGGTCTTTAAGGATGCAGCGCTGGGTCTTTTGACTCGGTGCAAAACCCATCACCACTCATGCAGACGCAGCTCCTCTGATCTGTCAATGAAGACGCAGTTCGAGCGGACGCGAGGGACGCAGCTTTGTGTATTTTCCCCACTAATCTCAGAATGGACTAAGTATTTTGCTGAACTAAGTGCTTTCCCTTAGAAAGGGCCCCGTTTGCTGAAGGGACGCAACTTTGAATCACGCGGACATTCCTCTTGAACGCAGGTGGACGTCATTCATTCTGAAAAGGAGACGCGGGTTCCTGGACGCGGCTTTCCCATCTGCGTATCGATGTAACTTCCCAGCCGTTACATACAACCTGACATAAAGATTTTATGAGATCTTTGAACGTCAAGTCTTCACTGACGATTGGGAAACCGGGTCATCCGTTGTTTCCCGAAGCAGTTGTCCACGCGTCGGTTCTTCATTGGACTCAGGCGTTAATGCCTTTTAATGCAAAACCGGCGCTGGCGGTTGGAGACCAGCGTCTTCGACGCTTCCCGAAGCAACGCTCCACGCGTCAGCTTCCCATTGGACTTTGACAGTCGTGCGGTCATTAAGGCCGACGGTTCTGATTAATGAACCATTAATGACGGTTATCACGGGCTGCCTATAAATAGGGCTCATCCTCTCCCTTTTAACAATCCAAACTTAGATTGTTTTCTTTTTTGAGAACGATTGCTCTGAGAACTTCCGCCTTCTTCAGAGTTTCTAACAGGGGTTCTGTCTCCATGGATGAAGATGACTCCGTGGATAAAGATGACCCAGAGATTTTATGCTTCTGTTTGGTCTCTTCAGGAGAAAGCGTCTCTTTGATCATCTTTCATGTCCACGTTCTGATGCAGAGAGTTCAACTCTTGATAGAGGCCTCTGCGGGTATGCCGTCCCGACTTGCCATGATATTTTTGCACTTTGGCATCTCTTTAAAGAGATATCACCATCTAGATGAAGTCTTAGTTGGTGCATTCCTTTTCTGGAATTTGCGCCATCGACTTAAACTTCTCTGGACGCGAGTATAGAAGTCTTTGGCGCTTGGCGCGGGTTTTGCACATGGAGCTCGCGTCTTAAGGCCACTGACTTGGACGAATTTTAACTCGGGATGGAGGTTTCAGACCCGAATCTTGCAACTCCTGTTCATCCACAGAGAGATGGCAATTTTTCAGCGTCTGAGTCTTTTCGCGTCTGGTGTGTTAGACGCAGATGCAAAATTAAACTGCGTTTGAATCCTGTGTGTATCACAGTTTTAAAATCGCGTCTGTTTCTGCCACTGCGGAAGTTTCGGCTCACTGTGCGGATCATTCCCGCGTCTGTAGTCTTCGGCAATAGCTGCGTTTGTCACGTAGTTTTCTCTGTTGAAGTGTACTAAGTTGCAGATTTTTCTGATTCCTTTGTTTATTTCTTGCAGGTAGGCTTGATCGTCCTTTTTCAGGTTCGCTGGGCCCCTGGAAGAATATTTCGGCCGGCGAACTTGGCCAATGTTCGTCCACAAGGGAAGACATCATGGTCCCTGTCGTCTACAAGGGAAGACATCATAATCCCTGACGGGGACTTAACCCTCGCCAAGGTCTCTTCAGATCCAATGCACCAGTCATGCATGCTGGCATGGGATAGTCAGAGTGAGTATGGCGGCGGGGGGGTTACGGTGGATATAGTGGCGGATAGCACCCCCTTCCTCTTTCACCCCAGAAGTGACATCAAGGACACTCCATGTTCGTTGGATGGCCTTCTGGCGGAAGAGATGCTCATGAACGAAGAGTTGCATGGCTTTCTGCTGCCACCGGACCTCAAGAACACCATTGTTTTTAGTCAGCAAGGGCTCTTTCTTCGAAATATCCTGTACTTGGAATCACATGCAGCTTTGAGGAGTGAGTTCGACCTCTGAGAGAGAGGGACTTCTTTGTACTCCTTAATTGTAACACTCAATCTTATTGTATAAGAGAGCGTTTTGTATCACTTTCATATGCCTGGATATAAATACAAGTGACACTTTTCTTTTTGCTTCTTTCATTGTCTTGAACTTTTTGTCTTCAGTTAGACGCATAGAAGCAAAGAATCTTTGACTTTGTCAAAATTATGATGATAATCTTAATAAGTCAAATTTTGTAGGGAAAGATCATATTTCAGGAACTTTCATAATACTGTCAAAGGTATAATATTAACTTGACAGAGATGAAATAATTTTTGGTGGACCTGCCACTTTATAAAAGAAAGTGACAGGTGGAGTATGTACCCCCAGAGAAGGTGAACTCTTATCAGAGGTTTGGGATTAACTTGATTGAGCTCAGTTGGGGATTTGATGGAAACACTGTTGATGGTGTAGTATTAACCTAACAATGTTTTTAGGTAGACTTGTTATTCTGTTGAAGAGAATAGCAAGTGAGACTAGACTCGTGGAGAATCTAGGAAAGTCTTTCCCGTTAGAGGTATAATGTTAACTTGACGGGTTGAATATAGTCTTGTCAAAAGTGTGATGTTAACTTGACAAGGATATAAACCAGAGGTGTGATATTAACTTGACTCGTATTTCAGTTTTGTTTGTGAAAACTGAAAGTGTCACTGTCATAGGTGTAATGTTGAACTTGACAGTGAGGGTAATGCTAGAGGTATAATGTTGAACTTGGCATTAGTCGTCTCGGCTTGGATAAAGAAGTCGAGGAAAGGTCATGGCCATAGGTGTATTGTTGAACTTAGCAATGACTTAGATGCTAGAGGTGTGGTGTTAACTTAGCATCATTCGTTTCAGATTCGATACGGAAGTCTGAAGGAAAGTGACTGTCAGAAGTGTGATATTAACTAGACAGAAGCTTGATGTACTGTTTAAAGGTATGATGTTAACTTAAACAGTAATTTGTCAGAGGTGTGGTATTAACTTGACGAAAATTGGCTCGTGATAAGAGCAATTTGAGGACCTGTCATTCTATTGATGAGAATTGGCAAGTGGAATTCGAAGTGCCAGAGGTATAGTGTTAACTTGGCAAATTTGAAAGTTTGCTACTCCCTGTAGAGTTGACAAGCAAAGTTTGTACTCGACAAGGAGTATTGAAAATTTTCATTACCAGAGGTATAGTGTTAACTTGGTAATGAGTGTATTTTGTAGACCTACCATTCTATAGGTGAGAATTGGTAAGGGATTTTGGAGGAAGGAGTGGAACCAAGTCCACTTAGGATTTTTAGCAAACCCTCAGCTATCAACAGATTTGAGGTGCCTTTACCAACTACCGTTTGAGTTGGGCTAGCCATGCTATTCCCCTCAGCATGATGAGTTGTCGAAGACTTATGTTGGGCTTAGAAGCCAACATTTTCCTCTATCCTTAGCCATCGGAGGCGTTGGATGTTTAATGATGAAACTCTTCTCACTTTGATCAGAGGTGTACTTTTAACTTGATCAGCGGAAGAATACTATCTAAGGATAGTACTTTTTCAAGAATCTGCCATTGATTGGCATTATGAATGTATCGCCATTTGAGGTTATGAGGCGATATGATCCATTTGAGTAGACTGACTCTACTACAAATGGTCCTTCCCATTTGGGCTGAAATTTTCCTTTTGTCTTGTGCGTCATCACCATGGGTCTTCTGACAGCTAAGACAAGATCGCCTTTCTTGAAAGTTCGAACTTTAACTTTCTTGTTGAAGGCTTTGGTAATTCGAGCTTGGTAGAGCTCAATTTGTTGTTGGGCCTGTAAACATTTATCATCTAAGGCCTCCAATTCCTGGAGTCGCTGTCGATGCTTCTCCTCTGTTGTCATCTCCGCTGTCAAGGCGACGCGTAGAGATGAAATTTGGATTTCCAGTGGAAGCACGGCTTCACACCCGTATACCAAAGAAAATGGCGTAGCTTTAGTTGGGGTTCGCACGGTTGTGCGGTAGGCCCATAAGCATTCGCCTAACTTGTCGTCCCAGTCTCGTTGACTTTTCGAGACAAATTTCTTGAGAAGCTTGCCAATGGTCTTGTTGAAAGCTTCTACGAGGCCGTTAGCAGCAGGATAGTTCGCCGTTGAGGACACACTCTGGATTCTGAACTTAGCGCAGAATCTCTGGAAAGCCTGGCTGATGAACTGGGGTCCATTGTCATGGACAATTCGCTGAGGTACACCGAAACGGTAAATAACGTGATGTTTCACGAACTTGATCACGTTAGACGATTTTACCTCCTTCAGAGGAATGGCTTCGGCCCACTTAGAGAAATAATCGGTTATTACCAGAATGAACCGATGTCCTTTTGATGATGGTGGGCTGATAGGACCAACCACATCCATCCCCCACATTTTAAATGGCCAGGTAGAGGTCGTAGAGTGGAGGTACCCTGGTGCTTGATGGATGAAATCGCCATGTACTTGGCAGGCGTGACATCTTTTGGCATAGGTGACGACATCGGCAATCATCTTGGGCCAATAGTAACCCAACCTTTGGAGTCGATGTGCCAGTTTTGGGCCAGGTTGATGGGCTCCACACATACCGTCGTGGGCTTCTTTCAATACCCCTTGGGCTTCTTTTGGTGAGAGGCACCGGAGCAAGATCCCATCATGCGATCGACGATACAATGTTCGCGTAATCGCATTATAGTAGAATTTGGGGGCTTTCCTCCAAATGGCAGCCGCTTCCTTGGTGTCTTCAGGCAGGATGTCGTATAAGACGTAATCAATGTAGGGGAATCGCCAGTCTCTAGGCTCTAGACTGGTTGACGCTTCAAGTGCTTCCTTGCCGTAACAATTTCCCGTTGACCCCGGGTAGTTCTCGAGAGCGACTCTCGGACAATACAGGTCGTGGCTGTAGACAAATACCTTCTCTATTGCTTCAGCTGGAAGAGCTAAGGAGGCAGCGAGGGATGCGAGTGCATCTGCATGCGCATTTTGCCTTCGCGGTACATGGTCGATGTAAAAGTTTGAAAACCTCTCGGCCATGTGAATAGTTGCATTGTGGTAGGGTACTAGGTCTTCATGTCTGACTTCGTACTCCCCGCGAACTTGGCTAACGATGAGTTTAGAGTCACCGTATGCCTCGAGATTTTTAACGCCAATCTCATCGGCGAATTGCATCCCAATCAAAAGAGCGTTATACTCCGCTACATTGTTGGAACAAGGCTCAGTTAATGAGACAGCTCGGGGAATCACATAACTCTGTGGGGAGACGAGTACCACTCCTACCCCCGCTACATTGTGTCCCTTTGGGCTTGTTCTCGATGCACCGTCGAAGAAAAGTTGCCACACTTGACCTTCAAACGATGTCTGAGTCAAGCAGACTTCGGCGACTTCATCTGGGAGATCCTCATAGACTTTGGCCGCCCTCGGATCTGGGTGTTCAGCTAAGAAGTCTACCACCGCTTGTCCTTTAACGGCCTTTTGTGGTAAAAAGTGCATCTCATATTGGGATAGCAATATGGCCCATTTCGCCAGCCGGCAATTTAAGGATGAAGGCTTTGTCATGAGTAACCTCAAAGGGTTGACTTTTGATATGACATTTATAGTCTGGCCTACCAGATAGTGTCGCATTTTCTGAATAGCGAACACCAGTGCCAAACAATCCTTCTCAATCGGGTTGTACCGATGTTCGGCTCCGATCATTGTTCTACTCAGATAGTAGATTGCTTGTTCTCGTCCTTGATCATCATTCTGAGCTAGTAGAGCTCCCAAAGAATGATCCATTGACCGGACGTACACCAGGAAAGGCTTTCCGGATACTGGAGCTGCGAGGACTGGTGGTTGGGTGAGGTATTGCTTGATTTCCTCAAACGCTTGTTGGCAATCGTCACCCCAAATGAATGAGACACCCTTCCTCAAAAGCTTTGCCGCGCCTTGCCGCGCAAACGCGGCTGATCTGGGGCCGTTGGGCGCCAGATTCTGCCAGCTGTCTCGTCTTCTGGAGCCTTCTCTCTGAGGCCTATAAATACAGCACCAGGGCCTTCGCAAAAAGGAGAGGAGAGATTAGAGATTAAAGCTTTTTATTTTGTAGTTTTTCTCTAGGATTTTTTGTAGTACTCTAGATCTTCTTCCTCCCTAGAAATTCTGCAAAAGAGATTTTGTAAGAGAGAGAAAGCTTGTGTAAACCAAGGTGTGACAACTTGTGAAGCAAGGATTCATCCATTCTCTTCTCTCTACTTGAGCATTTTCTAGTTTACTTGCTTTCTTTAATTCTAGCTTTACTTTCATTGCACTTTTATTCATGCTTTGCTTTCTTTTCTAATGGCTAGTAGCTAACTCTTTCTAACATGACTAGCTAACCACTAACCTTGCTAACTACTAACTCATGGGTGATTGCTATCTTTAATCTTGCAAGTTGTATGGTCTTTTTCTTCTCCGATGGGTTACTTTCATGCTTGGCAAAGTTCTTGTTGTAATTCCATATGATTCATGTGTGCCTCATTTAGAGCCTTGTCTTTAGAACAAGTGCCTTGATGGAACATGGAGATGGATCACCAAACATATGCTATTTGTTGTACAACTTCTTTACTTCCATTAATGAATGTTGTATCTTCTTCCTTAGCATCACTTGAGTGTCGCTCCTTGATGTCCATTATTGAAAGTCTATCTTGTAGGCCTATGACATCTATGAGGCTACAAGACTAAGTCCAAGAATGATCACCCGTCATCCAAGTGGGAAAGCAACTAGACCAACACGCAAGACAAATCTTTGTCGATGAATCAACATGAGGCACGCATTCACCATCACGGAGTTTAGTAAGTTTTAGCAAAGTAGTAAGGTTAGCTAGTCATGATTTTCTCCATCTTAAATCTTTCACAAAGTTTTCATTCTTTTAGTTTTCTTTCCAAAGTAAATAGCATCTTTGATTTCTTTTCATTTTCCATCATGCATAAAGCCACAGATTCTTTCATTTCTTTTTCCATGTTTTTTTTTCCATTCTTTTAAACAAAGAAGAATCTTCGTTTTCTATCTTCACAATGAACCGTAACGCTTCCATCGCAAGCTCTCCATGAGAATCGACTCGTTTAGCCATATGCTACACGAAGATTTGGAAAGGATACATTGAATACATTTTATAAATACATTGTGGAGTGATCAAAGCACCTAAGGTTGTTTCTAAATCTTCTTCTCTCTTTGTTGAATATCTGTGCAAATACTTCACACTATTATTTGATTTAAAGTGAGGCCTATGGGAGAGCAACGGTTTTTGGTTTAAAGTGAAGAACTAAACGCATTTTCTTCTCTGTTGCAGGTTACAGGTGAAGAAACAGGAAAATTTGCATTGCAGTATCATATAAGTGGCTCTGGGCCTCTGCTCTTGAAAGCAGAGACCAGAAGCCCTCAGTTTTGCCGCGGAATCTCGGCCCCAGCCGCATATCTGCGGCATTTCTGAGTGAACTACTCACAATTTTTCTGCAGGGTTTCTGATTCTGCGAAATACATCTGCTGCAATAATTATTTTCTTGTATGCTTCACCATACTCCTGTTAATAATCAACAGTAAAAAATTGGTTGAAAACGTTAAAAATTGATTAGACATTTGCATTTCTAGGCACGTGTCTTTTCAATTCATTTACTTTTACTGTTGAAGAGTGCTGGAGCAAGGTAGGTTTGCATTGCATGTAGATTAGGAATCATCTCTTGCTTGATTTTCATGCTTTGAGTGAATCCTAGTTATATATCTTGTACTCTTGCACAATCCGATTTTAAGGGTACTAACCCATAAATAAGATAAGGTGGGGATTTAATCACTCTCTCCTTAGCCCAAAAACCACCATCCCAGCACTCACTAACCCAAGCCTAATTTAATAAAAAAGTAGACGTTTGCCCTAGGGACATCTCAGACTCACTTAGGAGATTATCCTAAGGGGGAAAAGTGTTGGAAATTGACTCTTGTAAAATCAGTGTCTAGGAAAGGGATTGAGGGCCGAAAGCCCGAAGGTTGGTAGTTATTTAATTAAGGAACGTCTTTGACGGAAAACCTCCCAACAACCTTGCCCTTTCCTGGCTGATTAGCTTGTGGTCAAAGTCTACACTAAACCTCTTGTGGACGGTCTAATCAGTTAGGAGTCGTCTAGGTCATAAGTCTACCATAACTTAGGTTAGAAATTTTTTGTTTGTTTGTTTATTTGTTTGTTTCTTTTTGTTTGTATTTCATTGTGTGATATGGCTGATAATAATTTTTTCAACTATAATAATCCATGTTACACACCGACTTCATTTTCGGATATTACCAACCCGGCATACCGTAACTTTGACCAACCTAGTGTGCCGAATTGGTCTTATCCGAATCAATATGACCCATACCCCCATCTAATAACTATAATTTCCATAATGATTTCAACTCTTCACCGAGTCATTGGGGATTCACGTACCCCGAGTCAAATTTTCAACATCCTTATCCACCATATTCACCTAGTCCACAATATCCACAATATTCATTTTCAGATTCCGCTTCATATACTCCTTTTTCTGAACCTCCCATTGAAGAAAAATCTGAGTTCGAAAAGAGAATAGAAGCAAATTTACAAAAGGCCAAGCAACACGTTCAGAAAACATTGGCCTCTCTAAAATATCTTCAAGAGTCTTGCTTAATTCCACCTCCTCATAATGAACAACCATTTGCCTTGGAAACGAGTAAAGAACTCTTGTGTGAGTCCAAGCTTCAATCTCCAAACATTTTTGACTCACATTCCTCACAAAATTTCCAAACCCAAGATTCTTATACTCCCATTCTAGAGCATCCATCTTTAGAAAAATCAAGTCTAGAAAAGAGTATGGACATCTTGCAAGAGTCTCTGTTACAATATCAAAAATCACATGATGAGTCTATCAATAAGGTGGAAGGACAATTGAGTCAATTGGTCAACATTTGTAGGAATGAGGAAACTCTATCTTATCAACCTTTGACCAATTCAACTATGCCACACTCTATTGATATGACCCAAGACTCTTGTCATTTTGGAAATCATGATTCAATTTCAGCACAACCACCTGAACTTGTCCAAACTTCAGATCCCATTGACATTTTGGCAAGTTTTCCTTTTCCTGAAATTGAACTTGAACATGAATATGATCCTGAACTTCCACTTGATGATTCAATTCTACTTTCTAATTCAATCATGACTCCGGTGTCTTCACCTGATTTCACTCCATTTCCTGAGTCAGTATTGGATCCAGTGCCTATTAATTGTGAAATTGAATCACCAATATTTTATGATGATCATATTGAACTTGACCAATTCCATACTTTCGAAAGTCCCATTGATAAATTGGGAAGTTCTCATTTTTGTGGAATTGAACTACATGAGGAATGTGACCTAGATTCTCACAATCTCTTTACTTCTGAAACTGATTGTACAATTCTGACGGAAGATGTTGACCTTAGTTTTGAAGAATTGTATGGCGATGAGCTAGAATTCCTTAATATTGGAAGTAAAGAGATATCACCCTTATTAGGTTACATTCCATTGTTGGAAAATGATTGTGGACTTGAGCTTCATTTTCTTGACTTGGACCCAATTCCTGAACTCATTTCGACTCCTGAACTTTTACTTGACTTAAGTCACCTTCCTGAGTCGGTATTAGTTCCTGTCCTTCCTCAGTCCAAGTCAACTGTTCTGTCATTTCATATTCCATTCTGGGACAACGTGGTTGACAAATTTGACTCCGAAATTAGTTATGGAAAATGAAAATTAGATGGGGTCAAATACTTAATAAAGATCCTTCATGGATTTATCTTTTTAGTGGGTTATATTCATGATATTTCTGGTGGGTTCCTCCAAACCCAAAGCAAAGTTGATTGGGCCGCCTTTCGTGGACCAATCAGACCACCACCGGAACCACCACCTTAAGGTAATTTTTCCCTTCCCTCTCCATTTTGTTTCATGCATACATATATCACGATGCATTGAGGACAATGCATGAGATAAGTGTGGGGGAGGGTTTACTAACATAGGGTTTAGAAAAAAAAAATAAAAAACTTTTTGAAATAAGAGACAATGTTTTGATCTATTTTTAAGAAAATTAAGATGAATCTTAGAAATTAAGAAAGCCTTAATTATGACATCTTAAACCTAGTTGAAATAATAGATCTTGTTTAAAATTATAGGCTAAGTAAGAAAAATTGGGGAGATATTCTTTTCTTGAATTTTTTGCCTTAGAGAGTATGCACTTTACACTTACACATTTTTGGGATGGAAACAAAGACCAAAATGCCATAAAAAAAAATTTATATATATATATAAATAAAACATCACTTATTAAGCTGGATAATTATGCCTCAAGAAGCATGATTATTCACGCCTAACGGTGGTAAAGGAAATAAATAATCCCCTTTAGTTTTGTGGCCTTGTTTACTTGAGACCTTAAACCCGAGGGATGTTTTCTCATCTGGTGCCCTAAGACCGTCTGGTTTGGGAGTCATCGGTTATAGGCTCGCTACAAGGGTAGACTAGAAAGCCTAAACTAAGGGAAGAAAAAGAAAAAGAAAAAGAAAAAGAAAATAAATATATATAAATAAATGGCTTGATGGTTGGAGTTGAAATCCCAGAAATCTTCACAACACAATGTGCATACTATCTAGGTTTTATGAAGGATAAAATATTCAATCCAATTTTGAATTCTTACCTTAATTGAAGACAAGATCCTGCATGGAGACTAAGTTTAAGGAAGAATAATTATAGGTGGACTTATGACCTTAGATCACTTATATTTTTGCAAAAATAGTTTGAAAACATGTCTCTCTTTCAAAATGAATTTTCAAAACACTAACATTTTCTTCTTTCTTTATGGATTTTGTGGGTACAATCCGCTGAAAACCCTCAGGAGACAACACTCCTCCTCTAGGGTAACCTAGAGGTTTAACGGCTTGTTGCACACGCTCAGTGCAATCGCGTCACCTGCGAAAGTAGTGTAATAAAACTGGTAGTATAGTTTTTCTTTTTTCTTGTTTTGCTCGGGACGAGCAAAAGAATAAGTGTGGGGGTGTGATTGTTATTCAATTTTGCATATTTTATCACATCCAAACCATGCATATTGCAAATAAAAATGTCAATTTTAATCCATTCCTCTCCATTTTTGCAGGTCCACATCTGAAATGAGAAAAGGCCCAAAATCCCTTTAATTATCATGAATTAAAGGAGATTAATTCAAAGCCCAAAAGAGAGCCCAAGTTTGAGCCCAGGATCTGGAGATTTCTACGCGCCAACTCAGATTTCTAGAAACTCCACGTGGCTAACAAACTTGTAACAAATTCTCAACAGAAATCTGGTACCCAACGGCCAAAGCTTTGCCGCGCCTTGCCGCGCAAACGCGGCTGATCTGGATCCGTTGGGCGCCAGATTCTGCCAGCTGTCTCATCTTCTGGAGCCTTCTCTCTGAGGCCTATAAATACAGCACCAGGGCCTTCGCAAAAAGGAGAGGAGAGATTAGAGATTAAAGCTTTGTATTTTGTAGTTTTTCTCTAGGATTTTTTGTAGTACTCTAGATCTTCTTTCTCCCTAGAAATTCTGCAAAAGAGAGTTTGTAAGAGAGAGAAAGCTTGTGTAAACCAAGGTGTGACAACTTGTGAAGCAAGGATTCATCCATTCTCTTCTCTCTACTTGAGCATTTTCTACTTTACTTGCTTTCTTTAATTCTAGCTTTACTTTCATTGCACTTTTATTCATGCTTTGCTTTTCTTTTCTAATGGCTAGTAGCTAACTCTTTCTAACATGACTAGCTAACCACTAACCTTGCTAACTACTAACTCATGGGTGATTGCTATCTTTAATCTTGCAAGTTGTATGGTCTTTTTCTTCTCCGATGGGTTACTTTCATGCTTGGCAAAGTTCTTGTTGTAATTCCATATGATTCATGTGTGCCTCATTTAGAGCCTTGTCTTTAGAACAAGTGCCTTGATGGAACATGGAGATGGATCACCAAACATATGCTATTTGTTGTACAACTTCTTTACTTCCATTAATGAATGTTGTATCTTCTTCCTTAGCATCACTTGAGTGTCGCTCCTTGATGTCCATTATTGAAAGTCTATCTTGTAGGCCTATGACATCTATGAGGCTACAAGACTAAGTCCAAGAATGATCACCCGTCATCCAAGTGGGAAAGCAACTAGACCAACACGCAAGACAAATCTTTGCCGATGAATCAACATGAGGCACGCATTCACCATCACGGAGTTTAGTAAGTTTTAGCAAAGTAGTAAGGTTAGCTAGTCATGGTTTTCTCCATATTAAATCTTTCACAAAGTTTTCATTCTTTTTGTTTTCTTTCCAAAGTAAATATCGTCTTTGATTTCTTTTCATTTTCCATCATGCACAAAGCCACCGATTCTTTCATTTTTTTTCCATGTTTTTTTTTCCATTCTTTTAAACAAAGAAGAATCTTCGTTTTCTATCTTCACAACGAACCGTAACGCTTCCATCACAAGCTCTCCCTGAGAATCGACTCGTTTAGCCCTATGCTACACGAAGATTTGGAAAGGATACATTGAATACATTTTATAAATACATTGTGGAGTGATCAAAGCACCTAAGGTTGTTTCTAAACCTTCTTCTCTCTTTGTTGAATATCTGTGCAAATACTTCACACTATTCTTTTCCATAATCAGGTGACAGGCCGTCACTTATGAAGATGGGCTTGGGATTGACCTCATCTCCTAGGTTGACTTGAACAACCTTGTCTTCTGTGGGTGGCTCGCGCTGTTCAAAGCGGGTATCCCAAAGAGTATTTAAATGTTTGATCCAAGGATCTATATCAGATTGGATCATTTCTTCATCTTCGTCTTCCAGGTGGCTTGTTGAAACCATGTTCACTGAAAGTTCTCTGAAAATGTTGCCGACACTGACATCTGACTCCCACGATGATGTGCTTGAATAGTAATTATGGCCTGATGGCCCTCTAGAATCAGAGGCTGATGGGACTGGAGTTGATACATAGCCCAACCCCCGGCGCGTCCGATGATAATAATCGGGGGCTTTCCCTTTTGGCACAAAGGATCGAAGCAGCGTTCTCCTTCCTTTGCCGAAGTTCAACCCGGGTCTGTTGGTTAGATCGTACCCCATGTATTTCATCATTTTGAGCGCTTTTGGTTCATAATGACTGAACTGAGGGGATTCCTCCTCGCCTTCCGATTCTTCGTGGGGCATTATTTCAGACGAGATTCGCCCAAAAGAATTGGTTTTTGGCCTTTCCGTCTTGCTGGAACCATAAATATAGATTTTGGCGCATTACCATTATCTTGGTATGTCCCGAAGGATAATTTTACTGGTACATGCAACGATGCCAAAGCATCCATTGCCGACCAGAGGTCATCATCTACGTCGGTGCTAGTATCTGACGGTATTGAATCAGAAGCAAACACAGAAAGGTCCGCTAAATCTAATTCTTCATTAATGTACCAACCGCCTACATCGTCGGTGGTATTATCAACATCGAGCTTATCAATGCTCTTTACAAGTGGTTCTAACTCCCACAGACACTCTTCTTTTTCAGGTTCAGTGTCAGCCTCATTACCAGAGTCTGGCTCCTCTGGTTGCGGGGTTTCATTTGTCTCCGCAGGATCCTGATATAGGAGGGAGTCCGTGAAATAATTTTCGACCCCTTTAAACGGATACCTTTCGGCAATCAACGTTTGAACTTTTTCACTCCCGTCAATGTATTTCATGACTTGGTGGAGAGTGGAGGGAACGATGGAGTTACAGTGAATCCATGGTCGTCCCAACAGTAGGTTGTAGGAAGTGTCAGCATCGATGACGTAGCATGTCACTTCCGACTTGAGGCTTCCAATCTGGCACTTAAGCTTGATCTTCCCCATCGGACGGGTGCCATTGGCATTAAACCCGTAAATGGTCGTCTGGGTCGGGCTCAAACGATGGGTAGGAATACCCAGATGTTGCATGACCCGGCGAGGCATGATGCTCAATGCGGACCCTGGATCCACCTGGATGCGATTCACCTCGGACGATCCAATATACCCTGTGAAGTATAGGGGTCGATCATGTTTCCCTTTAACCTGCATATCGTCTGCTGTGAAGGTAATGCAGGGAGAATTTGGGAAGGTGTGGAGGCAATCCTCTACATCTTCCTCCTTTGGCACCTGGGTCATGAAAACCTCAGCATTTGCCAGAGCCTCTTGTAGAGCTTCTCTGGTCGACTTTGATAGCCTAAGAAGTTCATACAAGGTAATGCGTGCTGGGATGTTGGCTAGTTGAGCCAGGACATCAAAGCGGTAAGGTGTCATGGATCCTTCCGCTATACCTTTCAAAAGAACTCGAGAAAATCGAGTTTCTTTCTGTTTCTCCACAGGTTGTTTTGTGGAGGGCTTGGTTGGCTCTACAGCCGGTTGTGGAGGGGCTACTGCCGTTTCGCCGTACTGTTTTAAGTACGACTGTCCTGAACGGGTCTCTGCCACCAGTCGACTGGGTTCTGTGGCCAGAACTATTGTTTCCTCTTCTGAGTCAGTTAGCGAGGGAACATCAGTCTCTGCTTCTCGAGAGGAGGCGCACACCACATGGCAGGATGAAGCCTTTGCCTTGCCTTTGGATTTCCTGTTGGTTACAGTAGTCCATTACTGTTCATTGACAAGGTCAAGATGGACCCACATGATTTCCCTTGAGGTGTAGGGACGGGTACCAAGCCTTTCTCTTGCTGCTGATGGGGGTCTGTGTTGACCACTCTTAGTTCTCCTTTTGGAACAGGGATCACTCCCGAGGGTGTCAGGGGTTGTTTTCTGAACTGGAGAACCGACGTCATGTTGGCCGTCACCTTCTTCTGCTCTGGTCAGAGTTTTAACACCTCCGCGTCAATCAGAGCCTGAAGGATGTCCTTGAAGACGTAGCAGCTTTTGGTAGGGTGCCCCAGCTGTAACGCCCCAATCCGGCGGGTACGGAGACATTACTGCGACGTACATACGCAGGTCGGAAATACCCTCACGTATATACGCTAAGCATCAGTACAGGCAAGTAAAAGAGTACGGAAGCACGTGGCAATATACATTCCAACATAAGGATTACAAAGTTATCACAGAGCGGGATATATTAGTACATGTACATTATATCACCGCTAGATACAAAAGTAAGAATTACAATTTGTACAACAAAAGGTGCTCACGGGCTGAGAAGAAGATCCCCGAGCTAGCAGAAGGATTCAGGAACGGAAGGAGCTAGGACAAATCAGCTTGCTCCGAGAAATAGGCTTGATCTTCAGTGGAGGCTCCACTTCAGTCCACGCTTTAGAACATGAACATGCGAGTTCAGGGGAGTCAGAACTCCCTAACAAATATGCAGGTGAAAGCCAAATGTCATGAAGAGATAAGTATATGCATGTGTTGATATAATCAAACAGTATTAAGCATCAAAAACTGTGTTGAGTGTACGTGTACAGTAAGCATGAAATGGAGGCATAAAGTGAAAGTAGTAAGGCTTGAATAACTCTATTTCTGCCATTTTCATTATTTATACTTATTACTCGTTCTACCCGTATGTCTAGGTATGTGTAATAGCGTCCCAACACACATACATCCACATATGCGTAAATCGAGGCTATTAATGGAAACCAACGGGGGTATCAACGAACAATGTTTACAGTGGGTCCCGTGCATACCCGGACCACGGCCCAGGATTGTTCCGTTGCTGGTGGACGGAACCTGCCGCAAGGCGTACAGTAGGGTCTTATAGGATGCCCTTATCAAGATGGTACCAAGAAGGAGGGAGCCAGCGCTCCCCTCGGTCGCCTGGAGGCCCTCAGGTCAAACCAGAAAATGTAGTTGCACAACATACCTAAAACCACTGTAAACACGAACATATATTGATAGCTGCATGTTTTCCCCGACCCGATGTAAGTTGTCTCATTTTATGATTTCTTTAGATAATTATCAGATTTCGAGAATGAGCAGGAGCAAGTCAGGAATATTATGAAGACAGGAGTATCAGGAGTACAATGTGTACTATCACGTAATTCAAGTTTGTAAAACATGATGTCCAGTTATCATTCCCGTTATCGTGATAATTATAAGAGTCAAGTGTATCATGCCTGGTGTCAAGAGATAGCATGACAAGAGGTGATGTTCGTCAAGTGACAAGTCATGTAATAACAATATATAATACAAGTCCCGAGGATAAGGTCCATATTCAAGGAAGTGATTAACCAAAGCAGGCAGCCAAAATTAGTCGACTAGGGAGAGGCAAGTAGTCGACTTATGAAGGAGTTAGTCGACTATAGAGGAAGGCCAAGTCGACTAATAAGGTCGCGTCTCATAGGGTCGCGTCTTCAGGAAAAAGTTAGTCGACTAGGGATAAAGGGGTAGTCGACTAATAAGGTCGCGTCTCATAGGGTCGCGTCTCAAATAAGCTAGTCGACTTGGGATAAGGGAGTAGTCGACTAATAAGGATTCAAGTCGACTAGTAATTGGATCAAGTCGACTAACAGAGGGCAAACAGAGAGCAGAACTAACTTTTGAGGGTTGCGGTTGTTGATATAAAAATACAAGTATAAAAATAAGTTATCCATGTCTTGGCGAGTAAAGTTACTCGCCTAAAAATGTTCCTTTGATGCGTCCGATGCCCCGGGAGAAAAATACCAAGTGAGGATAAGTTCTTTGTTAAAGTGGTCGTCAATTATCACCAAAACGATTACCGGAATAATCGCGAACGATTACTGATTGTACTCCAAAATTGCATTTTTATCATCACTTTTACACATATATCCTTGACCATTCCTTTATTAATTAATGCTATTAACCCCTTTTTTGATTATGGTGTGTAGTTACTTAAATGAGAGGATAAAGATACAAGAAGCTTCATTTTATCCCTAATCCTATTCAAAGTTGGATTAAATTGAATCCAAAGGAGGAAAGGATTAATCTTCATCTCCTATTAAAGTTCAAATTCAGGAGATAAAGTCCTAGAAGATGAAGGGGATAAAGCTAATCCTAAAAGGAAAAAGGAGGATAATTCAAATCAAATGGAGTTCAAAATCAATTCAGGCTCGGATTCTGGCTGTACACCTTTTAGTAATCGGATCATAACATTTGCTACGGATCTTTAAATCTTATGATTTAAGATGATACAGAAAGAAGACTTGAAGGACTACAATTGTTATGTTTACCACTCCATCTAATTCAGCCGTCTGATGAGCTATATTCAGCAAATAACATGTCAACTTGCTGCAGGACTGAATTCCTTGTTGAATTAGGAAACCTTCTAATTTGTATCCTATTGTGATTAGATTTGAGGCCTATTTAAAGAGCTGAAAATTTCTCATTATGAGCATCTCCACATCAGAGATCATAACTTAGGATTTTTCTTTTAGTCTCTTCTTCAAGTTTCTTTTGTATTTTAGTTCTATTTGTGAGAAGGAGAAGCCATTGTAATTCGAGGTGACAGATTAATACAAGGTGCTTTCTTTCTTTTCATATCTCTTTTGTTATTTACTTTATTTTTACTTTTTCTTATTTTTTATTTCTTACTTTCTTTTATGAGTAGCTAGATTTTTCTCATGGCTTGCTAAGACGTCACCACCATTACATCTAATGTCTAGTAGATAACCAGATTAGATCATATACATGCCTACTCCAATCTTTATTCTTGAAGACTCATTAGGATAAGCAACTAGTTTAAACACTTTTTATTGTTCTTCTTAATCTATACTTGATAAATATCTTGATATTTAATGTTCAACTTTAATAAGTGTTAGGGTTAAAGATTTGCTTGTACTTTCTAATGATCTTTCTTACTTTATACTTGACCAACAGTCTTGATATTGTAATGTTACCTCTTAGTTAGTGCTATTTCAACCCGTATCCTAGTTTTCCTCCTATGTATCTTAATTTATTTTGTGGTAGAATATCATGTTTAGGATTTAAAGTGAAGTAATTATCTATCTAGCATTAGCATGTATGGTGGTTGATTATTAGCAAGCTGTGAACCTTTCTTTTAGTTTGTTTCTTTATTTACATACAATCCATCCCATCTTTTCTACGTTCTTTAAACAGAGAAGATAAAAAGAAGACAATATTACCGAAAAGCTTCCATCGCATCTCTCCCTGAGGTTTGATCCGTTTAGCTCTTGCTACAACGGTTAATTGTAAAAATTCAGAGTAAACCAATCACATATACTTTTCATATTCTTTGTACTCTGTTTTTGTGCAATCAAATTTTGGCGTCGTTGCCGGGGAGGGAACGGTATACATTGTTTTCAAATTAAATTCTTCTCTGTTTGTGTGAAAAAACATTAAAAAAAAATTCCCCATGGCCTATCCAAATTTTTTTGGGTACAATTCAGTTGATAGGTCGAGATCATCTTTCCATCCATCAATCTCTTTTTCAAATTATCATGACTATCTCTACCCTACTCTATCATCTTTTACATCATATCCTATAATTGGGTGCAATTATCAAGAATCTCAAATTGATCAAAGTTTTGAAAACCTTTTTGAAGATGAACTTAACTGTTTGGATGATTCAATTAGGGATGCCTTGATTAGTTACATACCTCCAAAAATATAGTTAATTTAAGTTTTGAGGAGATGTATGAGGATGAGCTCATATTTTTAGATATTCATGTTGCACCAATAATATTGTGTGATAACGAGGATGAATTTATAAAGAGTGGTAGAAAGACAAAGAGAAGGAGAAAGAGGAAAGTGATGAACAAGTTGGAGAGGATGAGAGCTAAAATGACAAAAAATTGACCTCTTCAATTTCACCACTAAAAAGGACACATTGGAATGATGGGAAGCGAGCTAGAAGGAATAGACCTAGATAATTCTATTGGTGTACCTCTTTTACATTTTATTTCATGCATACATGCATTCATTCATACATTGAGGACAATGCATGAGATAAGTGTGCGGGAGGGTTTACTAACATACTAACATAGGTAGATACTAATAAATTTTTTTTTAAAAAAAACTTTTTGAAAAAAGAAAACAATATTTTGATTTATTTCTCTAAGTAATTAAGTTAATTTTAAGGGATAGGAAAATCATAATTAGGATTTCTGAACACTTGGTCAAAATAAGAGTATTTGTTTTATTTTTAGCTTTAGGAGGAAAAATTGAAAAAGTAATTTAGTCTTGATATCTTTACCTTGATGAAATATGCATGCTTTATACATTTACACACTTGGGATTCAAAACAAAGACTCTTGTGTCATAAAAAAAATATAAAATAAACAAATCAAATTATTGATTAGTTAGGTACTTTGGCCGAAGAAAGCCTTGGTACTTACATGAAAGGTAATTAGATAAGTTTGAAAAAATTATAAATATATTATAAGTATTAACACATCTAATAATCAATTAGTTAGGTATTAGGGCCTCAAGAAGCCTTATTACTTACACAAAAGAAAATTAGATGAGTTATACATAAAATTATAAAGAAAAAAAAAGAAAAAAAGGAAGTGCTTAAAGGGCAACGAAGTGGTAATACTTCGAACTTCTGAAAAAAAAAATTTATATATATTAATATACAAGGTATAAGAGTTGAAGTTTAAGAATCCCAAGTAAAAAAAAAATTCGCTTTCACAAAGGTGCATATGACTTGGGGTAAAATAAAAGACTAAGTGAGAAATTCAGTTTTAATCCTAACCTAAATTGATGATAAATATTTGCATCGAGACTAAGTATAGGAATGAATAATTTGATAATCCTAAGACTTATAAATTACTTGATTTCCTCAAAGATACTTCAAATATTTTCTCTCTTTCAAAATGGTATTTCAAAAATACTAACATTTATTTTTCTTTCTTTATGAATTTTGTGGGTGTAATTCACTGAAAACCCTCACGAGACAACACTCGTCCTCTAGGGTAGCCTAGAGGTTTAACGGCTTGTTGCACGTGCTAAGTGCAATCGTGATTCCTACGAAAGTGAGTTAGGTTAGATTAAATAGTTTCTAACATTTTGTTTTGCTCGAGGACGATCAAAAGATAAGTGTGGGGGTGTGATTGTACTCCAAAATTGCATTTTTATCATCACTTTTACACATATATCCTTGATCATTCCTTTATTAATTAATGCTATTAACCCCTTTTTGATTATGGTGTGTAGTTACTTAAATGAGAGGATAAAGATACAAGAAGCTTCATTTTATCCCTAATCCTATTCAAAGTTGGATTAAATTGAATCCAAAGGAGGAAAGGATTAATCTTCATCTCCTATTAAAGTTCAAATTCAGGAGATAAAGTCCTAGAAGATGAAGGGGATAAAGCTAATCCTAAAAGGAAAAAGGAGGATAATTCAAATCAAATGGAGTTCAAAATCAATTCAGGCTCGGATTCTGGCTGTACACCTTTTAGTAATCGGATAATAACTTTTGCTACGGATCTTCAAATCTGATGATTTAAGATGATACAGAAAGAAGACTTGAAGGACTACAATTGTTATGTTTACCACTCCATCTAATTCAGCCGTCTGATGAGTTATAGTCAGCAAATAATATGTCAACTTGCTGCAGGACTGAATTCCTTGTTGAATTAGGAAACCTTCTAATTTGTATCCTATTGTGATTAGATTTGAGGCCTATTTAAAGAGCTGAAAATCTCTCATTATGAGCATCTCCACATCAGAGATCATAACTTAGGATTTTTTTTTTAGTCTCTTCTTCAAGTTTCTTTTGTATTTTAGTTCTATTTGTGAGAAGGAGAAGCCATTGTAATTCGAGGTGACAGATTAATACAAGGTGCTTTCTTTCTTTTCATATCTCTTTTGTTATTTACTTTATTTTTACTTTTTCTTATTTTTTATTTCTTACTTTCTTTTATGAGTAGCTAGATTTTTCTCATGGCTTGCTAAGACGTCACCACCATTACATCTAATGTCTAGTAGATAACCAGATTAGATCATATACATGCCTACTCCAATCTTTATTCTTGAAGACTCATTAGGATAAGCAACTAGTTTAAACACTTTTTATTGTTCTTCTTAATCTATACTTGATAAATATCTTGATATTTAATGTTCAACTTTAATAAGTGTTAGGGTTAGAGATTTGCTTGTACTTTCTAATGATCTTTCTTACTTTATACTTGACCAACAGTCTTGATATTGTAATGTTACATCTTAGTTAGTGCTATTTCAACCCGTATCCTAGTTTTCCTCCTATGTATCTTAATTTATTTTGTGGTATAATATCATGTTTAGGATTTAAAGTGAAGTAATTATCTATCTAGCATTAGCATGTATGGTGGTTGATTATTAGCAAGCTGTGAACCTTTCTTTTAGTTTGTTTCTTTATCCACATACAATCCATCCCATCTTTTCTACGTTCTTTAAACAGAGAAGATAAAAAGAAGAAAATATTACCGAAAAGCTTCCATCGCATCTCTCCCTGAGGTTCGACCCGTTTAGCTCTTGCTACAGCGGTTAATTGTAAAAATTCAGAGTAAACCAATCACATATACTTTTCATATTCTTTGTACTCTGTTTTTGTGCAATCAATTACCGGAAAATCTACGGCGATATTGCCGACGAAGAAAAGCTCGGCCCCAATCCAAAAGGAGGGTACCGGCCCTAGAGTCTTGCCGATGATGGAGAGCACGGCCCCCAATCCAAAGGAGGTGGCCGGCCTTAAAAGAGAAAGAGAGAGGTTGAAGGTGCAAGTATAGTTCAATTTGACAAAATGGAATTTTGCAAACGATGTTTCGGAGGACGAATCTATAGTTCGTCGGAAAGAGGATGACGAGGAGGTGAAGATGGTATGCTTGGTGGTGGCTAAGGTGGTGTAGATGGTGGTGGGGAAGGTGGTGAAGTTGATGGAGAAGATGGGTTCCCTTGATGTTTCTTGGTGAAAAGGGGTTGAAGAAGATGTAGTTGTTGGAAATGGAAGAGGAGATGGAGGAGAAAGAGATGGAGGTATTGGTGATGGAGAAAATGGAAGAGGTGAAGAGAATGGTTGGTCAAAGGAAAGGAAAGATGGCCATTTTGGCTGCTGGTTTTGTTGCAGGGAATGGAGAGGAAGAAGAGAAAAAGTGGAAGAGAGAGAAGAGTGGGGTTAATATATAATGGAGGAAAATAATATTATAATGTGCCATCTCCACTTTATTGTAACGCCCCGATCCTGGCGGATACGGAGACGTCACTGCAACGTATATACGTAAGTCAGAAGTACCTTCCCGTATATACGCTAAGCATCAGTACAGACAAGAATCAGAGTACGGAAGCAAATGGTGCATTATACATCCAACACATGAGTACAATTACAAAGTTATCACCAGAAGTGATCCAATATTACATGAATATTATATCATTGTTACGCGCAATTGCGGGAAACAAGGAAATATTCAAGAAAGAATAGTACCAAGGCACTCGCGAGTTTACAAAAGGAAAACTCGAGAGGCACACAGGGGGCCTGGAAGGATAGAGCTCTGGACGGTCTGCTGAGATCCACGCTACCGCTGCGCTACTCTGATCAGCAACTGGAAGATCACATGCTCCTAGCTCCATGACCTGGACGTGAGGTCCAGGGGAGTCAGTGACACTCCCAGGCGAGTGGGATAGAAAGCCAAGTGGCGAAGCGGGACGTGCACAAGTGTGCGTATAACAAAGACATCAAGTAAAAGTACTCAGGAAGCAGATAGGTTAGAACAGGTATGAACAGGTATAACATAATAATCATAAAACTGGAAATCCGAATAAAGCCGGTTACAAGCAAAATTGATTGTATACGCTTAGGTCACGGTCCCATGAGACTAGTACATCGAAGGAATAATCCAAACAAGGAAACC
>JAVJIF010000010.1:0-205436 GCA_038442645.1 Agave tequilana | reverse complement strand
AACACATATTATAAACAATTTGAACCATTTTTGTGTCTTGAAAATTTGCCTTAAATCAAAA
Source organism: Agave tequilana (assembly GCA_038442645.1). Lineage (NCBI taxonomy): Eukaryota > Viridiplantae > Streptophyta > Magnoliopsida > Asparagales > Asparagaceae > Agave > Agave tequilana. The sequence goes on along the minus strand of JAVJIF010000010.1, from coordinate 205,375 downwards.
TCCGTATTTTCCAACACTTAGATTTTTGAAATGAAAAATCGTTTCTCCAAAACTCATGCAAATACAAAAACATGATATTGAAACAACTTTGGAGCATATAGTATATGGATAGAATCTAATATACATGAAAGGTATTATATCTATGTTTTTGATATTAAATACAAAAATAGGCTTTGCTTAAATACAAAACTTCAAACTCATGAATAGGCTTATCAAAATAGTTTTTCTAAGTAGATGAAGTATAGATGTATATAGATCAAATCTAATATACAATAACCATTAAATTTGTTTTGATTCTATCTATTTATGAAAATCGTATATCTGAACATAGAAATCCAAACCAGTTAAACAAAATAATCAAACAAATAAACTTGTAACTTGTGTGTGTATTGTGAACTTGAGCATATTACACTATCTACTCTTTACAATGATCTAAACATTCTAAACCAAATGCAAATCGAGGTATTCTTGCAGACGTCATCTCCAAGTTGACTCGATCCAAATACGATCCAACGCGCTTGACTCCAACCGAGTGATGCGATCTTGACGCGTTAGCTCTTGAATCACCATATGAAAGCTCCAAAACACATTTGTTGAAGCTAATTACCTACTAATATCTTGATTAAATATCTGAAACTAAACATTTATAAGATTATTAGTAACTATAACTACATGAGTTAATCATCATCAAACTAAAGTATAACTAGAGTGAAGAGCCTCTAGGCCAACAATCTCCCCCTTTTGATGATGACAAAACTCATGGAGTTATAAATGCATAGATTAAAGTTAAGTTTCATAGAAGCTCTCCCTTAACTCATGCATAACAATAAACAAAATATGCAATGAATGCTCAACATAAGTATGCATAAATAAAACAATGTTCTTGATATGAATTGACTGTGCATAAACAAAATAATGCTCTTGATACCAAAACTATGCATAAACAATATGCTCTTGATACCAATGCTCTTGATACCAATTGACATTTATTGACATAAATACACTAGATACCAATGGAAATCACAAATAAACATGCATATAATACACAAATATTTCTCCCCCTTTTTGTCAATCATCAATAAAGGGGTATAAACATAAACCAAAAATTTTCTCCTTTTTGTCAAACTAAAATCAATAAACAAAGAGACATAAAAATGTTCTCTCACTTTTTGCATAAAACAAACAATAAAGAGATATATATGCGATATACATTCATGATGAGGAAAGATGCGAAGTTAACTCCCCCTGCATACATGCATTACATGAAAAGAAATGACTAAACCTAATCACATAACACATAACACATAATATATAATGTATAAAAGGAGATGGGAAGCTCCTTCTACACACATGTAAGATATAGAGAAGAGCAGTCAAGCTCTTTAATATGAGATACACTCAATATGAATCTATATATAAGGAAGATGTTAAGCTCCCCTTGCACATAAGTAATACGTATCAAAACATATTGATGCCAATTGAAATAAACAAAACATTTTTAAGATACCAAAGATACCAATTGAAACTAAACAAAAATTTTGAGTTACCAAAGATACTAATTTAAAAAAAATTGTAAACTTGATACCAATGGAAAATGAAACTTGTATGTTTTTGACACCAATTGAAATATATTGTATATTGAAAATTTTAAAACATACCAATTGAAAGATATATGAATGTGTAAAATATGATATCAATTGTAAATAAACACATGTTAATGATATCAAAAGATACCAATGAAAGTAAACAAGATTTTTAATATACCAAAACAATACCAATTGAAAGTATCTTAAACAATACCAATTGTAACCATCTTGTAATTTTGATACCAAATGAAAATATTTTGTAATTTTAATATCAATTTGAAAGTGAAAGCTAAATATCTTTATGTAAACAAAACGTATTTCAATATAGATACAAATTAAAATAAAACATGATCAATTGAAAAACAAACCATCTATTTGGTTAACAATTTATTTTGCAATAAAGATACCAATTTTTAAGTAAAGGCAATTCAAGATTTTTGATACCAATATTGAAAATGTTAGCATATTTCAAATTAAAAATCTTTCATTAAGAGCGTAGGAAACAAAAAATAAGATACCAATTAATATCACAAAGTGAGGGAGTAAGAAACCAATTGAAAATAAAATCGATTGATAGATACCAATTGAAGATAAAGCATGATAAAACATGAAGTTTTTCTCCCCCTTTATGAAATACCAATAATAATTATGTATAAGCTTGTGTAAGCTACCAATTTGAAAAATAATTGTCATTAAGGACAACATCAAGCTTAGCATAAACATTATTTGTGCTTTAAGATATATGTATAGTAAGTACAAACAAATCATATATATGTATGAAAAAGTAAATACCAATAGAAATTGATACTTTATGAAAATTTTGAAACATACATATATAGAAAACCAAATATGAGTATACAACTAAAAGATATCAATTGTGATACCAATTAAAAAATATGATGCGGATCAAATGTATAACTCATACCTGTCGCCTATTCATGCTCAAGTTTAAAAAGATTTTCAATTAAGCATACAAGGCATGGTCTCTCAACCATCCTCCCTTGATGGGTAGGATTTTCAAAATTAAGTTTGAAAATAATTTTAGCATATTTTAAAACTCTACCAAAATGAAGAATACGAACTAATTTAATGATAAATTTGTAAACTAGTATGAAATTCTTCTAGCAAGGAATAAACTAAGAAAGTATCCATGAAACCTGAAAATCACTTAACAATTGACACTCAAAATATGTAAAGCATATATAATACTCATGAAAATAAAAGAATGAGAAACCCCAAGTAAAGTGAGTGTACAAGTTTTATGTGAAAAGCATAGTCATAAAAAGGGCAATTAAGCTCAAATATGGGATTCCTTCTCAAAAACATGAAAATCATCAAAATTTAATTTTCATCAAAAACAATGATACTAACTTCATAGCATATGTATGTTTTGTCAAAACTAAAGGTATACATACATATCCAAACAAAATTGAGTCTATAAAGAGATTTTACATGAAAGACAAATGACTCAAGGGTATACATGTATATCCAATAGTTTTGGCAAAATTAACATATACATAAAGCTAAAACACGTCATCATGAAAAACATGTCCAAAAATGCGGTATACAAGTTGATTAGTCTACGATCATGCATTATTATACCGCATTTTCCCACCGATTTATGAATAAATTGTCGGTCTAAATCGTGTTTTGGTCTTTATTGCATGTAAATCAAAAGTTCAAGGGCAAGGGTGTAATAAGAGCTTAATTAAACCCAATTTTGGGTAATTAAATCTGCATTACTTGGAGGTCAAGTAAGGGATCATCTAGAAGATACATTGAACCTAGACTCTGATTAGAAAAGAGTTGTGTAGAGTATTAGCACAAATATGTAACAAAGAGATGAAGGTTAGAAACAACTTAGTGCTTAGTTCACTCCACAAATGTATTTAAAGATTGATTTACCCTTTCCAATCTCCGCTATAGCATAGGGCTATACCGAGTCGATTCTCAGGGAGAGCTCGCGATGGAAGCTTTACAATAGGTAGTGAAGTTAGAAAACGAGAATTCTTCTTTGTCTTAAAAGAATAAAGAATCAAGTGAAAAGAAAATGAAAGAATGGATGGATATGTTCATGGTGAAAAAGTCGGAAAAGAAATCAAAACAAGATTGGCTTTGGACTAAAACTAAAAGAAAAGAAAACTTTGAAGAAGACTTTGAATGAAAGAAAACCATGACTAGCTAACCTTACTACCTTGCTAAAACTTACTAAACTCCGTGATAGTGATGCGTGCCTCATGTTGATTCATCGGCATGGATTTGTCTTGCGTGTTGATCTAATTACTTTCCCACTTGGATGACGGGAACTCATTATTGGACTTGTCTTATAGCCTCCATAGATGGTCATAGGCCTACAAATTAGACTTTCAATAATGGAATCAAATGAGCTACACTCAAGGATGCAAATGAAGAACATACAACATTCATTAATGGACATAAAGAAGTTGTACATCAAATAGCATATTGGTGATCCATCTCCATGTTCCATCAAGGCACTTGTTCAAAGACAAGGCTCTAAATGAGGCACACATGAATCATATGGAGAATTACAACAAGATACTTGCCAAGAAATGAAAGAAAACCCATCGGAGAAGAGAAGACCATACAACTTGCAAGATTAAAGGAAGCAATCACCCATAAGTTAGTAGTTAGCAAGGTTAGTGGTTAGCTAGTACATGGAGAAAGAATTAGCTACAAACCATTACAAAAGCAAAACAAAGCATGAATTAAATTGCAAGGAAATAAAGAAAGCAAGAAAAGAAAACAAGTACACTAGAAAATGCAAGAGTAGAGAGGAGAGAATGGATCAATCCTTGATGCTTCAAGTTGTCACTCCTTGATGAATACAAGCTTTCTCTCTCTTACAAACTCTCTCTTTACAGAATTTCTAGGGAGAGGAAGATCATAGAGAGCTACAAAAATCCTAGAAAAACTAACAAAAATACAAAGCTTAACACTAATCTCTCTCTCTTCTCTGTTCAGTCTTTTTTCGCAGGTCCAAGTGCAGTATTTATAGCCTTCAGAGAGAACTCTCCAGAACCTGGACAGGTGGACGAAATCTGGGGCTCAGAGCCCCAGATCTGCCGTAGATCTACGGCTCAGATTCAGTTTGCGCGGCACAATGGTGGCCGTTGGATCTCTGCTTTCTGTTGAGATCTTGTTACGAGTTTGTTATCCACGTGGCCTTCTAGAACTGTGAGCTGGCGCATAGAACTCTCCAGATCCTGGGTTTAAGATTGGGCTTTATTTTGGGCTTGAAATTAATTCCATTTAATTATTGCTAATTAAAGGAATTTTGGGCCTTCTCTCCATTTGAATGTGGACCTGTAAAAATATAGAGAAGATGAGTAAAAATCATGTTTTTATTGACTAAATGCATGGGGATTATGTGGTAAAATATGCAATATTGTGTAACAATCACACCCCCACACTTATTCTTTTGCTCGTCCCGAGCAAAACAAAGAAAAGAAAATCCTAACTACCAATTTTATTACACCACTTTCGCAGGTGACGCGATTGCACTGAGCATGTGCAACAAGCCGTTAAACCTCTAGGTTACCCTAGAGGAGGAGTGTTGTCTCCTGAGGGTTTTCAGCGGATTACACCCAAAAAATCCATAAAGAAAGAAGACAAATGTTAGTATTTTTGAAAACGCATTTTGAATAAGAGACAAGTTTCCGAACTATTTTTGCAAAAATATAAGCGATCTAAGGTTATAAGTCCACCTATAATTATTCTTCCTTAAACTTAGTCTCTATGCAAGATCTTGTCTTTAATTAAGGTAAGAATTCAAAATTGGATTGAATATTTTATCTTTCATAAAACCTAGATAGTATGCACACCGTGCTCGTGAAGATTTCTGGGATTTCAACTCCAACCATCAAGCCATTTATTTATACTTATATATTTTTTATGCTTTTTTTTTCCTTCCCTTAGTTTAGGCTTTCTAGTCTACCCTTGTAGCGAGCCTTTAACCGATGACTCCCAAACCAGACGGTCTTAGGGCACCAGATGAGAAAACATCCCTCGGGTTTAAGGTCTCGAGTAAAAAAGGCCACGAAACTAAAGGGGATTATTTATTTCCTTTACCACCGTTAGGCGTGAATAATCATGCTTCTTGAGGCATAATTCTCCAGCTTAATAGGTGATGTTTTATTTATATATATATATATTTTTTATATTTTTTTTATATATATATGGCATTTTTGGTCTTTGTTTCCATCCCAAGAAATGTGTAAGTGTGAAGTGCATATTATCTAAGGCAAAAAATTCAAGATAAGAATATCTCACCAATTTGTCTTACTTAGCCTATAACTTCAAACAAGATCTATTATTTCAACTAGATTTAAGATGTCATAATTAAGGCTTTCTTAATTTCTAAGATACATCTTAATTTTCTTAAAAAGAGAACAAAACTTTGTCTCTTATTTCAAAAAGTTATTTTTTATTTTTTTTATTATAAGTGTAAAAGAAAGAAAATCTAAAAACTCTATGTTAGTAAACCCTCCCCCACACTTATCTCATGCATTATCCTCAATGCATCATGATATATGTATGCATGAAATAGGTAAGAGGTAGGAAACTTTTATTCACAAAAAGTGCAAAAAATTATTTACAATTATGACCCTCACCTAGGCTTTCGGTCGTTTTCCTCTGGCCCGTTTCCCATCATTCCAGTGCGTCTACTTTCGTGAGCTTAGTTGGGAAACGGTGTAAATTACTTGAGTAGCCCTAGGTGTTTCCAGATTCAATTGATTGTTATTATCATTCACACTCATTCCACCACATTGTTCACAAACAAATGCCTTGTCACCACTTTCATTATGGATCTCATCACTTCTAATGTCTAGAAATTTTAACTCTTCTCCATATAATTCTTCAAAACTCAAGTCAACATCCGGAAGTGGACAATCAGTTAATTTACCCTGAGTTGACTCATCTAAACACATGATCTCATCAGCAAACAGGTCTTCAAAAGATAGATCAATTGGAGGTTCTTGAAGAGAATCACAGAATTGTGACTCATCTTTTGAATCCTCACAATTGTCCTCAATAAAGCTAACCTCAAATGTTTGATTTTTTGTTTTGTGAGGCTGTGTGTGGAAGACATTGAGTTCATGTGTCATATTACCAAAGCTCAACCTCATTGATCCATTCCGGCAATTAATGATGGCATTTGCAGTAGCCAGGAATGGTCGTCCCAGAATGACAGGAATTTGAGCCATTCTATTGGAATTAGACACTGGTTGTGTCTCAAGGATTACAAAATCAACAGGGTAGATGAATTCCCCAACTTTGGCAAGGACATCATGAATTATCCCCTTGGGTTTAGTGACAGAGCGATCAGCCAATTGGATGGTCATTTGGGTCAGGAGGAGATCACCTAACCCTAATTGCTGATACACAGAAAAAGGTAGGAGATTGATGCTGGCCCCCAAATCAAGAAGTGCCCTATTGATTGTAGTCTGTCCTATGATGCATGAAATGGTGGGGCTCCCTTGGTCTTTGTATTTTACAGGAATTGGACCAGTGAGCAACTCAGTGATGGATGATGCTAGGAAGACTTTCTTAGGGACTTGGGTCTTCCTCTTCTTGGTGCACATTTCCTTTAAGAATTTGGCATATGATGGAACTTGTTGAATGGCATCAAGAAGAGGGACATTGATTTGGACCTTATTGAACATTTCTTTTAACTTCTCCATGTGAGCATTTGACTTGTTATTTAGAAGCCTATTTGGGTATGGTACTCTAGGCTTATAAAGTTGCTCATCTACATTTTCTTTCCCCTTGGCTTGAGATGTGGATGGCTCCGAACTAGAGGGTGGTTTGTCAAAAGTTGGTTGCATTGGGACAGGATGTGTAGGCTTTGGGTATTGGATGAGATGGTGGACTAGAAACCTTATTGTCTATTTGTTTTCCAGATCTCAGTGTATGAATGGCATGGCATTGACTGGGTCCGGAATCTTCCACTTCATTCAAAGGGAAGTGATGTGTGGAATTTGGCAATGGCTGGTTTGGGAACATTCTTTTTTGATTCTCAGCCAATTGCCCAATTTGGACCTTCATTTGATTCAACTCCTGCTGTTGGTTCTTTGTAAAGGTTTCTAGCATTTTTTTCAACTCAGATATCTCGGAATTATTTTGGGGTGGATGTTGATAATATGGAGATTGGAACTGTGATTGGTAATATGGTGGTGGGTTCTGATATGGTTGTGAATGTGGTGGACTTTGAGATGGATGAACATACAGTGAATTCTGATTGAAACTGGATGGGTGAAACTGAGCATTATAAGGATGTGGAAGTGGTGGCCTATGATGCTCAGGACCAGACTGACTCCATGAAAAATTTGGATGGTTCTGCCATCCCGAATTATAAGTGTTGGAGTATGGAGGTCTGGTAAATGCTGCGTTCATGTTCTCCTGAAATGATTGGGGCTGAGATAATGGACACTCCTCAAAGACATGGCTAAGGTCATGACAGTTGGTGCAACCCGGTTTAATCAAAGGCAATGGGTTGACCTGGTTGACCACAGAATTCCTTTTTGACTCAAGCAGTTCTATCCTCAAGGTGAGTAATTGTTTTTATTTCTTTTTGTTTATTTTTGTAAATTAAATCACCAACAACCACTTTCTTCATCACTCCTTTTCACTTATTTGTAAATAATCATTTGTACATAGTCGCTTTCATCGTTTTCTGACTTTTTCCACCTTCTTCATCTCTCATTTTCTTGCTAACTTTAACAAATTTTTTTTCCATTTTCATAACTTAAAAACAAAGAAGAACTTTCATTTTGTCTTAATAAATATTTCAATAAAGAACCGTAAACGCTTCTATCGCAAAACCCTCCTTATGGATCACGACCCGCTTAGCCACTTGCTATAGCGGTAAGAATTGAGCACTTGCACATCTTTATTCTAAATTTGAAATTATGTATTTTTGTGCAGGTTGTGCCTCAATCAGAGTTTAGCAAAATTGCTTGACCTTTAACGAATCTATTAGGAAAAGGAGTTCCCTTCTACTTTGATGAAGAGTGTGTACAAGCTTGGGAGGAGCTTAAGCACAAACTTGTCTCGGCACCGATAATCTCAGCACCAGATTGGATTAAGCCTTTTTAAACATGTGTGATGCCTCCAATTATGCTATAGGCGTTATTCTTAGACAGCGTATTAATACAGGCAACACGTGATTTACTATGCTAGTAAGACACTTAATGAAGCCTAACTAAATTACACAATGACTGAAAAAGAATTTTTAGTAGTTGTGTTTGCATTGGAGAAATTTCGCCAATACCTACTAGGGTTTAGGACAATGATTTTCATCGATCACTCCGCCCTTAGATACCTGATGCAAAAGAAGGATGCAAAGGCTAGACTGATCTGATGGATACTTTTTTTTTGCAAGAGTTCGATTTGGAAATTAAAGACAAGAAGGGTGTTAAGAATGTGGGGGCAGATCTCCTTTCGATAATCCCAAATGCACCAACTGAGACAATACCAATCAATGAAAATTTGCCTTGGTATGCTGATATAGCAAACTACCTTGCAACCAGGCAAATACCTTCAAATTGGTCAGGTTAGGATAAGCACCGATTTATGACACAAGTATAGTTTTTCTTTTGGGATGAACCGTACTTATTCAAATACTGCTCTGACCAGATTATTAGGAGGTGTCTTCCTGAGGATGAACATCATAGCGTTTTAACATTCTGTCACGAGTTGGCTTACGGTGACACTTTGGTCCATGAAAGACTGCTGAGAAAGTCCTTCAGAGCGGGTTCTACTGGCCCACTCTCTTTAAGGACGCTTATACTTTCTGCAAGCTCTGTGCCAAATGTCAAATGACGGGTCGAATCACACATACCAATCCTGGAGGTAGAAATTTTTGATTTGTGGGGGCATCGATTTCATAGGACCCTTTCATCTATCTTACGGCAACCAATTCATTTTGGTAGCTGTAGACTATGTCTCAAAATAGGTTGAAGCTATTCCGTCTAGGACAAATTATAACCAAGTTGTCATCAAATTCTTACGTGAAAACATCATTTTGCTCTTCGGAACCCCCTATGCGATAATTAGTGACAATGGGAGTTATTTCTGCAATCGGGTTTTTGAAGCCCTAATGCGGAAGTACTCTATCTCTTATAAATTATCCGCGGCTCATCATTCTCAGGCGAACAGGCAAGTGGAGGTCACTAACAGACAAATTAAACTGATACTGGAGAAAACTGTAGGACAGAACTGTAAGGACTGGTCCATCAAACTCATTGATGCCCTATGGGCATATCGGACCGCCTACAAAACTATCCTCGGCATGTCTCCATATCGAATAATATTTGGAAAACCTTGCCACTTGCCTGTGGAGTTAGAGCATCGTGCTATGTGAGCTATAAAACAGCTGAATTTGGACTTAGACAAAGCCAGTGCCTTGAGAAAGCTGCAGATATCTGAGTTAGAAGAGTTGAGAAATGATGCATATGATAACGCTCGGATTTCTAAACACAGAACTAAGCTCTTTCATGATAAATCTATTAGTAGGAAAAATTGTCTCTGGACAAAAAGTTATGTTGTACAACTCTCGACTCCACCTTTTTCTTGATAAGTTTAAAACCAAGTGGTCAGGACCATACGTTGTACAGAATGTCTCCCCTCATGGTGCAATTGAGATTTCTGATCCTAAGAATGGAAACACGTTCAAAGTCAATGGTCAACGACTCAAGCCATTCTTCACCATGGAAACTGAGTCACACAATATTCATGAACTGAGTCTTTTTGAACCAGTCTATATGTGACCACATCATTTTCCACTCTTCCCTGGTATCTCCTGTAAATCATTATGGGACATCCCTTGTAAATAAAGCAAAATAAAAATTATATAAACCAAATAATGGGATTTCCCTTGTAAATAAAACAAAAAAATAATAAAAAATAATAAAATTAAAAATAACCAACAAGAAAATAAATAAAAAATATAAAAAAAGAAATGGACTTAGGTGCTAAATAGCACCTAGGTTTTCTTCTCTTCATACCCATCTTTTCCTTTTTAACCTGAATTTCCCTAGGGTTGTAAATTTCTAGGGCTATTTTGGACTTTCACCCATCTCAGCCCCTTATAAATACCCTCCATTCTCTATTCCTTTCTTTACCCTACTTTCCACCCCAGACCTGAAATGAGAATAGCTAGCGCCGCCCCCCAAATTTTTCCGAGCCCCTTCTTCCTCTAATTTGTCGCATTCTGAAATCACCTAAGGGGGGCGAATAGGAGATAATGCTAATCAATACACAAATTTAAAATGATATGATGCAACAATCACTCGAAACAAGATTAGGAGCTGAATACCCCGTGAAGGGCTCTAAACTCCTTCCTCGTGATTCCTCTAAATAAGAGTTTGAGGTGCGCAATGCAATCTTGTTGTGAGAGTATTGATCGATAATATAAGAATGAATGGAAAGAAAGTAAATAACACAAGTAAACCAATCACAAATAAAGAGATTTGTTTCGAGGTTCGAGCACCCAGCTCTATGTCCCTGCCTTCACCCAGAAAGATTTTTGATCAACTAGAACTTTCACAAAGGATTATAACCACAAGGGAGTACCCAACTCCTCAATTACACTCCTCTAGTTCAGAGGTAGTGGAACCGCAAATACAATAATCACTTGATGGTCAAAAGACCACAAACTCTCTTTTGAAAAACTTTTCTTTACAAAATCCTAGAGAATAATGTATAGGATTAAAGCTCAAGTTTTGTTAGCGAAAAATAAAACAAAGTTAAAGAGACTTTAGAATAAAAAAATTCAGAGAAAAATCAGAATTTAGAGCACAAAAACTGAGAGCAAAACTTCTTTCAAAAAGAACTCAAGCTTTGATGTCTTTTGCAATTGTTGTAATTCACCTCAACCCTAATCACCCCTATTTATAGGATAAAGGTAGGGATTTAAAGGTAAACTATAATTTTTATTAAACAGAAAATATTAGACCCAAAATAAGTCATAAACCTCGTTTGGAGAAGAAAAACACGTTTTAAAACGTGTTTAAAAAACTAGCCATTTGGGCTGAAAAATCACTCTCGATCGACCGACCGGTCAAACGGTTTTCAAAAATATTTGATCGTTGCCAGCCCACTGTCGACAGCCCGGTCGACCGTCCCAAACAGAAACTAGAGTGCTTTCTGTTGGCTGAAGCTCGATCGACCGATATGGGGTCCGGTTGACCGCCGGTTGACTAGGTAGCGTGCACACATGCACACACCCAACGGTCAAAACTGCGATCGACCACTCGGTCGACTGTTCTGACCTGAAACAGAGCCGGTCGACCGCCCGGTCGACCACAATAGGTCAAAATAGTTTATTTTGAAAAAATATTTTTGAAAACAAGTTAATTTTTAAAAATTATTTTGTCAAGACTAAGTACACTACATAAAATAGAGTTTGCAAATACTGAAATAGACATATTAAAATATTTTATATAAGAGAAAAACAATAATCTTTTTGAAAATCAAGTGCAATTTTGTGTGTGTGGCAAGTTTGAGCTTCAACACTATACACTATCTTTTAACAAACTAAAAATATAAAAACTAAAGGAAGAAGTCTCTGAATCACGTTGCCGAGCTAGAGCCTCCTCTCCTATAAAAGAGTTCTCTTGCGCCATTAACCTATCAACATGCTTTTAGCGCAATTAACCTTGCAATATGCTTGAAGCCATTAATACTTGTTCAAACCTGAAACTCATTCTAAAATAACTTATTAGTACCAAATAGCTTCTATGTGTTTTGTTATCATCAAAACTTTTAAAAATAGAGAGTGTAACCTTTTGGGCCAACAATCTCCCTTTTTTTGCTGATGACAAAACATATAGGCTATAACACAAGATATAAAAGAGAGGTAAAAGCTCCCCCTCAAATAATGCTCTATTTAAACAAGTATAAAACAATTTATTATGAGAAAAATTTTGAATTTTTGAAAATTTTAAAAGCAACCATAAAACAAAAAATCAACCATAAAACATATATTTCTCTCCCTTTTTGTCATACATCAAAAAGGGATATGTTAGCAAGAAAACTTCCTTATTCAACAACACAAACATTTAATTCACTACATATAAAAGAAAATCTATTATAGTCAAGTGGTTTAGTGAAAATATCGGCAAGTTGAAAATCGGAAGAAAATAATCAATATCAATATAACTTTTCTTAAAATTATCTCTAAGGAAGTGATATCGAATCTCAATGTGCTTGGTCTTACTATATTGATTTGCATTCTTAGTCTATTAATAGTACTAGTATTATCATAAAATATTTTTATGTGATCATAATTCAAATCATAATCAAGGAGAGTATGTTTCATCCAAAGGACTTGAGCACAACAAGGCCCCGCCGCAACATACTCCGCCTCGGCGGTTGAGAGGGCTACCGAATTTTCGTTTCTTAGAAGACCATGAAACAAGACAATTACCAAGAAATTGACATATTCCACTAGTACTCTTCCTATCCACTCTACAACCTGCATAGTCGGCATCCGAAAAACTCGTCATTGAGAATTCTCCAGTTCTCGAATACCACAGACCCATTCCAATAGTGCCCTTAACATAACGAATAATGCGGTTTACCGCAATTAAATGAGATTCTTTGGGACAAGATTGGAATCTAGCACAAAGACACACACTAAACATAATATCCGTCGTACTAGCCGTTAAATACAAAAAACTACCAATCATGCTTCTATATAATTTAATATCAACACACTTACCTTGGTCATCCTTATCAAGCTTGGTGGTGGTAGCCATAGGAGTGTTGCAAATTTTTGAATCTTCAATCCCAAATTTCTTGATGAGTTCCTTTGAGTACTTGGCTTGACATATGAAAATTCCATCACGCATTTGCTTGATTTGGAGTCCAAGAAAATAGTTCAATTCACCCATCAATGACATCTCAAATGCACGTTGCATGCATTGTTTAAACTCCTTACAAAGTAACTCATTAGTAGAACCAAAGATTATATCATCAACATATATTTGAATTATAAGAATGTCACTACCAACATGTTTAGTAAATAATGTGGTGTCTACTTTGCCTTTAACAAAATCATTTGAAAGAAGAAAACTAGAGAGCCTTTCATACCAAGCTCTTGAAGCTTGTTTTAAACCATATAATGCTTTATCTAGTTTGAAAACAAAATTTGGATGTTCATGATCCACAAAATCGGGAGGTTGTTCAACATAAACTTCTTCATCAATAAAACCATTTAAAAATGCATTTTTTACATCCATTTGAAAAAGTTTAAAATTTTTATAGGATGCATAAGCTAGTGTGATCCGTATGGCTTCTAACCGTGCTACAGGTGCAAAGGTCTCCTCAAAGTCGATTCCTTCAACTTGAGTGTAACCTTGGGCCACTAACCTAGTCTTATTCCTAATAACATTTTCTGACTCATCCAACTTGTTCCTAAAAATTCACTTAGTACCAATTATTAGTCTATCATGGGGTCTAGGAACAAGATGTCAAACTTAGTTGCACTCAAATTGATTGAACTCTTCTTGCATAGCAAGTAACCAATATGAGTCGCCCTCGGCTTCGAGGATGTTTTTGTGTTCAAAATGAGATATGAATGCATAATTCCCACATAAATCATGGAGTTTGGAGCGAGTGGTTACCCCGTTTGATACATCACCTATGATGAGATCTTTGGGATGATTTGAGGCGTATCTCCAATCTTTAGGAAGTGGTTGTGATTGTTCACTTCATCCTTTTGAACTTCACCAATAGGTTCTTGCTTGTCTTCTTGGATGGGTGAGTCCTTCAAGGATATTTTCTCTATATCCACATCTAATGAGTCAATCTCTACAACATTCTCAACAATAGCATTAGATTCTTCAAATTTAAGATGCATAGATTCTTCAATAGTATGAGATGATTTATTGAATACTCTATATGCTTTGCTAGTACTAGAATAGCCAACAAAGATTGCTTCATAAGCCTTAGCATCAAATTTATCCAAATAATCTTTGGTGTTCAAAACAAAACACTTGCATCAAAAAACTTTAAAGTATGAAACATTTGGTTTTCTCAGATAATAAATTTCAAAAGAGGTTTTGAAAATATTTTTACACAAATAAGTACAATTGGATATGTAGCATGCGGTATTTACGGCCTCAGCCCATAAGTATTGAGGGAGCCCATATTCACTTATCATAGTCCTAACCATTTCTTAAAGAGTTCTATTCTTCCTCTCAACTACTCCATTTTGTTGTGGAGTTCTAGGACATGACATTTCATGCTTAATTCCCTTTTCATCATAATAAGTCACAAAGAGTTGGTTGACAAACTCACCACCTCTATCACTTTTTATCCGTAAAATCGAAAATCCTTTTTCTTTTTTAAGCCTTTTTCAAAAAGTCTTAAAATACGAAAAAGTTTGATCTTTATGCTCCAAAAATAAAACCCAAGTGAAACAAGAGAAATCATCGACTAAAATAAATATATATCTATTTCCGTTTAAGCTTTTAGTTTTAGTTGGTCCAAAAAGATCCATGTGAATCAATTCTAATGGCCTAGATGACATGATATCCTTAATTGGTTTGAAAGAAGACTTGGTTTGTTTCCCAAGTTGGCACGCACCACAAATGCAATTTTTTTCAAACTTCAAACAAGGAATACCCTTCACCAATTCCTTAGAATTTATTCTAGCAATGATCAAAAGATGCATGGCCTAGTCTTCTATGTCATAACCATGAAATCTCATCAAAAGCATTTAAACATTTTGTAGAGTAATCCAAATTAAGCATATCAATAATATAGATATTATTTTCACAAAATCCAGTGAGAATACAATCATTGATTTTACAATAAAAATTTTGCAAGAAGATTCATCAAACACAACTTTGAGACCATGATCACATAGTTGACTAATACTAAGCAAATTATGTTTAAGCCCATTAATAAGAAATACATTTTCAATTAAAGGAGATGCACTAATCTTAATCTTACCTATACCGATGATGGTGCCCTTCGAGTCATCTCTGAAGGTGATGGTGCCACCTTCAACATACTTCGATAGGGTTATAAAATTATTGATGTCCCATGTCATATGCCTTGAACAACCACTATTAAGATACCACCGCTCCTTACGTCTTGGAGTCTTGGTGTGTACCTATATCAAATAATTTAAGGCTTGATTTTGGTACCCAAATTTTCTTGGGTCCTAAATGTTGGCCTAGAGGCCTTCCACTCTAGTTTCGATGATGATTAACTCATGTAGTTATGTTTACTAATAATCTTGTGATTTTAGTTTCAGATCATTAATCAAGATATTAGTTGGTGATTGCATCAACAAAAGGAGTTTAGAAGCTTTCAAATGGTGATTCCAGAGCCCGAGCATCAAGATCATACATAGCATAGCTCATGGATCACGGAGTTTTTGCATCGGGTCAACTTGAAGATGGAAGATCGTCAAGAAGACTTAGGTATCCATAGTTTAGAGTATGTTTAGATCCATTTGTAAAGCTTACAATAGTTGATATGCTCAAGTGCACAATACACACACGTTTTATATTTTAGTATTTTTAACAAAACATATTTTTGGATTTAAAGACAAAAACTATGATATATATTTGTTTTATGTATATTGGATTTCTATCCATATGCATCATGCTTCATAATGTTCAAATATCATGTTTTTGTATTTCTATGTATTTTAGAAAAAATCAGATTTCCTATGGAAAAATCCAAGTTTGATAAAATAGAGTTTTTGGTTTTTGATAAAACTTGTAAGACACAAAAATAGTTTAAATTGCTTGCTATTTGAGTTAAAATTTTTATCACATGTTTATATATCAATGCAAAATGTTAAAACTACATTTGGGGATTTTTAGAAGTATTTATAGAATTTTTAGAATATTTAAAAACATGTTTTTCTGACCCGGAACCTTGGCTGCGAGGGCCTGGCGGTCGACCGGGCCGGTCGACCGGGCCGGTCGACCGTGATCCAGAGCCGGTCGATCGGTCGGTCGACTGACATGCACAGGTCCGAGCACGTCTGGCCAGGGACTGGACCGGTCGACCGGGCGGTCGACCGGCCAGAGAGCTTTGCACTCTATAATATTGCGGTTGACCGGGCGGTCGACCAGGCTGCTCCAACGGTCATATTTATGACCGTTGGCGATCGACTGGCCGGTCGACCGCCAGCTGTTCTGGCTGACAGAAACTGCCAAACGGCTAGTTTTTTGGGGAGGCTATTTAAGCCCCATCTCTTTGGGGTTATTGATGAGACTTTTGACAAGAAAAAATAGTGTTTCTCCGGAGTTTATTTTTAAGTTTTCAAAAGTGTTTTTGGGCTTTATACTTCCAATTTGTACTTGTGTTTTAGGGTTTGGAAAAATCAAGGAAAATAGAATTTTGGGAGATTTATTTTGTTCTTCATTTCCATTATCTTAAAAGAGTTTTTCTTAAGATTTTTCTTTGTGTTTTTGTTTTTCAAACACCTAGTTTTTTCCACTTGAGCTATATCATCTATCCTATTCTATAAGATCATTTTATTTGTGGGAAAAGAGATTGAGTTTGTGATCTTTTATGATCACTTGTTGTAAACCCTTTTTCATTATTTGGGTTGCTCCCTCTTTGGTAGAGGCTGAGATTGTGTTTGCGCCTTCTAGTGAGAGGTGGAGTTTAGTGGTGTGGCTACGGGCCTTATCCCTCTTCGGTAGAGGTGAATTATGGTTGTATAGCCTCATTAGAGGTTGTAAGGTTGAGAGAGGAGTTCAGTACTCCTAGTGGATTAGAAATCCTTCTCGGTGAAGGCGGGGACGTAGGGCTAGGGGCTCGAACCTCGGAACATATCTTTGTGTTTGCGTTTGATCCATTGTCTCTTAACCCTCTCTCTTTATTTGTATTGTGCATTCATTCATTACATACATATCATATTTACTTGCATTTGTGCCCATCTTTATATGCTTGGCTTGTTTGTGTGTGCCTCACTTATACTTAACCACGAGAGCTTCATATAGCACCTCAACCCTTATCTAGGGGAATCAAGAGGAGTTCGTCCAGAGCCCTTCACGGGGAATTCGGCTACACTCGTTGGTTGTATTAAGTGTGTTGCAAATTAGTTTTTAATTTTCGCTGTTAGCTCATTAGATTAGTACTACACCTATTCACCCCCCTCCTGGTGTACTTTTAATTGGTATCAGAGCCTACGCTCCTGATACTTAGGCTTAACATCTTAGGAGTGAGATCCTTGCTTGCTAATCTATCATTTGTATTTGCACACATTTAGCTTGGACCCATGGACTTCATGACCCCACCTATGTTTGATTCTTCCAACATTATTGTTTGGAAGACTAAGATGTCCATTTACCTACAAACCCTAGGCTTGCATGTTTTTCTTGCCGCTACCAAGAAATGCTATCTTGGTAATAGCAATCATATAGGGGCCAATGCACAAGCCCTTGAGGCTATTAGAAGCATGCTTTCTAAAGATTATCTTATGCTTGTTTCTAATCTTGATTCTGCTTTTGTAGTGTGGAACAAGTTGACAACCACATCCACATCCAAGCTTCAAATGCCAATCCAACCGGAGGAGTCTAGTGGAGAATCTGACTCACAATGCTTCATGGTCTAAGGGAATGACTCCCTTGAGGTACATTCGAAATCTCAACTAGATTATAGTGATTCTAGTTCTTCTTGTGATGAGCATGTTGATCCCAACACTTTAAATGAAGAACTATCTATTGTGTGTGAAAAATTGATTGAAAAGTATAATATTTTGAAAAAGAAGAGTCTAGGCCTTAATAATGAAAATAAAAATTTGATTTCCAGACTTGACATTGTTTTGTAAGAGAAGGAGGAGATTTCTAATGAAGGGGATTCATTAAAATCTCAACTTGATCATGCCCTAAAAGAAAATAAATTTTTAAAGTCTAAAAATAATTGTAACGATGTTTTCAAGAAAAATAAAGTTTTAACTTCAAAACTTGATTTTGTTATAAAAGAAAATGATTCTTTAAAAATGAAAATTGTTTCTATTTCAAATGATTTAGATATTTGTTTAAAGAAAAATATTGTTCTGAAAAATAAGATTGATTCTCATGTTTGCTATGCTAGAGTAGTCTCACACACTTCACCTATTACATGCCACACTTCTTCTTTAATTGAAAAAGATATGTCCATGCTAAAGAAGGATGTTGATTGTTTGGGCTCCACTTTGAGCCATTGTGTTTCTAGTCATTCACGTTTGGAATCCATGTTTCGTAAGAAACAAATTCCATCTATGCATGTTCACCCTCCACGGCATACACATGCTCCTCACGGACACCACCATCACATGTATGCTCATGTGTACACATTGTGGACGAAGGGCCACCTTGCTAAATTTTATTATGATAGAATACATGTTTCTAATTTAGCAAATAAATTTGTTTGGGTTAGAGAAGGGACTAACCCCTATGGACCAAAAAAGGTATGGATACCAGATACCACCCTTCTTATTTATGATGTAGGTGTGGGCTCTCACATGACGTGAGAGTATAGGTACCTTGAGGTGGATGCGTTCCGAGCTTCATGGAGATCATTTGGATGCATCACTTTCAAAGGATGTTTGGTGGGAGGACCACCTTGGTTTGGAGAACTAGAGAGGTTCCCTCATTGGTTTTGGTATTAATCTCTAACTCCTTATTTATTTATGCATGCTTTTCACGTTTCATTATTTATAGCATGTTTTAATGTTTGTGGATTATTATGTTAATACCATGATTATTAGACCCTTGACATGCATGTATAGCCCTTGAGACACCCATGTTTAATATGGACTATTATTTTGTGTTCTCACATTTGTTTAGCTATCATGTTTATCATAGCTCTAATAACATGAGGAGTTGCATAATAATCATGTTTATACAAGTATATACCTATTCTTAATGATTTATATCTTTTTTTATGTTTCATGTCTTGATTACATGTTTAGATGTTAGTTTTCATTAAAACTAGTATATATACTTGTACATATAGTGGGCCACAAATATATCTATATATGTTTATGCTTGAATGCTTATTTGAACCCAATAGATGTGCTAGTATAGTCTAGTTTTGATGATTCATGCATTTTAACTTGTATTCCCATTTTTGACATGTTTTTATGATTCTTGTTTAACTTCATGTATATGTCCATTTCATCCAAATTATTGTTTATACATATACATCCTTTGAGCCACGTGCCTTCATGCATATATCTTTGTGGACTTGTTGTGTTTGGATATGTATGTATACTTTAGTTTGTATAAGACATACATATACCTTAAAGATTAAATAATTTTTGAAGTTTTTCATGTTTTAAGGAATATTGAGCTAAATTGAACACTTTCATGATCATGTTCTTCACATTTTATTTGTACACTCACCTTTATAGTTTACTCATGTCTTGTTTTCATGAGTCATATTTATGCTTCATTGGCTTAGAGTGTTGATTATCATGTGAATTTCATGTTTTATGAAAAATATTTTTATTTTATTCCTTGCTTGAAGGATTTCGTACTAGTTAACAAAATTTTTCATTTTAACAAGTTCGTATTCTTCATTTAGGTTATATGAGTTATACCATGATATTATTGTTGTTTCAATTGGTATCATTAGATTCTTTCAATTGGTATCAATATTGACATTTTTGTATACTCATATATTGTTTTTATGCACGTATGCTTTCAATTCAATAGTATCAATTTCGATTGGTATCTAATTTTTCATACATATATATGTTTTAGTTGGTATTTCATAAAGGGGGAGAAAATTTGATTTTGTCTTTCAATTGGTATTTGATTTTCACTCCCACACTTTATGATGGAAAAAGAATTAAAAAATTGAATCTTGTTTTCTATTGGTATCATATGCTATTAAAGTACAATACTTTCAATTTGATATCAAGAATGTTTATTTACCATTGGTATGTTTTGTTTACTTATCAATTGGTATGATAAGATTTTGTTTTCACTTTCAATTGGTATAAAATTGTTTGATTGAGATTTTTTTTATATATGCCTTGTCTACTTTCAATTGATATATGCATTTCTTACATGTGTTTATGTTCACCTTTTATTGGTATCAAGATGCCCTCCATTGACATACTTTTAATTGATATCATATTTGAATGTCACCCCTAATTGACATTTCTTTTTGTTTTAGACAAAAAGGGGGAGAACATTGATTTTATTGTTTTTGACCCCTTTGTTGATTCTTTGTTTCGAACAAAAAGGGGGAGAAGAATTTATTGATTTGTTTTTGCTTTAACTCCTTTGTTGATGATTGACAAAAAGGGTGAGAAGAATTTGAGTTTATATACATATGTTTTTGTATGCATGTTTTATGTTTTTTAGAAAAAGAGCATTATTTGTTTATTTATTGGTATCAAGAGCATTACTTGTTTTTGGTATCATCTTTTATGGTTTTATGCATGTCTATGCATGTTTCATGTCTAATATTCATTGCATATATTTATGTTTATTTGCTATGCATGAGTTAAGGGGGAGCTTCTTTGAAGTTTAACTTTAATCCATGCATATATAACCCCATGAGTTTTGTCATCATCAAAAAAGGGGAGATTGTTGGCCCAGAGGCCTTCCACTCTAGTTTTGATGATGATTAACTCATGTAGTTATGTTTACTAATGATCTTGTAATTTTAGTTTCAGATCATTAATCAAGATATTAGTTTGTGATTGCTTCAACAAAAGGTGTTTAGATGAT
Source organism: Agave tequilana (assembly GCA_038442645.1). Lineage (NCBI taxonomy): Eukaryota > Viridiplantae > Streptophyta > Magnoliopsida > Asparagales > Asparagaceae > Agave > Agave tequilana. Next base: position 184,068 of record JAVJIF010000010.1, on the reverse strand, counting down.
TTCATATGGTGATTCCACAGCCCGAGCATCAAGATCATACATAGCCTAGCTCGTGGATCACGGAGTTTTTGGATCGGGTCGACTTGAAGATGGAAGATTGTCAAGAAGACTTAGGTATCCATAGTTTAGAATGTGTTTAGATCCATTTGTAAAGCTTAGAATAGTTGATATGCTCAAGTGCACAATACACACACGTTTTATGTTTTGGTATTTTTAACAAAACATATTTTTGGATTTAAAGACAAAAACTATGATATATATTTGTTTTATGTATATTGGATTTCTATCCAAATGCATCATGCTTCATAATGTTCAAATATCATATTTTTGTATTTCTATGTGTTTTAGAAAAAAATCAGATTTCCTATGGAAAAATCCAAGTTTGATAAAATACAGTTTTTGGTTTTTAATAAAACTTATAAGACACAAAAATAGTTCAAATTGCTTGATATTTGAGTTGAAATTTTTATCACATGTTTATATATCAATGCAAAATGTTAAAACTATTTTTGGGGATTTTTAGAAGTTTTTATAGAATTTTTAGAATATTTTAAAACATGTTTTTCTGACCCAGAACCTTGGCTGCCAGGGCATGGCGGTTGACCAGGCCGATCGACCATGATCCAGAGCCGGTCGACCGGTTGGTTGTACACAGGTCCGTGCACGTCTGGCCAGGGACTGGGCCGGTCGACCGGGCAGTCGACCGGCCAGAGAGCTTTGCTCTCTATAAAATTGCGGTCGACCGGGCGGTCGACCGGGCTGCTCCAACTGTCATATTTTTGACCGTTGGCAGTCGACCGATCGGTCGACCACCAGCTGTTCTGGCTGACAGAAATAGCCAGACGGCTAGTTTTTGGGGGAGGCTATTTAAGCCCTATTTCTCTGGGGTTTTTGACGAGACTTTTGACAAGAAAAAATAGTGTTTCTCCAGAGTTTATTTTTAAGTTTCCAAAAGTGTTTTTGGGCTTTAAACTTCTAATTTGTACTTTTTTGGGAGATTAAATTTTGGGAGATTTATTTTGTTCTTCATTTCTATTATCTTAAAAGAGTTTTTCCCAAGATTTTTCTTTGAGTTTTTGTTTTCCAAACACCTAGTTTTTTCCACTTGAGCTATATCATCTATCCTATTCTATAGTATCATTTTATTTGTGGGAAAGAGATTGAGTTTGTGATCTTTTGTGAACACTTGTTGTAAACCCTTTTCATTGTTTGGGGTGCTCCCTCTTTGGTAGAGGTTGAGATTGTGTTTACTCCCTCTAGTGAGAGGTGGAGTTTGGTTGTGTGGCTACGGGCCTTATCCCTCTTTGCTAGAGGTGAATTGTTATTGTATTACCTCATTGGAGGTTGTAAGGTTGAGAGAGGAGTTCGGTACTCCTAGTGAATTAGAAATCCTTCTCGGTGAAGGCGAGGATGTAGAGCTAGGGGCTCGAACCTATATCTTTGTGTTTGCGTTTGATCCATTGTCTCTTAACCCTCTCTCTTTATTTGTATTGTGCATTCATTCATTACATACATATAATATTTACTTGCATTTGTGCCTTGCATTATTTCATATTGCTCATCCTTATATACTTGGCTTGTTTGTGTGTGCCTCACTTATGCTTAACCACGAGAGCTTCATATAGCACCTCAACCCTGATCTAGGGGAATCAAGAGGAGTTAGTCCAGAGCCCTTCAAGGAGAATTTGGCTATACTCTTTGGTTGTATTAAGTGTGTTGCAAATTAGTTTTTAATTTCGCTGTTAGCTCATTAGATTAGCACTACACCTATTCACCCCCGCTCTAGGTATACTTTCACTAAAGCGTTAGTATTTCGAACCCAAACAAGATTATTTGTACTATTTATATGATCATAACAAAATTTAGCTAAATGACCATTTCGGCCAAAATAAGTACATTTTTAAATTCTTGCATATTTAAAAGCATAACGAGCATGTGGTTTATGAACATGTGATTTGTGAGCATGAGGTGTTTTAGCATGATTGACATGTGATGTGTTGACATGATGAACATGTGGAGTTTTGGCATGAGATGTTTTATCATGTTTAGTGGTTGAGATTTTCCTGCATATAAGAATACAAAATTTCAGATTTAAGAATATAATATGCAAGGTACTCAATTCTACCGCTATAGCAAGTGGCTATGCGGATCGTGATTGTCAGGGAGGGACTACCGATGGAAGCTTGTTTAGCAAGTTCTCTAAAAAATTCTTCTTTCAATTTTTTTTTAAAGGAAAATAAAAAATAATAGTTAAAGTTAGGTTAGGAAGAAAGTGGTAGAATAAGAAGATGGAGAAACTGATGAAAGCGACTATGTACAAATGAGTTGGGAAAGAAAGAGTTGAAAGATGAATTGTTAGTGATTTAATCTACAGAAATAAAAGAAAAGAAAGAAAATTAAAGAAATACTTACCTTAGTTTGGTTGACGAATTACCTGGAAATCTTGCATGTTCTACCTTGCTTCGGAGGCGTTCAACGCATAATTCATAGGATCAAGCTCAGTACCCATTCGCATTATATCATCAAGCTGGGTAAGAATGAAGTGATACGGATCTTGAGGAGGAGAACATCTTCATGAAGTATCGTTGGCACTCACAAAGACTTTGTTATACTTATGCATCAGAATTCACTTGCATTCTCATCAAAAACCAACAGAGGTAAAGTAGAAGAGGAAAAGACAAAGAAAAGGAAAGTAAAGCGATGAACATAGAAGAAAAGTGTTTACCTTTATTGCTTGAAACAATGGAAGAAAAGAGGAGGGTACATCGGTGTCACTCTCAACATAGGCCTCTCTCTCTTACTTACATAAAAAAAATAAAGATTACAAAAAAAATAAAAAAAAACTAAATTACAATCTACAAGTTAGCCTAAGAAAATCCCTAGAGTTGGCTCTGTACTACACTGGACGCCCTTCTCGGTTGCTCTGCAGGGGTATTTATAGGCGCAGAAGGAAGTAAAGTCAAGATAGAATTCTCCTGCGAAAACAGTTGCCCAGACTAATCCATATTGCCACGAAAACGTGGCTTGGGCCACGTTTTCGTGGCCATTGTGTGGTCCCTGGCCATGCGCTTTTGCGCGTGGCCTCCTCTGGTCCGTCCATCTGGGTCTATCCGTTTAGATCTGATATCTCGCCTCTTTAATTTGAAAATTTGGGATAACTTGGGAAGAAAGTTACCCTAATTTCAAATTTCTTCAAATCTCTTCAAAACGAATTTTATCTTTGCACTCTCCTTCTTTGATCTTTATCCTCATCTTACAAGCATTTAGAGTTGGATAGAAGTCTATCCCTTTCCTCTTTTTAGTAATTGCAACTTTTGTATATTGTAATTGCAATTTTTGCATTTGCACTTTTGCACTTGGGCTTTGACATGGGCTTTTGGGCTTATTTAGGCTTTTATTCTTTATTAAAATAAATACTCAAGGCCTGCACACATTAAATAATAAAATATTAGTAATAGTGCATAATTGTAGGAATAAATATGAAAATGTGATGGTAAATGTAGTGATAAATATGCAATTTTTACTACCTATCACACCCCCACACCTATCTTTTTGCTCGTCCTCGAGTAAAAATCAAAAAGAAAAAGAAAAACTAATCTAGCTAACTCACTTTTGTAGGAATCACGATTGCACTTAGCACATGCAACAAGCCGTTAAACCCCTAGGTTACCCTAGAGGACGAGTGTTGTCTCGTAAGGGTTTTTAGCGGATTACACCCACAAAATCCATAAAAAGGAAAATATTTGAAATATGTTTGAAGAGACTAAGTAATATATAAGTTTTTAGGATCATCATTTTTATTCATTCTTAAACTTAGTCATTAATTAATAAATGTTATCCATTTTAGGTAAGGATCAAAATTGAATTTTTGTATAGTCTTTTTCGTTACCAAAAGTCAATGCATCCTTGTGAATTTTTACTAGGAATTCCTCAACTTTAACTCTCATGCCTCTTTAATATTTTTTTTTTAATATGTATAACTCATCTAATTTTCTTTCATGTAAGTATCAAGGCTTCTTGAGGCCCTCATACCTAACTAATTGACTATTAGATGTGTTAATACATATAATATATATTTTTCTTTTTTTTAAATATATATAACTCATCTAATTTTCTTTCGTGTAAGTATCAAGCTTCTTGAGGCCCTCATACCTAACTAATTGACTATTAGATGTGTTAATACATATATTATATTTCTTAGTTTTCTTAGGCTTTCTAATCCACCCATGTAGCGAACTTAAAGTCGGTGACTCCTGAACTGGTTGGGTTTAGGGCACCGGGTGAGAAAACACCCCACGGACTCAAATTCGAGTGAACTAGGCCACAAAACCAAGGACTTTATTTTATAAAATCACCTTTACTTATGCTTCTTGAGGCACATGTATCCAGCTTAATTAGTGAACTTCTTTGTTTTTATTTTATTTTATTTTTATATGAGGCACATGAGTCTTTGTCTTAGTATCCTAGATATGCATTAGGTATGCACATTTCATTAAGGTAAAAATCAAGACTAATTACTTATTCAATTTCTCCTCCTATACCTAAAAATTCAATAATTTATTAGTTTTGACCAAGTTTTTAGAAATCCTAATCATGATTTTCCTAATTCTTAAGACTAACTTAGATTTCTTTCAAAAGATAAGTCAAAATATTGTCCTTTTTTCAAAAAAAAAATTTTAATTTTTTTTAATTTTTTTTTTTGGTGTTAGTAGCTAACTATGTTAGTATGTTAGTAAACCCTCTCCCTCACTTATCTCATGCATTTTCCTCAATGTATGAATGAATTCATGTATGCATGAAAAAGAAGAAGGGGAAGGCAGATGTTACCTCAAGGTGGTGGTTCCGGTGGTGGTCTAATTGGTCCATGAAATGCGGCCCAATCAAATTTTTGTGGAGTTCGGAGGAATCCACCAGAAATCTCTCTTGTATAACCCACTAAAATGTATGTATGATCAATTTTTAAAAATTCCACCCCATCAAATTTTCAAATTTCATAATTTTTTTCAGAGACAATTGTGTGAACCGCCTTGTCCCAAAATGGAGTGTGAAAAGATGGAATGATTGACTTGGACGTCAGAAGTACGGGAACGAACACTGACTCAGGAAAGAAACTTAAATCAAGTAAAGCTTCAGGAGTCGAGCATGGTTCAAGAAGTGGGTCCAAATCAAGAAGTTGAAACTCAAGTCCACAATCATTTTCCCATAATGGAATGTGACTCAATATTGGTGATTCAAGTTTGGTGATTCAAGTTCAGGAATGATAGGTGTGGGAATCAAAACTGACTCTAAAAGATTACCTAAGTCGAGTAACGAAAAAGGAGTCAATATTGATTCAGAAATTTGAACTTGATCACAGATTTGAGAATCTAGGTCACATTTCTCATTGAGTTCAATGTCATAAAAATGAGAACTTGCCAATTTATCCATGGGACTTTCAAAATTATAAAATTAGTCAAGTTCAATATGATCATCAAAAATGGGTGATTCAATTTCATGATGAATTGGCACATGATCCAATGTTGACACGGGGAAAAGATTGAAATCAGGTGGAGACACTAGAGTCATTATTGAATCAGGAAGTAAAATTGAATCACTAAGTTGAGGTTCATGATCATATTCATTTTCAAGTTCAATTTCAGGAAAGGAATAACTTGCCAAACTGTCAATGTCATTTTCAAAATTTGGAGTTTGGTCAAGTTCAAATGATTGTACTGAAATAGAATCTTGTTTTCCAAAGTAACGTGACTCTTCGGCTCTAACAGAATGGTTAAAGACATCAGAAATGGCCGAACGGTGAGAGCGTAAAGTTTGAACCATCATATCTATTTCATGATCACGAGAGATTCTAGCCTGAGTCATGGCTTCAAGCATCTTTTTATAGTCGATTGGTGCATCATTTTATTGTGATTGGACTTTAAAAGATGAAATGTTGTTGTGACACTCGTGATGAAATTGTGAGTTGGTCAGATTCTGTGATAGTTGCTTGGACTCACGCATCATCATGTCCAAGATTTATGGTGATTGTTGCTTGGACTCATGGACACTCATCATTTCCAAGATAGATGGTTTTCTATTCTGAATTGGTGGATCTGAGTATGAATCTTGGAAATATTGTGGACAAGGTGGATAAGGAGGACAAGTTGGTTGAATATTGGACTCGGGGGAAGCGAAACCCCATGGACTCTGTGAAGAGTTGAAATTGTTATGGAAATTATGGTCATAAGATGGGAGGCATGGGTTATATTCATTCGGATAAGACAATTTCGGCACACTAGGTTGGTTAAAGTTATGATATGTCGGGTTGGTAATATTCGAAAAAAGGGTTGTTGTATAATATGGATTAAAAGTGGAAAAATTGTTGTTATATGCCATATCACACAATAAAGTACAAACAAAGAATAAGAAAACAAATAAATAAACAAAAAGAAAAAATTCTAACCTAAGTTAGGGTAGACCTATGACCTAGACGACTCCTAACTGGTTAGACTGTCCACGGGAGGTGTAATGCAGACTTTGGCCACAAGCTAATCAGTCAGGTCAGGGCAAGATTGGTGGGAGGTTTTCCGTCAAAGACGTTCCTTAATTAAATAACAACCAATCTTCAGGCTTTCAGCCCTCAATCCCTTTCCTAGACACTGATTTGGCAGGAGTCAATTTCCAACACTGTTCCCCCTTAGGATAATCTCCTAATTGAGTCCGAGATGTCCCTAGGGCCAACATCTACTCATTTTTTTAGTTAGGCTTGGGTTAGTGAGTGAGGAAATTGTTTGTGGGCTAAGGAAGGGTGATGAAATCCCCACCTTATCTTATTTATAGGACAAGCCCTTAAGTCAATTTAGTGCACGTGTAAAGCAATAGACAAATATTCACTCAAAAGTAGTAAATCAGCCAAGGGTGCTTCCTATTCTATATGCAATGCGAACGTACCTTGTCTCCAGCACTCTTCAACAGAAATTAAAAATTAAATAGACACGTGCCTATATGCAAGTGTCTAATTTTTTTATTTTTTTTCAACAATAGGTTACTGTTAATTAATTAGAAGTGTGCAGGGTGATCACATAGAAAAGTTAACAAAGCAATAAACTAATTTTTCAATTTGCAGCAACCTGCAGAAAACAGAGCGAGTAATAAACTACTCAGGCCGCGGAAACGCGGCAATTGCCGCGCAAACGCGGCTCTGTAGTAGGCTCTGTTGTTCTGCCTTCGAGGGCAGAGGCACAGAGTTGCTATATGTCCTTTGCTGCTGTTCGTTTTCCTGTTCTCCGAACCTGCAAACCAAAAATAAATCAATAATTAGTTTTTTTTTAAAGAATACTTGCCGTCCCTAAAATTTTGATTGAGATTTTCCTGCACATAAGAATACAAAATTTCAGATTTAAGAATATAATATGCAAGTACTCAATTCTACCGCTATAGCAAGTGGCTATGCAGGTCGTGATCCTCAGGGAGGGACTAGCGATGGAAGCTTGTTTAGCAAGTTCTCTTAAAAATTCTTCTTTTAATTTTTTTAAAAGGAAAATAAAAAATAATAGTTAAAGTTAGGTTAGGAAGAAAGTGGTAGAAAAAGAAGATGGAGAAAACGATGAAAGCGACTATGTACAAATGAGTTGGGAAAGAAAGAGTTGAAAGATGAATTGTTGGTGATTTAATCTACTGAAATAAAAGAAAAGAAAGAAAATTAAAGAAATACTTACCTTAGTTTAGTTGATGAATTACCTGGAAACCTTGCATGTTCTACCTTTCTTCGGAGGCATTCAACGCATAATTCATAGGATCGAGCTCAGTCCTCATTCGCATTATATCATCAAGCTGGGCAAGAATGAAGTGATACAGATCTTGAGGAGGAGAACATCTTCATGAAGTATCGTTGGCACTCACAAAGACTTTGTTATACTTATGCATTGGAATTCACTAGTATTCTCATCAAAAACCAATAGAGATAAAGTAGAAGAGGAAAAGAAAAAGAAAAGGAAAGTAAAGCGATGAACATAAAAAAAAAGTGTTTACCTTTATTGCTTGAAACAATGGAAGAAAAGAGGAGGGTACATCGGTGTCACTCTCAACATAGGCCTCTCCCTTACTTACATAAAAAAAATAAAAATTACAAAAAAGAAAAATAAAAAAATAAATTACAATCTACAAGTTAGCCTAAGAAAAACCCTAGATTTGGCTCTATACTAGCTGGATGTCCTTCTCGGTTGCTCTGCAGGGGTATTTATAGGTGTAGAAGGAAGTAGAGTCTAGATAGAATTCTCCTACGAAAACAGTTACCCAGACTCATCCATATTGCCGCGGAAATGAGGTCCGGGCCGCGTTTCCACGGCCGTTGTGTGGTTCCTGGCCACGCGCTTTTGCGCGTGGCCTCCTCTGGTCCGTCCATCTGGGTCTATCCGTTTAGATCTGGTATCTCACCTCTTTAATTTGAAATTTTGGGATAACTTGGGAAGGAGGTTACCCTAATTTCAAATTTCTTCAAAACGAATTTTATCTTTGCACTCTCCTTCATTGATCTTTATCCTCATCCTGCAAGTATTTAGGGTTGGATAAAAGTCTATCCTTCCCTCTTTCTAGTAATTGCAACTTTTGCATATTGCAGTTGCAATTTTTGCATTTGCACTTTTGCACTTGGGCTTTGACATGGGCTTTTGGGCTCATTTAGGCTTTTATTCTTTATTAAAATAAATACTCAACGCCTGCACACATTAAATAACAAAATATTAGTAATAGTGCATAATTATAGGAATAAATTTGAAAATGTGATGGTAAATGTATTGATAAATATGCAATTTTTACTACCTATCATTTAGCATGAGTAGTATGCATATGCTTTTTTGAAAACATTTCTTCTAATTAGTATTATTAAAAGCACATTCTTTTAAAACATTTCCTAAATCATTTATTCTAGTTTTTAACATGGAAAACTCATTTTCATCGATTTTAATATATTTAGCTTTACAAGCAACCCTATAGGCATCAAAATCTTTTTGTGTTGAAATAAGAATAGAAGATAATTCATCTTTTTCTCTTGAAGAAATGACAATTTGATTTTTACGCATTTTATTTTCCTTTTTCATTTTTGAACATTCTTCCTTTTGTCATCAAAACTTTCTGAAAGTTCAACAAAAGCTTGTAATAATGTCTTTACTTATTTCACTTTCATCATCAAGTGGTTGGGTTGTTACCTTAGGTGTGTTTGCCATGAAACAAAAATTTGCAATGTCGACATCATCTTTGGATTCACTTTCCGAATCCCAAGTGGCTTTGTACACCTTCTTTTCAACTGGCTTCTTTTGCTTAAAGGAGGAAGATATCTTTTTCTTGAAATCTGGACAATCGGTCATGATGTGTCTGGGTTTCCAACAGTTGTAGTATATGACCTTTTCCTCCTCCTTCCCTTCCCATTGCCTTCTATAGTTGAGCTTATTTTTGCGGTACATTCTCTTTACATTTCTCGCAAGGAGAGATAGCTCTTCATCATCTTCTTCATCTTCTTCATCATCGTAGTTGGTGGAGGAAGACTTGAAAGCTATAGAATTTTTCTTTTGAGGTACCGCTTCTTCTCTAGCATTTTTCTCCATCTCATGAGTCTTTAAATTTCCAATAAGGCTTATGAGCTCCATCTTGTCTTTGTTATTCAATTCCTTCAAGGTGGTAGCTTTGATTTCCCATGATGAAGGGAGAGCACGAATCACCTTTCGCACCTTTTGGTCGTTGCTTATTTCATCACCTAGAGAAGAGAGAGCATTTGTAATCTTAGTAAACTTAGTAATCATATCATCAATAGATTCATTTTCTTGCATTTAAAACTTTCATATTGGGAACGCAAGAGATCTATCTTAGCTCACTTGACTTGTGATGATCCCTCGTGAGTGACCAATAAGTGTTGCCAAATCTCATAGGCGGATTTGCAATGGATAACCCGTGTTAAGTCATCCTCATTCAAAGCTAAAAGTAGGGCATTTTGAGCCTTTGAATTAGCATCAGATTCCTTGGAGGTATGTTCGGACCAAGTGTCCTCCTCACCTTCGGGTTTACTAAAAGGCTTGGTCAAAGACTTAGCAACTAGACTACCTAAAGATTGTTGAAAAATATTCATCCTAACTTTCTATATGGGAAAATTGAGTCCATCAAATTTAGGAGGGGTCGTAATGTTATCGGTCATCTTTACTAGTGAATGAATGAAGATATGAAAATAGTGATTAGAAAATTATAGGATCTCTCTAAGGATGTTAAACCAAAAACTAGAGTCCTAACTCTGATACTAATTGAAATCACCTAGAGGGGGAGTGAATAGGTGATAATGCTAATCAATGCGCAAATTTAAATTGATATGATACAACGATCACTTGAAACAAGATTAGAAGCCGAATACCCCGTGAAGGGCTAAACTCCTTCCTCGTGATTCCTCTAAATAAGAGTTTGAGGTGCGCAATGCAATCTTGTTGTGAGAGTATTGATCGACAATATAAGAATGAATGGAAAGCAAGTAAATAACACAAGCAAACCAATCGCAACCACAGAGACTTGTTTCGAGGTTCGAGCACCCATCTCTACGTCCCCGCCTTCACCCAGAAGGATTTCCGATCCACTAGAACTTTCAAAAAGGATTACAACCATAAGGGGTACCCAACTCCTTAATCACACTCCTCTAGTCCAGAGGTAGTGGAACCACAAATACAATAATCACTTGGTGATCAAAAGACCACAAACTCTCTTTTGAAAAACTTTTCTTTACAAAACCTTAGAGAATAATGTATAGGATTGAAGCTCAAGTTTTGTAAGTGAAAAATAAAACAAAGTTGAAGAGAGTTTAGAATCAATAACTTCAGAGAAAAATCAGAATTTAGAGCACAAAAACTGAGAGCAAAATTTCTTTCAAAAAGAACTCAAGCTTTGATTTCTTTTGCAATTGTTGTAATTCAACTCAACCCTAATCACCCCTATTTATAGGATAAAGGTAGGGATTTAACGGTAAACTATAATTTTGATTAAACAGGAAAGATTAGACCCAAAACCAGCCATAAACCTCATTTGTTGAAGAAAAACTTGTTTTAAAATGTTTTTAAAAACTAGCCGTTAGGGCTGAAAAATTGCTCTCGGTCGACTGGCCTGTCGACCGATTTTCAAAAATATTTAACGTTGCCAGCCCACGATCGATCGCACGGTCGACTATCCCAAACAGAAACTAGAGTGCTTTCAGTCAGCCGAAGCTCGGTCGACCAATATGGGGTCTGGTCGACCGCCAGGTCGACTGGGTAACATCCACACATGCGCGCACCCAACGATCAAAACTGCGGTCGATCGCTCGAGCGACCGTTCTGACCAGAAATATAGTCGATCGACCACAATAGGTCAAAACAGTTTACTTTGAAAAATATTTTTGAAGACAAGTTAATTTTCAAAAATTTATTTTGTCAAGACTAAGTACACTACATAAAATAGAGTTTGCAAATACTAAAATAGACATATTAAAATATTTTATACAAGAGAAAATAATAATCTTTTTGAAAATCAAGTGCAATTGTGTGTGTGTGGCAAGTTTGAGCTTCAACACTATACACAATCCTTTAACAAACTAAAAATATAAAAACTAAAGGAAGAAGTCTCTGAACCACGTTGCCGAGCTAGAGCCTCCTCTCCTATAAAAGAGTTCTCTTGCGCCATCAACCTATCAACATGCTTTTAGCGTAATTAACCTTGTAATATGCTTGAATCCATCAATACTTGTTCAAACCTGAAACTCATTCTAAAATAACTTATTAGTACCAAATAGCTTCTATGTGTTTTGTTATCATCAAAATTTATACAAATAGATAGTGTAACCTTTTGGGCCAACAGTTCCCACGGCCACTGTCACGCTTCCATGGCCCTCTGATTGCTTCTGGAGCACCGCCAACTTGCTCTGCTATCACGACAGTCTGAAATTTCCAGATCTACCATCTGATCATCTGCTACCACTGCTGATTGCACTCTAAATCTAATTTAGGTTTCCTCCCTTGTTGTTCGGGGGAGGTTTGTGTATCTCTTCCCTCTGCTTCATATTATTCATCATGGCACCGTCTATTTTCGCTGAAAAAGATTTTGCTAGGATTCTTAGCGATGTTAACGGTTATGGTCATATATTTTTAGAACGTATTTGTGCATGAGATTGGTATGAATTGGTATATGATAACTCCGATCACAAGGCTTACTATTGTCCCAAGCTCGTAAAGCTCTTTTATAACTCCATTGATCAAGTCTCTGTCAATTTTGACACACACCAATTCTTGGTGCACATGCCCGCTGGGGATATTGTTATCACGCTTGCTCTGCTAGAGGAATTCACACACGTCCCTTGCAACCCACATCATCGCGACCCCTACCATTAATTGATTACATGACTGTCATGGGGGCTCGTTGTGCAGAACAAAATAGGGGGCTCAAAGCCAGTACTACATTTAGAAACATACATTGAGTTGGTCACTGGATTCAACGCAACATATTAGGGCTTGACCACACAACCTCCTTCAATAGGCCAGTGTTGTAGATTATTCACGACCTCGTGACTTGACAGCACACGATCTGTATTAACAAGACCATCTTTCATAGTATCATCACCAATTCCTCACGCACACGCGGTGCAAAATATTCTCACCCAGTTTTGCTTACTCGTCTGCATAGGACTTTCTTACCAGATGCAGTTTTTGACTCGTATGATAGGGTGTTTGTTGCACCAGAGAGGGCGACTAGTGCTTACAATAGTTGTCTTTATGCAGTCTGGGTCCTAGCGTCCAGTCCAAAGATGCCCCGGTTGAGTCCTCTTCGGGGGAACTTTTGGAGAATGAGGATGATCCGGCCTTTTGGCAGTAGGACCCCCAGCTGATTCACGCGCCTTCATGTCGACCACTTGGCGAGGCATGAAGAAGATATTTCAGGGGCAGGTTAGACTACACAAACAAATTGAGGAGCAGATGTCTCACTTAGACCGCATTGAGGAGGGTCTGCAGCGTTCACAGTTTGACGGGCCTAGCACCACCGCTGGTCCAAGTTGAAGGAGGGGGTGACACCTTTTCTTTACCTATTTCATGTATATATTTTTTTACATACATTGGCGACAATGCATGAGATAGGGATTGGGGTAGATACTAACATAGGATTTTCCTAGATTTTTTAAGGATTTTCTTTGGTTTTTCATTTTTAGGATTTTTCTAGGATTTTCTTTTCGATTTTTAGATTTATTTCTTATATATAAAAAAATAAAAATATATATATTTTCTTTGATCTATATTTTTTGAAAAGAATTAACGTGATCTTAAGAATTAAGGAAATATTAAACTAAGATTTCTTAATATAAGTCGAAATAAGAAGTATTGTCAGATATTTAGTTTAAGAAACTATAAGCATTTACATGTTGAGGGATTAATGAAGGACTTAGTAACTTTGTTTACATACATATATAAAAATAAAAAAATATTACAGTAATAATCATAAATAAAAACTTGTTCACTAATTAAGCTGGTTAGTTGTGCCTTAATAAGCATGACCAGTTACGCCAAAAGGTGGTTGAGTCCTTAGCATTCGTGGCCTAGTTTACTTGAGTCCTTGGACTTTAAGGATGTATCTTCATCTGGTGCCCTAAGACCATCTGGTCTTGGAGTCATCGGTAAAAGGCTCACTACATGGGTAAATTAGAAAGCCTAATGAAGCTAAGGGAATGTAAATATATAATAAACATTTATATATATAAGAAAAGGAAAAAGAAAAGAAAATTATTATTATATATATATAAATAAATAAACTAAAGTCTAAGAAAAATTCCTCATACATATAGATGTACATATGTTAGGCCTGATATAGAATCTAGTTCTCTATCTATTCTTGGAAACTTAACCTAAATTGAAAACAAGACTTCGAATGGAAACTTATAAAAATAAGAAAAAGTTTAGGGTAAACTGAAACCGATAGATCACCGAAATTCTTGAAAAAAAAATGGATCATAAAAACTTTTTTGCTTTTCACTAACATTTTCTTTTTCTTGGGATTTTGTGGATGCAATCCGCTAAAAACCCTCAGGAGACAACACTCCTCCTCTAGGGTAATCTAGAGGTTTAACAGCTTGTTGCACGAGCTCAATGCAATCGTGTCACCTATGAAGGTGGTGTAAAAATTTAGTTAGGATTTTTTTCTCTTTGCTTATTATGCTCTAGGACGAGCAAAAGCTTGGTATGGGGGTGTGATTGAAGTTCATTTATGCATCATTTTATACCACCATACTATGATTTAGTTAATAAAAATGTGATTTTTATTTCTTTTACTCACTAATTTTTCTTGTCCAATATTTCATAGAGAAGAAGGGCCAATTCTTATGATTTTTTAAGGAATTAAAAGAGTAAAATAAAAGCCCACAATAAGGAAGTCCAGATCTGGATGGAGCCAAAGCATATTCTTCACCTTCTAGAAGATCCAGTTGGACACATGAGGTATAACAGAATGGCAGAGAATTCGTTGGCGCAACGACCAAGATTATACCGCGAAAACGCGGCCCTGACCGCGGATCCGCGGGAGTCCTGTGGCTGTTGATCAAGCGTTTGATCCAACAGCTGTGGTGGAATGGCCTCTTCTCTTGAAGGCTATAAATAGACCCCTCGGGCCTCTGTAATCGAGGAAGAGCATTCTTGTTTTAGGGAAATTGTTATGGTTTCTCTAGGTTTTCTTTAGTCTCTTGTGTACTTTTCATTTTCTCCTTCTAGAATCTAGAAAAGAAAGAGTGAGGCTGAGAAATATTTGGTAATTGAAGAAGGTGACAACTCAATACAAGGATCAATCTTTCATTCTTCAAGTCTTTTCTTATTCTATTGCACTTTTCTTCAAGCTTTACTTTCTTGCATTTACTTTCTACAATGAATTATTGCTTGTTTTTTCTTTCCATGTCTAGCTAACTTATTAACATGACCAATAATTTCTAACACTACTAACTACTAACTCTTGGGTGATTGCTAACTCATATTAATCATTAGATACTTTATTTTTAGTCTTGCAATTTACATGTCTCTTTTATCCCCAGTGAAGATGAGTTACATTCAACTCTTAGTCAATGCTTTGTACCCCCTCCATATAATTCATGTGTGCCTCACTTAGAGCCTTGTCTTTAGAACAAGTTCCTTGATAGAACATGAATATGGAGCACTTTATTATGCTAACAACTATTGTACAAGTTTCTTATTTCATGCTAGCTTGATTATAGCTCTAATGGACTAATGAATCTTGCATTCTTGCTTATCATACCTAAATGTGACTACCCATGTTCCATTATTGAAAATCTATTTAGGGAGCCGATGCATCATAGATGAGAACACATCCTCAACATGGGACAACACATTGACTTGACAAAGAAAGATATACTATTGCCGATGAATCAACATCAGGCATGCATCACCTAATGAGATTAGTAAGTTAGTAGTATAGAATGTTAGTTGGTCATGGCTTTTCTTTCTATTCAAAAACCCTTTTCTTAAAACATTCTCTTTTAAAAACCACCATTTTCATTCTATCCTTCTTTCCATTTTTCCTTTTTGTCTACAAAAACCTGTTGGAACATGTTTTGATGAAAACATTTGTGAAGCATTTCATTTGGAGCTCTAGCACAAGATTTATCAAGAGTTTTTCATGATCTAGACTTCCCAAAGAGAGTTGTTATGATGTGTTTTGTAATTGTGAAATAGTATGTCAAAAGCCTTGATGCACACACATATCATACATTTCCAGTCGACTTATAGTCCCTATTAGTCGACTAATAACTTGTATAGTCGAATTGACCAAAGCTGTAGTCGACTTATCCTATGTCTCATTTTATACCCAACTCTCTGTTTGTCCATTAGTCGACTTGACAGATTGTGTAGTCGACTAATAGACCTTGTAGTTGACTAACCCTTTTCCCTTAGTCGACTAATCCCTGGCCTAATCGACTTATAAAGAAGTTGTAGTCGACTTGGTTCAGTTATCCAGAAATCAGTCACTTGAACTTATCTTGACCTAGTCAACTAATACCCAAACCTAGTCGACTAACCTTTGAAAATTTGCCTAGTATAGTCGACTAACTCTAAAGGAAAGTCGACTATAGGCAGTTTCTAACTGTTTGACAGTTTCTGTTATCTGGTCTTTTGTGCAACGTTTTCCAATGTTTCAAACATTTGAATTGCACCTATAATTACCCTAACTTACCCTAGTGTGCTGCTATATAAAGGGTTGTTATTCTAAAGGCCAAAGACTAATCCTAATCTTCAGTTTTCTAAATCAAAAATTCTGCCAATCCCGAAAACTGTTCCCACTTCAGTTCTTCACCAAAATCTAATTCCTTTGTGAAGTTCTCTGAAGTTTCTCCTATGCTAGACCGTGTCCACGTTCACATACAGTACCAAGGCTTATAGGAAAGTGTTGTAATACTCAAAGCAATCATTGTACACGGGTGTCTTCTTGGTGTAGAAGAAGTTGTACAAGGTGAAGTTTGTTCTCTTGGTGTAAAGAGAAGGTATACACATTTGGCAAAGGGGATTTGTCAAGTGGTGTGCATGGTGTTGATTTTGGGTGTACAAAATCAAGGATAAAGGACAATCTCAACGGGTGGCTTGGGGACTGGATGTAGATCACAAGGACTGAACCAGGATAAATCTCTCGTGTTTGCGTTTATCTAAACTTTTCTGAGATTTGATTTCCTTTATTGCAAGTTTATTTATTTGTTTAACTTAATCCTTCTTTGTTTAGTATTTGTGTTGACTTCGTATTTTAGATCCATAAGTGCCAACAGAGAAAGTTCTGCAATTGGCATCATCTCGGGACTAACATTTGGTATCAGAGCCCTGAATCCTGAACCGGCATACCAAGTCAACAACAAGCAAGGATGGCAACGAAGTTCCCTTCGTCACAATTCAAAGAAGGACATTCTACACAACGTCCACCGCTATTTGAGGATCCAACTATAACTATTGGAAGTATAGAATGAAGATCTACTTGCAATCGCTCAACTTCAAACTTTGGAACATCGTAGAAGCATCGTACACCGAGCCAACAACCAACTACAACGCTTGGAGTGATGATCAAAAGAAGAATGCGAACCTTGATGCCAAAGCGATGAATGCCTTGTTCTGTGCCTTAACCAAAGCAGAGTTCAACCGTGTGTCAAAAGCCACTTCTGCAAATCGAATATGGCATATTCTTCTGTAACACACGAAGGCACAAGTAAAGTTAAAGAATCTAAGCTATCTGTTCTTGTCCACAGGTTTGAATTATTCAAAATGGAGAAACTATATCAGAAATGGTTATAAGATTCACCGACATTACCAATTCCTTAGCATTCATTGGAAAGGAATACACACAAGTTTAAAAAGTTCACAAAATCCTTCGTGCATTCACACCAGAATGGGAGAAGAAGACAACCGCTATTGAAGAAGCCGATGATCTCTCAACTATGTCGTTAGAAAACCTAATTGGTAATCTAATGGCATATGAAGTGCAACTAGAAGAAAGAAAGAAGGAGGAACGACAACACCACTCAAAGAAGAAAGAACTTGCCTTCCATGCATCCTCCGTCACGGACGATTCCAATGACGATGAAGAGGAGATGGCAATGCTCTTAAAGAAATTCAAGAGATTTCTAAAGCAAGGTAAATTCAAATGCTTTAATTGCAATAAACCAGGTCATATAAAGATGGATTGCCCATTGCTCAAAAATAAAGATAAAATCAAGAGCAAAAAGTTCAGAAAGAAGAAAAACTATGAAGCCTCATGGGAAAACAGTGATTCCTCGTCCTCTGATGAAGAAGAAACCACTGAACGTGTCAACCTATGTTACATGGCCCTAGAAGATGATGAGGTATCATTACTGAACTTTCTGATGCATTTCATGAATTATTTAATGATCTGAAAAACGAAAAACTGAAAAATAAAGTTTTATCAAAAGAAAATGAAAAACTTTTAAATGAAAATTCATGTTATGCTTTACAATTTTTTTCTATAAATTCTCAAAAAGATGAGTTTGAAAAAGTCATATCATCTTTGAAAAATGATAATGAGAAGTTTATAAAAGAAAATATTTTTCTTAAAAAGGAAACTAAGTCTTTGAATGAAAGGATTTCTATATTAGATAAAGACATGTTAGTTTTTAAAAAGAAATATAAAGATATTTTGAAAAATGTGACTAAGTTCAATCAAAAAAAAGAATAATTGAATGATTTATTATCTTTTCAGAAGTTGTCACATAATAATTATGGTATTGGATATATTGAAAAATCTTCATATGTTAGTAATTCATATGTGAAAAGAAAGTTTAATCATGTTTCAAAAAGAATTAAGACAAAGTTTATATGGATTCCTAAAAATTTAAGTATTCATGATAAAAATACATATATTGCATCATACATTCATAATATATGTAATTCATGCAACTATGTATATACTAACAGGTGAAAATCAAATTCAAAATGGATTTAGACTCCTAAAGGTTAATATGTTCTTTTATGTTTGGTACAATCTAACGTTTTATCTTGCAGGTACCATATAAGAAAGTTGTTAAGAACACACACACACACACACACACACACACACACACACACACACACACACATATATATATATATATATTATGATATATTTGTTGCAGGGGAAGAACAAAGATATTTCTATATCTGTTATAACCCAATTTCTGCAGGGGGAGGAAAATATAACTTATTTTCTACAGGGAGAGCATATGTGCACACAACGTGTCATTATCAAAAAAGGGAAGAATGTTGGAACATGTTTTGATGAAGACATTTGTGAAGCATTTCATTTGGAGCTCTAGCACAAGATTTATCAAGAGTTCTTCATGATCAAGACTTCCCAAAGAGAGTTGATATGATGTGTTTTGTAATTGTGAAATAGCATGTCAAAAGCCTTGATGCGCACACATATATCATACACTTCTAGTCAACTTATAGTCCCTATTAGTCGACTAATAACTTGTATAGTCAACTTGACCAAAGCTATAGTCAACTAATCCTGTGTCTCAATTTATACCGAACTCTCTGTTTGTCTATTAGTCGACTTGACAGATTGACCTTGTAGTCGACTAACCCTATTACCTTAGTCGACTAATCCATGGCCTAGTCGACTTATAAAGAAGTTACAGTCGACTTGGTTCAGTTATCCAGAAACCTGTCACTTGAACTTATCTTGACCTAGTCGACTAATACCCAAACCTAGTCGACTAACCTTTGGAAATTTGCCTAGTATAGTCGACTAACTCAAAAGACATGTCGACTATAGGCAGTTTCTGACTGTTGGATAGTTTCTGTTATCTGGTCTTTTGTGCAACGTTTTCCAATGTTTCAAACATTTGAATTGCACCTATAACTACCCTAACTTACCCTAGTGTGCAGCTATATAAAGGGTTGTTATTCTAAAGGCCAAAGACTAATCCTAATCTTCAGTTTTCTAAATCAAAAATTCTACCAATCCTGAAAACTGTTCCCACTTTAGTTCTTCACCAAAATCCAATTCCTTTGTGAAGTTCTCTGAAGTTTCTCCTATACTAGACCTTGTCCACGTTCACATACAGTACCAAGGCTTATAGGAAAGTGTTGTAATACTTAAAGCAATCATTGTACACGGGTGTCTTCTTGGTGTAGAAGAAGTTGTACAAGGTGAAGTTTATTGTCTTGGTGTAAAGAGAAGGTGTACACATTTGGCAAAGGGGATTTGTCAAGTGGTGTGCATGGTGTTGATTTTGGGTGTACAAAATCAAGGATAAAGGACAATCTCAAGCTGGTGGTTTGGGGACTAGATGTAAGTCACAAGGACCAACCAGGATAAATCTCTCGTGTTTGCGTTTTTCTAAACTTTTCTGAGATTTGATTTCCTTTATTGCAAGTTTATTTATTTGTTTAACTTAATCCTTGTTTGTTTAGTATTTATGTTGACTTCGTATTTTAGATCTATAAGTTCCCACAGAGAAAGTTCCGCAATTGGCATCATCTCGGGACCAACAAAACACACAAAGATTTTTCACTTAATTTCTACATCGTTTTGTTTTTTATTTTTAAACAAAGAAGAACTTTCATTTTCCTTCTCAAAAATTTCAACATAAAAATCGTGAACGCTTCTATCGCTAACCCTCTCTGCGGATACGACCCATCATAGCTTGTGCTACGAACGGTGATTGGAAGGAGTAAAGTAAACCTTCATATACATTTAGAGTTTTGACCATCGGTACGCGAACATCAACGGTTTACTCTAAACTCTCTCTCAATGCCAATACTCCTTCCGAACACTACTATAGGCAAAAATCAATACCCTAATCAATTAACCCTCATACCTAAGTCGACTAATGGCAGTTTTTGACTATTAGACAGTTTCTGATTTCTGGTGTTTTATCTGACATTTTAAAATTCAAATTTGTCCTGATAACTACCCTAACTAACTATAGATTTCACCTAAAATAGGGATGTTGTCCTAGGCTAAATACACCAATTCATATCAATAGTTTTCTGCCCAGAAGCTCTGTTCAAAAATCTATTTTTTAGAAAATTGTTTCCACTTTCTATTCTTCACTCAAATTCTAATCCTTTAGTGAAAAATTCTCAAAGTCCACTTATAAGAGTTCTTGTTCACGATCACATACAGATTCAAGGCTTATAGAATTAATTGTATTCACTCAAAGAGAAAGATTGTACAAGAGCGTCTTCGGGTTGAAGAGAAGTTGTACAAGGTGTTGTTGTCGTCTTCTTAGTTGTAAGAAGAGTTGTATACATTTGCCAAAGGAAATTTGTCAAGTTGTATACAAGGTTTTGATTTTGGGTGTACAAAATTAAAGATTAAAGGAAAATCTCAAACGGGTGGCTTGAGAACTGGATGTAGGTCAAGAGAACCGAACCAGAATAAATCACTTGTGTTTGCGTTTGATTTACTTTCTGTTATTTAATTTCCTTTTGTGCTAGTTTATATTTAACAATAATCATCCTTTATTTTATGTGTTGTGTTAACATAATTTTTAGATCCTACAATTAGTATCAGAGTCCTGCCCGACATACTCTATCAAAGCCCTGCATACCCGGTCAATACCCTACAAGGATGGCAATGGAGTTTTCTTCACCACAATTAAAAGAAGGACATTCTACACAATGTTCACCTCTATTCGATGGATCGAATTACAACTACTGAAAGTATAGAATGAAGATCAACTTGCAATCACTCAATTATGAACTTTAGAACATAGTAGAAGTAGTGTATACCAAACTGACTACTAATTACAGCGCTTGGGTTGATGATCAAAAGAAGAATTCGAATCTTGAAGCCAAAGCTATGAAAGCATTATTCTGTGCCTTAACAAAAGAAGAATTCAATCGTGTGTCAACAGCCATATCTATAAATCAAATATGGCACATACTATGGGTAAACATGAAGGTACAAATAAGATTAAAGAATCTAAAATTTCTATTTTTCTTCACAGGTTCGAACTCTTCAAAATGATGGAGAACGAAATAATTTCAGAAATGATAACAAGGTTCACCGACATAACAAAGTCCTTAGCATCCCTTAGAAAGGAATACACCCAAGTCGAAAAAGTTTGCAAGATCCTTCGTGCACTCACATCAGATTGGGAAAAAAGATAACTGCAATTGAAGAACCAAATGATCTCTCCACTATGTGATTAGAAAATCTCATTGGTAATTTAATAGCATATAAAGTAAAATTGGAAGACAGAAAGAAAGATGAACAACAACCTTTCTCAAAGAAGAAAGAACTTGCCTTCCATGTATCCTCAGATACGGATAATTCAGATGACGATGAAGAGGAAATGGCAATGCTCTCAAGAAAATTCAGAAAATTCTTAAAGTAAGGTAAGTTTTAATGTTTTAAATGTCATAAAACAGGTCATATGAAGAAGGATTGCCCATTGCTCAAAAATAAAGAAAAATTCAAGAGAAAAAAGTTCAAAGAGAAGAAAGATTATCAAGCATCATGGAAAAAATAGCGATTCCTCTTCCTCTGATGAAGAAAAAGCTACTGAACATGCTAACATTTATTTCATGGCTCAAGAGGAAGACAAGGTACAATATACTGAACTCTTAGATGCATTTCATGAATTATACAATGATCTTAAGAATGAAAAGATAAAGAATAAAGTTTGTCAAAGGAAAATGAAAAACTTATCATAGAAATTTCATATTATGTTTCTCAAATTTCTTCTATAAATTCTCAAAACGATGATTTTGAAAAAGTGATATCATTATTGGAAAAAGATAATAAGAATTTTTTAAAAGAAAATGTAATGCTTAAAAAAATTATGTCTTTAAATGAAAGAATTTCTATTTTAGATAAAGACATAATAAGTTTCAAAATGAAATATGAAGATATTTTAAAAAATGTGACTAAATTTAATCACGGAAAAGAAAAATTAAATGATTTGTTATCATATCAAAAGATGTCACATAATCATTATGGTCTTTGATTCTTAAATCAGAGTGGAAAATCTACATAGTAAAAAGAATCATAATTCATTTGTAAAAAGAAATAATGATATTATTTCAAAAATAATTAAGAACAAGTATATATGGACTCTTAAAAACTTAAGCTTTTTTTATAAAAATACTTATATTGCATTATACATACATTATATATGCAATTCTTGCAATTATGTGTATATTAACAGATAAAAATTAAATTCAAATTGGGTTTGGATTCCTAAAGGTTTATGCTTTGATCTTACAATGATTGGTACCATTCTAATGTTTATCTTTCAGGTACCATATAACAAGTTTGATAGAAAAATATTTCAAAATATTTATTATATATATATGTGTTATGATATATCTTTTTACAGGGAGAGAACACATGTTTTTCTATATCTATTATAACCTATTCTATGCAGGGGGAGAACAAATAATATATTCTCTGCAGGGGGAGTTTTCATGCACACAAAGTGTCATCATCAAAAAGGGAGAGAATATTGGAACTTGATTATGGTGATACATTTGTGAAGCCATTTCATTGGAGGTCTATCTCACAAGCTTATACAAGAGTCATACATGCTCAAGACTTACCAAGGATAATGGATATGGATGTGTATTGTATTATTTATTAGAATGTTAAAAGCCTTGAACACACACACGCACACACATCATAAGACTATTAGTCGACTTATACTCTTGATTAGTCGACTTATACATCTTATAGTCGACTTGATACTTTATGTAGTCGACTAACTTTTATCCTAAAAAGATAACTTTTTGTTTCTGTTCTGCATACAATGTGTAGTCGACTTATACTTTTCCAAGTCAACTAATATTAGTTGTAATCGACTAATATATTCTGCTTGTCGACTACATTCAGTTTTCAGAAACATATTTTTTGTATCAGACCTTCCCTAGTCAACTTGCCCCTTTATAAGTCGACTACCATAGGCAAAAATCAATACCCTAGTCGACTAACCCTCCTACTTAAGTCGACTAATGGCAGTTTCTAATTGTTAGACAGTTTCTGATTTCTATTATTTTATCTAATGTTTCTAAATTCAAATTTGTCCTGATAAATATCCTAACTGACTATAGATTTCACCTATAAATGGTATGTTGTCCTAGGCTAAATACACCAATTCATATCAATAGTTTTCTGTCCAAAAACTTTGCTCAAAAATCTGTTTTTCAGAAAACTATTTTCACCTTCTATTCTTCACACAAATTTCAATCCTCTAGTAAAGATTTTAAGAGTCCACCTATAAGATTTCTTATTCACGATCTTATACAGAATCAAGGCTTATAGGATTGATTGTATTCACTCAAAGAGAAAGATTGTAAAAGAGCATCTTCGGGTTGAAGAGAAGTTGTACAAGGTGTTGTTATCTTCTTGGTTGTAAGAAGAGTTATACACATTTGTCAAAAGAGATTTGTCAAATGGTATATAAGGTGTTAATTTTGGGAGTACAAAAATCAAGGTTAAAGGAAAATTTCAAGCGGCTAGCTTAGGGACTGGATGTAGGTCAAGAGGACCGAACCAGGATAAATCACTTGTGTTTGCGTTTGATTTACTTTCTGTAATTTAATTTTCTTTTTGTGCAAGTTAATATTTATGCTAATCATCTTTTGTTTTAAGTGTTGTGTTAACGTAATTTTTAGATCCTATACTTGCATCTTTTGTCAAAAACTTCTTGAAAAATATGATTTATTAAAAATTTAAAATGATAAGTTGAAGGAGAAAACTACCTCTTTGTTAAAAGAAAATCATTTTTAAAAGTAAATTTGAATGTGTTTCAAAAGAAAATGAATTTTTAAAAAAGGAGAATGTTTCCATGTCTTTCAAATTAAATGACGTTTGTGAAGGTAATAATTTATTGAAAAATAAAATTATTTTGGTGGAAAAATAAAAAGATATTATTTTTAAAGAAAATATCTCTTTAAAAAAGAAAATTGTTTTAAAAGAAAAAGAAAATATTTCTAAAATGAAAAAGATTATTGATTCTTATGCTCATTCTCTTCTTCCAAAATTAATAATGACATTTGTATTTTGAAGAAGAAAATTGATTGTTTTGGCTCCACTTTGAGCTAATGTGCATTTTACCATAATAGATTGGAATTCATGTTTCGTAAGAAACAAATTCTACATACTCATGCATATACCCTATGGCATACACATGCACACCATGCTCACTCCCCACATTTGCACACTAGAATATACACATGTACACATTGTAGCCGCAAAGGCCATCTTGCAAAATTTTATTCTGACAAAATAAATTCTTTAAAATTAGCTAATAATAATATCTGGGTTCCATAGTTGCTAACCCTCATGGACCCAAAAAGAAAATATGAGTTCCAAAATCTCCTCCTCTTGTGTTTGATGTAGATATGGGCTCTCACAGAACGTGAAAGGGTTGGTGCCTAGGTGGTGGATACATGTGGAGCTAGATAAACTTAAACTATTGATGCATCGCTATCAAGGATGTTTGGTAGGAAGACCATCATGGGTTGGAGACTTAGAGAATAGTTCAATTGATTTGTTACTATCTCTAAACTTCTATTTTAGTTTACATACTTTTACATTGATAATTTTTTTAGCATGTTGTGGATTTAATGCTCATTATGTTAAATGCAATGTTATTAAACATGTGATATACTGATCGAGGGAAAACCATGCACAAAAAGTATATGTTTTGAAATCGAGATTTTTGTGCTTTGGCTTCCTCGATACTTCTGTTATAGCATAGAGGCTAAAATGATTCGAATCCATAAGGACGGGAGGCGATAGAACCTTTACCGGTTGATTCACGTATTTGTTAAAAAGTTCTTCAAAGTTTTAAAGAATGAAAAGAAGGGAAAAGAAAGAATGAAAAAGAGAAGTATGGTGAAATATAAAGAAGTGGGAAACATAGAAAAGAATGATATTTATAGTTTTTGGTATTTCTAATATAAAATAAAAGATAAAGAAAACCATGGCTACTAACTACTAATGACTCTACTAACATGCTAACCTCTTAGTGATAGTTGCCTCACATGTATCATTGGCCATCACTAGTCCTTGGTTCAAGAGGATTCAAAGCATGACCCATATGTAACTCATCACAACCCAGCTCAACAAACAAGTTCAAGCTACACTTAAATCATCAAAACCCAATAAGAGCAAGCATGAAATAAAGTATTGTTAGCTTGTTAGTGGTTAGGAAGTTAGAGTGTTAGATCCATCATCATGAGACATCAATGGCTCTTAGAAGAGCAAGGCCAAGTAGAGGCTCTTAGATTCATGTGGATTATCAAATAAGAAGTTAGCAAGTTAATGGTTAGTACTTAGTTTCCATGAGAGAAAAGTTAGCTAACTGTAAAAGAGATTTGCAGAGAAGAAAACATAGAGAGGAATAGAGAGCACCTTTCATAGATTGTCACCTTTTATTATAAACACTCTTGAATTTCAAGCATGTACCACTCTCTCTCCCTATTACAAGATCTACAAAATGGAAAATACAATGGAGGAAGAAGAACTAACCTAAACTAAACTATCCTAAACTACAACATGGAATGAAAACTATGTTCGCTCAAAAGGTTACACTCTCTATTTGTATAAGTTTTGATGATAACAAAACACATAGAAGCTATTTGGTACTAATAAGTTATATTAGAATGAGTTTCAGGTTTGAACAAGTATTGCTAGCTTTAAACATATTACATGAAGGCAAGTGGCATAAGATGTACATGTATATCTATTAGTTTAGACAAAAGTAATATATACATGAAACTAACACATTATTGTGAAACCATGTGCAAAAATAGAAAATATAAGTGTAAATGAGAGAATCGTCAAAATTATGCTATACAAGTACATGTAATGAGTACAAGTAAGCAATAAAGCACAATCACATAATAACCAAGTGTAGCTCACCACTTGTACAAGTAAATACACAAGTTTTAATGAAAACTACATTTAAACAAGTAATCAAAATCATGAAGTACAAAATCAAGCACATAAACCAAAACATGAATCTAAACATGATCAATCATAATGAGCATTTAAGCCAAAACATGCTAAAAACATTTATATGAAAGCATGTGAATAAAATAGGAGTTAGAGATTGTTACCAAAACCAATAAGGTAATCTCTTAGTCTCCAAACCAAGGTGGTACTCCCACCAAACTCCCTTTGAAAGTGATGCATCCAAAAGTGTCACCATTTAGCTTGGAACACATTCACCTAAAGACACCAACAACTCTCACGTCATGTGAGAGCCCATACCTACATCAAATAGACTAGGAATGGATTTTGGTACCCATATTTTCTTGGGTCCTAATACGTTAGTGTTTTGAACCCAAACATGATTATTCATACTATTTATATGATCATAACAAAATTTGGCTAAATGACCATTCCGGCCACAAAAAGTACATTTATAAGTTCTTCCATATTTAAAAGCATAATGAGCATGTGGTTTATGACCATGTGATTTATGAGCATGGGGTGTTTTAGCATGATTGACATGTGATGTATTGGCATAATGAACATGTGGAGTTTTAGCATGTGATGGTTGACCATGTTGAACATGTGAAGTGTGCATGTGTTTCTTTAAAAACATTTCTTCTAATTTAGTATTGTTGAAAGCACATTCTTTTAAAATATTTCTCAAATCATTTATTCTAGTTTTTAATATAAAAAATTATTTTCATCAATTTTAGGATATTTAGCTTTGTATGCAGTTTTATAGGCATCAAAATCTCTTTGTGTTGAAATAAGAGTAGAAGATAATTCATCCTTTTCTTTTGAACAAATAGCAATTTGATTTTTGAGCATTTCATTTTCCTTTTTCAATTTTAAACAATCTTCCTTTTTAGCATCAAAACTTTCTGAAAGTTCAATGAAAGCTTGTAATAACAATTCTTTACTTATTTCACTATCATCATCATGTGGTTCAGTAGTTGCCTTAGGTGTGTTTGCCATTAAATACACATTGGCCGTGTCAACTTCATCTTTGGATTCACTTTTCGAGTCCCAAGTATCTTTGTACACCTTCTTTTCTAACAACTTCTTTTGCTTCAAGGACGAAGATATCTTTTTCTTCAAATCTGGACAATCAGCCATGATGTGTCTGGGTTTCTGACAGTTATAGCATATGATCTTTTTCTCCTTCCCTTCCCATCGCCTTCTATAGTTGAGCTTATGATTAGTCACATATATTGCATTTACATTGTCACCTTACCATACTTTTTAGCTAATAAGTCTTCTTTTTGTTTGTTAAATGTAGGACCAAGTGCTAAAAGAAAGAAAAGAGAAACAAGCCCAAAAGCACACCAAATTCTGATTTAATTCAGAATAAATTCAAAATGAAGGAATCAGGGCAAAATCTAGGCATATCAAGAGGTTGAGAAGAATCCTCCCTGAATCAAGCGGTTGAAGCCACACAATCAACGGCTGTTTCGTCAACTTTTGGAGCAAAAACAAGAAAACCAGTAAAAGATACGGGCAAATCATCAAACCAGTGTTCTCCTCCAATTGGGTGTGGCCACATGCCATGTTTCCATGGCAAAGTGGAGTCAGTTGGGGGAGCGTTTGCTCCCCCAATCTTCCTGGGATCTCCCCCCTCTGGTTTTTCCCTATAAATGCTAGTTTTAACAGAGGAGAAAGAACCGAAGACTAGGATTAGAATTTGTGTTTATTTTCTAAAGATTTAGGATCTTTGTTAGCTAGCACAAAAGTTATATTCTTGTTTTTTTTTAATTTGTAGTCCAGTATCAATACTCGTGAGAGAGAGAGAAATTGAGTGCTTGTACTTGAAGATTGAAGTGACATCAATACAAGAATCGAGCTGCTTTTTCTTCCACTCGTATTACGATATAGCTTTCATTATTTATTTGCTTTCTTCTTTGTTTTCTATGAGTAACTAAAATGATTTTCTGGGCTCACTATTGTAACTCTCTCTAGTTCTTCTTCTCTTCTTGTTTTAAAGGAAAAGACCCAATGAATCATTTGCATGCCTTACTTAAAGCCTTTCTTCTTAAAAGTGTTCTTGAAGGCACATGAGGATGGGTTTGGATTGTTGAACTCTCACTTCTTTCATAAACGTTTCTTGAACTATTTTTACTTCATTCTTGTTTCTTCACGCTTGATGATTTAATATTCGATTCTAAACAATTTTTCAAAGAAAAGATTAAACTCTTCCAACCATCTTATGTGCTTTACTTTAAACTTTCTAAAAACCAACTTTGAGTTTTGCCTATGATAAATTTGAGGCACTTAGGATTTCAATAAAAGAATGAACAATCGAGTAGTGAGATAGTGAGCCCAGATTTTCTTCCTTATTATAATCAACAAAATAATTTTCAAGTTTTTTAAATCACCTTCTCCAAAACCTTTTCTAAAGTTGCAATTTCTCTTTTAATCATCTCTTTCTTTCCATTCTCTTTTCCATTAGAAAATGAATACAAATTCTTTGTTTTTAAATGATTCACCGAAAAGCTTCTATCGCGTTCCTCCTCTGGACACGACCCGTTAGCCACAAGCTACACGATAAATTCTTAAACTCTTTAATTGTTCTTTCATTTAAGCAATCAATTTTTGGCGTCATTGCCGGGGAGGGAATAGTATATTTGTTTTCTAACAAGTTTTGTGTATTGTTTCAGGGACTTGAAGATTCAGATCTAGCATTCAAGCTTTACAAGAGAAGACTTGCAAATTTTGTGCCCTTACTCTCTAAAGTAGGAAACAGAATTTCAAGAAATTGCGTTGCAAAAATTGAAAAATTCATTGGACTACTAAAAACTCTTTTTTGCAGGACATATTGCTCACAAAAATTTAAGTTTCTGTATGTTATATTTGTGCTATTTCTGTTATCCACCATCCTTGTTTTAATCTAACAGTAATTTGAGTGATTGATAATTGCTTAAAAAATGTTTAGACTTGCATTCTAGGCATTTGTCTAATTACGTTTACTTTACAATTACTATTGAAGAGAGCTGGAGACAAGGTATGTATGCATAGCATATAGTTTAGGAAACATTCTTGGGTGATATTTGCTTTTGAATGCTACTTTTCTATATCTTGCATACTTTTGCACAATCAATTTTAAGGGCAAAACCCAATTCAAGATAAGGTGGGGAAGTCATTACCCTTCCTTAGCCCGAAAACCATCTCCAAGCACGCATAACCTAAGTCTAAGTAAAATCTAATAGACGTTGGCCTTAGGGACATCTCAAACACACTAAGAGATTATCCTAAAGAGGGAAGGTGTTGGAAATTGACTCCTGCCAAATCAGTGTCTAGGAAGGGGATTGAGGGCCGAAAGCCTGAAGATTGGTGGTTACTTAATTAAGAAGCGTCTTTGACGGATAACCTCCCACCAATCTTACCCTGACCTGGCTGATTAGCTTGTGGTCAAAGTCAACATTCTACCTCCTGTGGACAATCAACGAGTTAGGAGTTGTCTAGGTCAAGATTACCTTAGACTAGGCTTGGTTGGTTACTCTTGTTGACTGTTGGTAAACTTGTTTGTGATTGTGATTGTGTTTGTGTATTCAAGTGTTGTTGAGAGACCCTAATTCATCTAGGTTGACTAGAAACACATCACCACCCAAGTTTGAACCAAAACCAGATCCGGTAATGGCTCAATCAACATTGTTGCAGGATAGGTTCTACCCCATTAGAACCTCACTTCCATCTTGCATTCTACTTCCATTGGTTGGTGAATACAATTTTGAGCTCAAGCCTCAATTCATCAACACACTCTCCAAATTTCATGGCTTAGAGTCCGAAGATGCCTACTTCTTCATAAGAGAATTTGAGGAAGTATGTCTAATGATGAAAATCTCACACCTTGTAGATGATGCTATTAGGTTAAGATTTATCCCTTTTGCACTTAAGGACCTAGCAAAGAAGTGGCTCTACAACATAGCGGCCGATTCTATTACATCTTGGGATGGTTCCATCAAGGTCTTCTTGAAGAAATTCTATCCAATTTATAAAACTGCTCTCATTAGGAAGACGATAATGCAATTCAAGAAAGAACCTAGTGAACCATTCTAGAGGTATTTTGAATGCTTTAAAGACCTCCTTGTCCAATGTCTACATCATGGAATATAGAAATGGCGATAATGCCAAATTCTCTATGACGATTTAGACTATTCCACCAAAACCCTCTTAGAAAGTATGTGCCAATGGGGATTCTTGTAGAAGGATGGGATTTGTATGAAAGCCTTGCTGAAAAGACTGTCCAATGGGAATCTGTTAGTGAGACCTCTAGGAATCCCAACTCCATCTCTTTAAAAGGAGTTCTCCATTCTATCAAATCATCCATCACTAATGAGGCTAAGTTAACTAACCTGGCTAGAAGACTGGAAGCTCTAGAAATGAAGGAACCAAGTCCAGTCAATCAAGTCAGCCCAAACCAATTTTCAACTCCGGGCTGCACTTACTGTCAAGCTATGAATCATGTGTTCGAGGAATGCTCTGTGTTTCAGGCTCAGTAACCCTACCATGAACTGATGAATGTGGCCTTTTCAAGGCCGAACAACAATCCTTACGCACCAACGTACAATCCTGGCTGGAGAAATCACCCTAATTTCTCATGGAGCCAAAACAACAATGACCATTCACGATCAAATCATGCTAGCCACTTCCATCATGCCAATAATTCTTCCAATCATCAACCCAACTTTTTAACTTCCATAATAATTCTCCCAACCATCCACCTAACTTTTCACATTATCAACAGAACTTTCTCAACCAAACTCCACAATCCTCCTTCTAGAATCCTCAACTAGAAAGGAGAATGACTGACTTTGAATGAAACATGGAAAGATTTATGAAAAACCAAGATTCTCTCATGCAAACTATCCAAAGGTTAGAGGTTCAAATGAGTCAATTAGCCACCTCACAGAATGAGAGACAGAAGGGTACCCTGCCTAGTCAGCTATAACCAATCCGAGGAATTCTCAACAAGCTCATTTAGCTGAGGATAATTCATTAAATCAATGTAATGCAGTTCATACATTGAGGTCAGGAAAGAGAGTTGATAATCAAGTGTCAACACCAACCCATCCCATTCAGCACAACCACAATCAAGCATCCACCTCATCTAATCAAAATCCTTCCAATTCTGACGAATCTGAAAAAGATAAGTCAGCTAGTCAGGTGCACCAGCCTATAGTACCATTTTCCAATAGGCTGAAAAATAACAAGCAAAATCCACACATGCACAAGATAATTGAGATATTTAATCAAGTGAAGATAAATCTGCCACTTCTTGATGCCATCTAACAAGTCCCTTCCTATGCTAAGTTTCTTAAGGACATGTGCACCAAGAAGAGAAAGACTAATATACCAAAAAAGGTCTTCTTAGCCACTAACATCAGTTAGCTAATATCGGTCCGATCCCTATCAAGTACAAAGATCGAGGTAGTCCCATCATTGCCTGCACAATAGGACAAGCCGAGATTAGTCGTGCATTTCTTGACTAGGGGGCAAGTATCAACTTGCTTCCATTCTCGGTTTATCAACAAATCGGGTTGAGCGATCTTAGTCCAACTCGAGTCACCATCCAACTGGCTGACCGTTCTGTAAAAGTTTCAAAAAGGGAGATTAATGATGTCCTGATCCGGTAGAGAGTTCATTTGTCGTGTCGATTTCATAGTTCTGGAGACACAACCTGTGTCCAACTCTAACCATAGGGCTCAAACTCCTGTTATCCTAGGGTGTCCATTCTTTGCTACTGCTAATTCCATCATTAATTGTAGGAATGGGTCTATGAGGTTAACCTTTGGGGACATGACTAGAGAAGTCAATGTCTTCAATTTAGGAAAACAACCCCGCGATATCGAGGGCCAAACATTTGAAGTCAACCTAATTGAGAACTTGACAAGTGAACATGGGGAAGAATTGAAATTAGAAACAGAGTATGACTTCGGGTTAGAGTCTGATGACTTTAATCATGATCAGGTTGTAGATTCTGCTATGAATTGGGCCTCAAACCCTATTTCACCAATAATGGAGCCAACAGATTTGACTAGTCCTTCCAATGAGCCTTCCTCTTCCTTATAATTGAAAGCCTTACCTACGTATCTCAAGTATGCCTATCTAGGCGAACAAGAGACCTTTTCTATCATCATTGTCCCTAGCAAAACAAAAAATTAGAAATTACTACACCACTTTCGCATGTGACGTGATTGCACTGAGCATGTGCAACAAGCCTTTAAACCTCTAGGTTTCCCCTAGAGGAGGAGTTTTGTCTCCTGAGGGTTTTTAGCGGATTACACCCACAAAATCCATAAAGAAGGAAATCAAATGTTAGTATTTTTAAAACGCTTTTTGAAGTAAAGAAAAGTTTTGAAATATTTTTTTGTGAAAATATAAGTGATCCACGGTCGTAGGTTAACTAGAAATTGTTCTTTCTTAAACTACGTCAAAACGCAAAAAATCTTATAAATTAAACGTAAGAATTTAAAATTGAATTGACTCATTGATCTTTTATAAAATTCTTAGAAAATATGCACTTTGTGAACAATGAAGGTTTTTGAGATATCGACTCTAACTTTTATGCCATTTATTTATATTATTATATATATAATTATATATTTTTTTTCTTCCCTTAGTTTTCTTAGGCTTTCTTATTTACCCGGGTAGTGAGCCTTTAGCTGATGACTCCCAAACCAGATGGTCTTAGGGCACCAGGTGAGAAAACATCCCTCAGACTTAAAGACTTAAGTAAACAAGCCCACAAAAGTAAAGAGGATTATTTTATTTTTGTCCACCGTTTTAGGTTTGAATAATCATGCTTCCTGGAGAATAATTACCCAACTTCAATAGTGGTTTTTCTTATCATTATTTTTTTGTTTTTTTAATATATTTTTATGGCATTTTTAGTCTTTGTTTCAATCCCAAAAATTGTGTAAGTGTGAAGTGCATAAATCTAAGGCAAAAAATTCAAGATCAAATTATCTTTTCAATCTTACTTTCTTATAATATATTTTAGACAAGATCTATTATTTTGACTTGGTTTAAAATTTCATAATTTTATGTCTTCCTAATTCCTTAGAGAATCTTAATTTTCTTAAAAATAGATCAAAAATATTTCTCTTAATTCAAAAAGTTTTGTAAAAAGAAAAGAAAAGATTTTTAAAAGAATTTTTTTTAAAAAGCTCCTAAAAAGAAGTGTAAAAGAAAGAAAATTTTAAAACTACCTATGTTGTAAACCCTCCCCCCACACTTATCTCATGCATTGTCATCAATGCATCGTGAATGCGTATATACATGAAACAAATGGAGAGGGAAGGAAGATTATCTCGAGGGGGTGGCTCCGGCGGTGGTCGGATTGGGCCAAGCGTTGCGACCCAATCAAGATATCGTGGATCTTGCAGAAACCCACCAGAGACCTCTCTATTATGACCTAGTAAAAGAATGATGGACTGAATGGTCTTATTTAAAAATTATCCCCATCTAATTTCAAATTTTCAAAAATAATTATTGTGTCATTTTTGTCAACATTCTTGTCCAATAATGAAGTGTGATTTTTGAAAATAATGGATTTGGACTCAAAGGGATCAGGAATAAAAACCGATACCGACTCAGGAAGTTGACTCAGATCAAGTTCAGAGTCAACAATGAGAGTCGAAATTTGTTCAAAAATAGGGTCCAAACCAAAGAATTGATGTTTACTGATCGGGGTAAAACCGCACACAAAAAGTGTATGTTTTGAAATCAAGATTTAAAGTGTGTGTGCTTTGGCTTCCTCGATACTTCCGTTATAGCATAAAGGCTAAAACGAGTTGAATCCACAAGGACGGGAGGCAATAGAAGCTTTACCAGTTGATTCACGTGTATGTTAAAAGTTCTTTAAAGTTTTAAAGAATCAAAAGAAAATAAAGCAAAGAATAAAAAGAAAAGAAAGCAAAGAATAAAAAGAGAGATACGGTGAAATACAAAGAAGTGGGAAACATTGAAAAGAATGTATTTGTGGTTTTGGTATTTCTAAAACAAAGCGAAAGATAAAGAAAACTCATGGCTACTAACTACTAATGACTCCACCAACACGATAACCTCTTAGTGATAGTTACCTCACATGTATCATTGGCCATCACTAGTCCTTGGTTCAAGAGCGATTTAAAGCATGACCCATATGTAACTCATCACAACCCAACTCAACAAACAAGTGCAAGCTACACTTAAATCATCAAAACCCGATAAGAGCAAGCATGAAGTAAAGTAATGTTAGCTTGTTAGTGGTTAGGAAGTTAGAGTGTTAGATCCATCATCATGAGCCATCAATGGCTCTTGTAAGAGCAAGGCCAAAATGAGGCTATTAGATTCATGTAGATTATCATAAAAGAAGTTAGCAAGTTGGTGGTTAGTAGTTAGTTGCCATGAGAGAAAAGATTAGCTATGCATGTAAAAGAAGTTAGATAGAAAACAAAGAGAGGTAAAGAGAGCACCTTTTATAGCTTATCACCTTCTATTACAAGTACTCTTGCATTCCACTCATGTATCACTCTTTGTCCTAATACAAAATCTAAAACAAAATGGAAAATACAATAGAGAAGAAGTAGAAGAACTACACTACACTACCCTAAACTACAAAATAGAAATGAAACTACTCCTAAAACTCTGTATATCCCTTCTCAAAAACCCCAAGGGGGTATTTATAGCCACCAGGGAAGAGGGGGCCAAGGGCCAGGCCCTGGCCCAAAACGCGGCCGGGGCTGCGGCCATACTAGGGCCGCGTGCGCGGCGCTTCGAGCCACGCGCAGTCTCGTCTGTCCCCTGTCAGGCCCTGTGCCCGGTTTCGTGTTTGCAGCCCCTGGATTTTATAGAATCAGCTCTCTAGGTCAATTGCTATCTTTAATAGGCTTTTAATCACCAATTAAATGGTGATTTAGGATCTTCTTCTTCATTGCACACCATAGACCTAGAATCAAGCAAGCAAAGCTTTATTAGCAGAATTTAATTTGAAATTAATATGAAGATGTGATACAAATTATGAAAAATTAGATACTAATCACACCCCCACACTTATCTTTTGCTCGTCCTGAGCAAAACAAAAACTAAGGAATTATTACACTACTTTCGCAGGTGACGCGATTGCACTGAGCATGTGCAATAAGCCGTTAAACCTCTAAGTTTTTCCCAGAGGAGGAGTTTTTCTCCTGAGGGTTTTTCGGCGGATTATACTCACAAAATCTATAAAGAAAGAAGTCAAATGTTTGTATTTTGAAAAGACATTTTGAAATAGAGAAAAGTGTTGAAGTATTTTTACGAAAATAGAAGTGATCCAAGGTCATAGGTTAACCAGAAATTATTCTTTCTTAACAAAATGCAAAAAATCTTGTTATAAATTAAATGTAAGAATTTAAAATTGAATTGACTCTTTGATCTTTCATAAAATTCTTAGAAAAATATGCACTTTGTGAACAGTGAAGGTTTTTGAGATATCGACTCTAACTTTTATGCCATTTATTTATATTATTATATATATATTTTTTCTTTTTCTTCCCTTAATTTTATTAGGCTTTCTTATTTACTAAGTGTACGCGCCGGAAAAAGAAAGGGAGAAGAATTGCCGTAAAGATTTCCTTGAATCAAAAAAGGAAGGATTACAACAAAAACCGCTCTGCTTTTCCAGTTACAAGGGAGGGAGGATATTGAATCTTGAATCCCCCCTTTGTTTAGTGTTGGGTTCTTCGTGTGGCGGTGGAGAGTGAATCTTGTTCTCCGTTGACCGTATGACCGTCTGGATCGTCAGGGGAGCTTCTCTTTGGCAGGAAGAAGGAGTAACACAGCTCCGTCTACTAAAACTCTCAAAGAGAAGGTAGGCGAAGAGCAACTTGTGCGCAGCAAGCTTGCTGAAGAGTTGGACTCTCTCTTCTTTGGTCGTCTCTCTTCTGATGCGACGCCTTGATTGCCTTTGTTGTGATGCCCTTCTCTTGTGTTATTGTCCTGCCCTATTGTTGATGCAAACACGGCTATTTATAGAGGTCCCAGGGGTGAACGTGCCCCCTGAAATCGCTCCACAATGAGGGGCCACTTCCCCGCTACATGGGCGGTGACTGGCCCCTTAACTAGGGCAGTTATAACTGAGGCGCGGGTATCTCTCGCGCCTTGATGCTGAGATGCGGGTTTCTAGCCCTCGCGCCTTGATGCTGAGACGCGGGTGTCTAGCCCTCGCGCCTTGATGCTGAGACGCGGGTGTCTAGCCCTCGCGCCTTGATGCTGAGATGCGGGTTTGGACCCTCGCGCCTTGATGCTGAGACGCGGGTTTATCTCTCGCGTCTAAGACTTGAAACTCTGCTTTTTGATGGCTTGTCCTTTAGTGACTTTTAGACAGCCTACAGAACCCCCTCCAAAGTTTTTGATATTCCGCAGTTAACTGGGACGGATTTCGAAATACTTTGGACTCTAGCTGAATTCACTTTCATGACTAGACTGTTAATGCTCCAGGTTTGATCTTATCTGGAGTTTGTCTTCGTGAGTGTACTGTTGAACTCTTTGAAGCCACCAGAGTTGATCATGTTGAGTGTCTAGATACACAGTCTAAACCTCCCCGATTGCTTTTAAGTCTGTCGTGGGTGCATTTTAAGCCAGGAGTGGTTGGGTCTTCTGCTTGTGTCAGTGTACTGTTGAACTGATTTGCAGAAGCAGGAGACTGAATGCTGGTTCTTTTTGAAAAGCAGAGATGGTAGTGCTTTAAAGACGCGACTTCCATAGGGTGCGTCTTTTGGCAACGGAAACGCGACTGATCTTCCATATGGTAACGCGATGTTAGGCCAGCTTGGAAGGCCGCGAACTTCGGAGAGACGCACCTCTAATAAAGACGCGGTTTTCTGAACGCAACGCGACTTTCTGGGCGCATTTATGGCGATGCTGACGGGGCACATCCATCGAAGAGACGTGGCCGTCGGGTGCGAATCCGTGCCATGTCATGATTGCGCTACCAGTTGGCCTAGGGAACCGGCGGGATTTCAACTTTTGGCGCGCGGACTTCCCGGTTCATTAAATGAACCGCGCCACGTGTTGAACGATGACTCGCTGCGGAGTCGTGGCGCATGATCTTCCCTGTTCAAAAATGATTTGGTTCCACCGTCAAGCGGTGACTCGCTGCAGAATTTATCGGGCCACACGCCGCGTATCTTCGCGAATCCTTGTGCCTATAAATAGCCACAGTTGGAGAGATACCTCTTCTTCTCCGAGCGTTTTATTTTAGGGTTTAAGAAACAGAGTTCTTCTTTCCCTGTTCATCCTCACATCAGATTCTTGATTAACGATGGCACCCAAGACCAAGCCAACCGCATCTTCTTCACAGGCGACCGTCGCCGAGGCCCAGAGGGGCGCTTCCTCTGCGCAGGATGTTGTTTTTCGAGGTAAAATGCCGTTTAGGCTAAACTTCACCATTACTGGAAGTTTAAGGAACCCTAAAAGACATCTTTTTAGAAGAGAACTATTAACACAGGATATAAACTGTGTTTGATTCTCAGACGCGGTCTCAGACGCAGTCTTTGAGCTGATAACCAAGGCGCGGGTTTGATGACCTGATGCCAGTGGGCTCTGCACTTTGGATTCTTCACTTGGAATATTTCTAATTGTGAAGGGTCCAGACGCGGACTTGATCCTTGCGTTCTGTGCCATCAGCTGCCAATTTTGATGAATCTGGCACCTGAGTCCAAGCATTTATGAATAAGTCTTGGTTTGCAAAACGCGGATTTGATCCTTGCGTTCTGTACCATCAGCTGCTAATTTTGATGAATCTGGCACCTGAGTCCAAGCTCTTATGAACAAGTCTTGGTTTGCAAAACGCGGATTTGATCCTTGCGTTCTGTGCAATCAGCTGCTGATTTTGATGAATTTGGCACCTGAGTCCAAGCTCTTATGAACAAGTCTTGGTTTACAAAACGCAGATTTGATCCTTGCGTTCTGTGCCATCAGCTGCTGATTTTGATGAATCTGGCACCTGAGTCCAAGCTCTTATGAACAAGTCTTGGTTTGCAAAATGCGGATTTGATCCTTGCGTTCTGTGCCATCAGCTGCCGATTTTGATAAATCTGGCACCTGAGTCCAAGCACTTAGAAATAAGTCTTGGTTTGCAAAACGCGGATTTGATCCTTGCGTGTCTTTCACCTTGACGCGGATTGGCAGGTCTGGACGCAGATTTTGACAATTTCTGCGTCTAGTGTCTTTTCTGCGTTTGAATTGTAGACACTTAACACCTTTTTCTTTTCTGACAAGATGTCTGATCAAGTGTCTTTTTCTTTTGCAGTGCCACACCCTACTGCCCCACTCGCCAAGAATAGCCACTTCGGGCGCGTAGGTGGTGCCGATCGTAATTTGACCTTTGTGCTGCAAAGGACTGTACCTGTGACTACTGACAGGTCGCAGGAGCGCAAGGAAAGGATCTCCAGTGTTGACGGGACAACCTTTCGGGTGCTTATGACTGATGCAGCATTCACAACGAATGCTCGCATCAAGCTGGAGAAACCTGCCTTCTTCTTTGGAGATCATGTCGGCGATGGCGGCTATTCCATGTATGACGGAAATTACAAGTGGCTCCGTCAGATAGGGGATAGGAGATTCTTTCTTCCAAACATGGAGAGGATGCTCCTGCTGTCTTATCTCCAACACATGTCCGTCCCTCGAAAGATGAAGTGGGACGTTTCCCGGTTTATTCCTGAGATTACTCTCGGTGATTTAGGCTCCAGGAAGGTATACCGTCATGATTGTCATGATAGGACATTTCTTGGCCTGTTCCCCGGGTCGCGCAAGTCTGAGTTCCCAGTTGGAGAGATACCGAAGCTCGCCACTACTTTCCTCAACACGTTCATGAAAGCGGAAGGCGATTATCCGGTCGAGTTCCGTTCGCCCGGGTGGGTCCATTCTACGGAGAAGTATTGGTGGGGCAGGATGGTGAGCTTCGTCCTTACCGATCTTGGAGATCTGCTGGAGCATGTGGGATTATATTCAGCAGTCAGGGCCGTGCAGCGGGGCATCCCACCGAGTTTTCATAACTTCTTCGGGATCCTGGAGCGCTACAATCCTTTGACGGGGACATTCTTCACCCCGGTCGGAGAGATGGGCCTTGCCCTACACGAGTTGCATGAGGTCTCGGGGCTGGCGACAGGGGATTCTCCCTATAAGGAATATGTCCCAACCACTGAGGAGCTCAACCTTATAAAGAAAGGGTCTCCTCAACTGTACGAGACTTATTGGGAAGTGATGTGTCATTTCCACATTTGCGGTCAGGTAACCGCTTGGAGGTCAGGAGGAGTCAAGCAGTTGTCTTGGGCCAACTACTTGTTTAACAATGTCAGTAAGAAAGACCATCTGATAACCCGACTGGCTCCCAGCTCTGAC
The DNA here is from genome assembly GCA_038442645.1 of Agave tequilana. NCBI lineage: Eukaryota > Viridiplantae > Streptophyta > Magnoliopsida > Asparagales > Asparagaceae > Agave > Agave tequilana. Next base: position 144,255 of record JAVJIF010000010.1, on the reverse strand, counting down.
CAGGAGATTGACGACATGGTCGCCCAGGCTTCTGAAGGCTTCTACACCACGGAGTCGAGCGAGGACGGTTTCGAAATTGATACGCTTTTCGAAAGCTATCATCATCAAGCCCGGACTCCCATCTCTAGTCGAGCACTGTTGGCGGGCTTCTTGATGCTGTGGCTAAAGCGTTGTGTGGTGCCCACGCTGCCACATGAAGTCATTGTTGCTGACGTGGTGTACCCGGCGGTGCTCCTGGCCCATGGCAGTCCCATAGCCCTTCTCTAGGCCGTGGCGGCTGACATTCAAAGCGGGTTGCGGGCGTTAACCCAGAATTTCTGCGAGCCACCGAAGACTGTGGATTCCCATGGCCAACCGATCCTTGACTCAGAGGGGAAGCCGACGGTGAAGCGTCCCAACCCTCGGATCGAGCTGCCTTACACGTACCTCATGGCTTGGTACGTGATGCACTGCCCCTCCTTGATGACGCCGGTGCGCTGGAGTGAGGGTTTTGTCCCTTTTGTGCAGCGGTTGGAATGTTCGGACTAGCGTGATACCTATATATATTTCATTCGGAGGTGTCTTTCAGATGCTACGAACTACCAGCTCAACCGCTGCTTCCCCGAGATTCTTGGTGCATCTTTCGGAGAGCAATTTATTGATTTCGCCGGCCGGGATGACTTCATGAAGCTGTCCGCGGGAATCTTCTGGTGGTTGATCAACATTCGGCCAGGATATGTGCTGTTCCGGCAAGGGACTTCATGCACAATCGAGCCGTATATGCCGAGTCGTTTCGCCCGACAGTTCGGCTATGATCAACTTTACGTCGGCAATCCCAATGCTCGACTCGCCTTCGACGGGAATTTATTCGAAGGTGCCCGGGCTTGGTACTACAGCGTGGCCGGAGGGACAGAAGCAACTTTCCGTTTGCCTGTTGAGGGGCCGAAGAGCCGCACCAGCTTCAGCTTCTGCACCTGGTACTCTCAGGTCAACCAGTCACCGGACTTCGCTCCGGAGTATACGTGTATTGAGAGTATTAATGCCAATCTCGAAACACGGTCGGAGTCTGGTAAACGCGCGCGAGTTGTCGACCAGTACCTGAAGGCTCAGAAGGAGCTCGGGAGAGCATCTTAGAGAGAGGTCGGGAGAGGATCAAGAGAGGAGCCCCGAGCCACCAGGGCTCGACAGGCGGTGACTAAACGTCGTCAAGGTTCTACCTCCACTGCCGAACCTGCCCCAAAGAAGGTTCGGAGGGACTTGACAGCCGAAGTTTCTCGATCCGAAGACATCCCTGCTGGTGTTGAGGAACCGAGGAGAGAAGAGGAAACTGAAGATAAAGATTTCCCCAACTTAGTCCGTGCCCCCAGGTCGCACAGCAGAAGCCGTAGAATTGCGGAGGAGGGGGAGCCTGCTGATACATCCATCACTGTTGACGAGGCCGAGCAGTGCGAGGTCGATATAATGAGTGGAGGAGGTGTCGAGATCGCGGGGATCTCTGTTCAGCCCGAGTCTTCTTCGGCTCACGCGAGGAGGGATGAGGTACAGCAGCCAGGGTCCCCCAGCGTCTTCATCACCAGTCCTCGGGCGGTTGACCCTAGTCCTACCACCGGGGTGATTGGTGGTAAGGCTCCGGTTACCGAGGCCTCTCGTGTTGAGCTGTCATCTTCCTCGTCTGAGGAGGAAAGCGATTTTGAGGATGTGGTTGACTATGGTGACGAACCCGCTCCTCCTGATCCGAGCAAATTCTCCCACATTTCGGAGGAGGAAATATACGGGGCGAACCATCGACGGCGCCATTACCAGCGGCAGTTACTCCCGCTGAAGGTACTCTTTTCATCTTCTGTCCCGACTTCCCTTTTTATTTCGAAGAGAAGGTTTTAACATTCTCCATTTATGCTGCAGGGTTGGCCGAGGACGTCGAAGCTGCAACCTCCTCGCATGACAAGGAGATGGTGCAAGAGTCGACCCAGCCGGAAGGAGTCGAGACTCCAACCGCTGAGATGTCTCCAGAGAAGGCAACGATGGAAATCGGGGAAATCTCCATTTTACCGGAAGAGGAGGCAACCACTGAAGCCGGGGAGATTTCTACTCTGCGGGATTCGCCCAAAGATTCGACATCTCTGGGCCTCCACCTAGGTAAGGAAGTTTTAATGTCTTAAATGTTCCTCTTTTCATCATTGTACCTAATGTTGAGGTAATTTGCAGAGAGAACTGAGGGAGTTCAGGCGGAGAGTCTAACGGTCAATGCCCCTCCAGAAGGTCACACAGCTCTGGTCTTGGTCGAGGTTTCTGGGGAGGTCGGGCTCACTACTCTGTCAAGGGCCGTGGAGGTTCCTGCAGAGATAGTACCTCACAAAGCGCCAGAGGCTACTCTTGCTCCTGCCGTATTGGCGGTCAACACGACTCTCGTGCGAGAGGATCCGCCTTACATCCCTTATCCTGTGATAGAAAAGGGGTCGGGGAGCACCTCGGGCGATGACACCATGGAGTTCCTGACACGCAAATCGGTGCAGCAGCTCTTTGACTCGATGCGAGAATGCATCGATTTCATCCTGTCTGGAGGTAGCTCCTTTGAATTTACCGGACGTTTCTCGGAAACTTGGCCGAGAACATCAAGTTGGCTGGAGGCCCTTCTCTAGCCCAAGCGTGTTTGTTGGTGGTGGAGCAGCTGGGACAGGACCTGAGAGAGCTTCGATCCCTGGAGGATGCCGTCTCAATTCACGAAGCCCAGGAAACTCTGAATAGGCTCCTTGCTGTTCAAGAGCAGGAGAGACGGGAGGTGGAGGAGAAGATAAACGATAACACCCGTCTTCTTGAAGGTTTCCAGGTTGATCATAAACGGCTGGCAATTGAGTCCAAGGAATCAGAGATGACCCTGCAGGCTGCAAAGCAAGTTATCCTTGATTCTCGGGCCGCTATAGCCAGGGCTGAGGCCATGATCGTTCTTAACGAACAGAGGCTTACCGATTCTGAAAAGAAGCTGGCGGAGTTGGAGGCTGCCAAGACGCAAGTTGAAGCAAACCTCTCTGTTCGTTCATCCGAACTGGAATCCCTCCGGGTACAAGCGCAGGGATTTTTGTCTGAGGATGATCTGCGGGCCCAAGCTTTCATGGAGGCTGAGGAGGTGCGTCAGCACAAGATTCATCGCCTTAGGGAGCAAATCCGTTCCTTGGCGAATCAGGACTTTTAACCTTTTCTTTTTCTCCCCCCCCTTTTTTTTAAGAAAAGGACACTCTATCTTACTAAGAGTGTTTGTATTTACTTCTATCATTTTTAATAAAAGTCTTTTGAAGTTTTTGTTCCATAAACTCAACCCATTGATCACAATCTTTGGTTATCTAACTGTGAATGCTGAACGTAGGTGAAACGCGGCATTACTCCTTAGGGAGACGCGGTCATCAGCTCATTTGAGAAACGCGGTCATCAATCCAAAGAACTTAGGCAGACCCAAGTCTTTCTGATGAGACACAGCGTTAATCCGTGAGGAGACGCGGCCATCAGTTGATGGGGAGACGCGGTCATTAGTTCATAGGAACTTAAGCAGACCCCAAGTCTTTCTGATAAGACGCAACGTTAACTCATAGGAAAACGCGGTCATTAGTTCATAGGAACTTAGGTAAAACTAAGTCTTTTTTGATGAGACGCAGCGTTAACTCATAGGGAAACGCGGTCATCAGTTCATAGGAACTTAGGTAAAACTAAGTCCTTTTTGATGAGACGCAGCGTTAACTCATAGGGAAACGCGGTCATCAGTTCATAGGAACTTAGGTAAAACTAAGTCCTTTTTGATGAGACGCGGCGTCAACTCATACGCGGTTGGAGCAGACACAAGGGACACAACCTTGTGAATTTTTCCCTCAGAATGGGCTAAGTGTTTTCCTTTAGAAAGGGCCCCGTATACCGAAGGGACGCGACTTTGAGTCACGCGGACATTTCTATGGAACGCGGGTGGACGCCATTTAATCTGAAAGGGAGACGCGGATTCCCGGACGCGACTTTCATACCCGCGTCTTGGTGCAACTTCCGAGGCGTTACATGCAGCCTGACATAAAGATTTTAGGAGATCCTTGAACGTCAAGTCTTTACTGTCGATTGGGATATCGGGTCATCCGTTACTTCCCAAGGCAGTTGTCCACGCGTCGGTTCCTCATTGGACTCAGGTGTTAATGCCTTTTAATGCAAAATGGCGCTGGCGGTTGGAGGCCAATGTCTTCGACGGTTCCCAAAGCGGCGTTCCACGCGTCGGTTCTCCATTGGACTTTGACAGTCATGCGATCATTAAGGCGACAGTTCCGATTAATGCACCATTAATGACAGTTATTAGGGTCTTCCTATAAATAGGGCTCACCCTCTTCCCCTTTAACAATCCAAAGTTGGATTGTTTTCTTTTGTTTTGCTCCGAGGATCTCAGAGTTTCCAAGAGGGGTTCTGTCTCCATGGACGAAGGTGACTCTGTGGATGAAGATGACCCAGAGCTCTCATGCTTCTGTTTGGTCTCTTCAGGAGGAAGCGTCTCTTTGATCGCTTTTCATGTCTCTGTTCTGATGCAGAGAGTCTTGCTCTTGACAGAGGCCTCTGCGGGTATGCCATCCCGACTTGCCATGATATCTTTAGTCCACCCACGCTTGCACTTTGGCATCTTTGGAAGAGATTGTCATCCGGGTTTTCTCATGAAGTCTGAGTTGGTGCATTCCTTCTGGAATTTGCGCCGCCAACTTCCTCTCTGGACGCGAGTACTGAAGTCTTTGGCACCTGGCGCTGGCTTTACTCATGAAGCTCGCGTTTTAAGGCCATTGACTTGGATGAATTCCAACTTGGGCTGAAGTTTTCAGACTCGAATCTTGCAACTCCTGTTTATTCAACAGAGACATGGCAATTTTCGGCGTTTGAAGCTTTTCGCGTCTTGTGCTTTAGGCGCGGGCGCAAAATGAGACCGCGTTCGAATCCTGTGTGTTCCACAGTTTTGACTCGCGTCTGTTTCTGCTGACGCGGTAGTTTGACTCACTGCGCGGGTCATTCCCGCGTCTGAAGTCCTCAACAATAGCCGCGTCTTTCACTTAGTTTTCTTTGTTTAAAATATACTAAGTTCCAGATTTTCTAACTCCCTTATTTATTCCTTGCAGGTAGGCTTGATTATCCTTTTTCAGGTTCGCTGGGCCCCGGGAAGAATATATCGGCAGGCGAACTTGCTCAATGTTCGTTCATAAGGGAGTAAATTATGGTCCTCGTCGTTTATAAGGGAGTAAATTATATCCCTGACGGGGACTCAACCCTCGCCAAGGTCTCTTCAGATCCTCTGCACCAATCATGTCTGATGGCAAGAGATGGTCAGGGTGAGTATGACGGCGAGGAGGTTCCGGCGGTTGTGGTGGCGGATAGGATCCTCTTCCTCTCCCACTCCAGAAGTGACGTCAACGACATTCTATGTCCGTTGGATGGCCTGCTGGGGAAAGAGATGCTCATGAACGAAGGGTTGCAGGACTTTCTGTTGCCACTGGACCTCAAGAACACCATTGCTCTTAGCTTAGTCAGCTAGGGCTCTTTCGATGTTTGCGTCATGCACCATAGTGCAATTGGCTCCAATTGTCACCACCATGTGCAATGCTGGTTTGGCGTCCCTCACAATATCCAGTACTTGGAATCAGATGCAGCTTCAAGGAGTGAGTACGCCCTCTAAGAGAGAGAGGGACTTCTTTGTACTCCTTAATTGTAACACTCAATCTTATTGTATAAGAGAGCGTTTTGTATCACTTTCATATGCTTGGATTATGAATAAAAGTGACACTTTTTCTTTTTGCCTCTTTCATTGTCTTAAACTTTTTGTCTTCAGTTAGACGCATAGAAGCAAAGAATCTTTGACTTTGTTAAAATTATGATGGTAATCCTAATAAGTCAAATTTTGTAAGAAAAGATCCTATTGCAGGAACTTTCATAATACTGTCAGAGGTGTGATATTAACTTGACAGAGATGCAGAGATTTTTGGTGGACCTGCCACTTTATAAAGAAAAGTGACAGGTGGAGTTCGTACCCCCAGGAAGATGAACTTTTATCAAGGGTTTGGGATTAACTTGATTTAAGATCAGCTGGGGAGTTTGACGAAAACATTGTTAACGGTGTAATGTTAACCTAACAATGTTTCTGAATAGACTCATTACTCTGTTGGGGAGAATAACAAGTAATACTAGATTCGTGGGGAATCTAGGAATGTTTTTTCCGTTAGAGGTGTAATGTTAACTTAACAGGTTGGAAGTAGTCTTGTCAGAAGTGTACTGTTAACTTGACAAGGATATAAGCCAGAGGTGTGATATTAACTTGACTCGTATTTCAGCTTCATTTGTGAAAACTGAAAGTGTCACTGTCATAGGTGTAATGTTGAACTTGACAGTGAGAGTAATGCTAGAGGTATAATGTTGAACTTGGCATTAGTCGTCTCGGCTTGGATAAAGAAGTCGAGGAAAGATCATGGCCATAGGTGTGTTGTTGAACTTAGCAATGACTCGGATGCTAGAGGTGTAGTGTTAACTTGGCATCGTTCATTTCAGCTTCGATATGGAAGTATGAAGGAAGGTGACTGTCAGAAGTGTAATATTAACTTGACAGACACTTGATGTACTGTTTAGAGGTATAATGTTAACTTAAACAGTAGTTTGTCAGAGGTGTAGTATTAACTTGACGAAAATTGGCTCGTGATAAGAGCAATTTGAGGACCTGTCATTCTATTGACGAGAATTGACAAGTGAAATTTGAAGTGCCAGAGGTATAGTGTTAACTTGGCAAATTTGAAGCTACTCTATGTAGAGTTAACAAGCAAAGTTTGTACTCGACAAGGAGTATTCATTACCAGAGGTATAGTGTTAACATAGTAATGATTGCATTTTTGTGGTCCTACCATTTTATGGATGAGAATTGGTAAGGGATTTTGGAGGGAAGAGTGGAAACAAGTCCACTTAAGATTTTTAGCAAACCCTCAGCTATCAACGGATTTGAGGTGCCTTTACCAACTACCGTTTGAGTTGGGCTAGCCATGCTATTCCCCTCAGCATGATAAGTTGTTGAAGACTTATGTTGGGCTTAGAAGCCAACATTTTCCTCTATCCTTAGCCGTTAAAGGCGTTGGATGTTTCATCAGAGGTGTACTTTTAACTTGATCGGCGGAAGAATACCATCTAGGGATAGTATTTCTTCAACAATTTACCATTGATTGGCATCATAAGTGTATCGCCATTCGAGGTTATAAGGCGATATGATCCATTTGAGTAGACTGACTCTACCACAAATGGTCCTTCCCATTTGGGTTGGAATTTTCCTTTTGTCTTGTGCGTCATTACCATGGGTCTTCGGACGGCTAAGACAAGGTCGCCTTTCTTGAAAGCTCGCGCTTTGACTTTCTTGTTGAAGGCTCTGGTGATACGAGATTGGTAAAGCTCGATTTGTTGTTGGGCCTGCAAACGCTTATCGTCTAAGGCCTCCAATTCCTGGAGTCGCTGTCGATGCTTCTCCTCTGTTGTCATCTCTGCTGTCAAGGCAACGCGCAGAGATGGAATTTGGATTTCCAGTGGAAGCACGGCTTCACATCCGTATACCAAGGAAAATGGCGTAGCTTTAGTTGGGGTTCGCACAGTTGTGCGATAGGCCCATAAGCATTCGCCCAGCTTGTCGTCCCAGTCTCGTTGACTTTTCGAGACGAATTTCTTGAGAAGCTTACCGATGGTCTTGTTGAAGGCTTCTGCGAGGCCGTTAGCAGCAGGATAGTATGCCGTTGAGGAGACATTCTAGATTCTGAACTTAGCGCAGAATCTCTGAAAAGCCTGGCTGATGAACTGGGGTCCATTGTCATGGACAATCCGCCGAGGTACACCGAAACGATAAATAACGTGATGCTTCACGAACTTGATCACGTTAGATGATTTTACCTCCTTCAAAGGAATGGCTTCGGCCCACTTTGAGAAGTAATCGGTTATTGCTAGAATGAACCGATGTCCTTTTGATGATGGTGGGCTAATGGGGCCAACCACATCCATCCCCCACATTTCAAATGGCCAGGTAGAGGTCGTAGAGTGGAGGTACCCTGGTGCTTGATGGATGAAATCGCCATGTACTTGGCATGCGTGACATCTTTTGGCATAAGTGACCGCATCGGCAATCATCTTGGGCCAATAGTAACCCAATCTTTGGAGTCGATGTGCCAGTTTTGGGCCAGGTTGATGAGCTCCACACATACCATCGTGGGCTTCTTTCAATACCCCTTGGGCTTCTTTTGATGAGAGGCATCGGAGTAAGATCCCGTCATGCGATCGACGATACAATGTTCGCATAATCGCATTATAGTAGAATCTGGGGGCTTTCCTTCGAATGGCAGCCGCCTCTTTGGTGTCTTCAGGCAGGATGCCATATAAGATAAAATCAATGTAGGGGAATCGCCAGTCTCTAGGCTCTGGACCGGTTGACACTTCAAGTGCTTCCTTGCCGTGACAATTTCTCGCTGACCCCGGGTAGTCTTCGAGAGTGACCCTCGGACAATACAGGTCGTGACTGTAGACGAATACTTTCTCCATCGCTCCAGCTGGAAGAGCTAAGGAGGCAGCGAGGGATGCGAGTGCATCTGCATGCGCGTTTTGGCTGCGCGGTACATGGTTAATGTAGAAGTTTGAAAACCTCTCGGCCATGTGGATTGTCGCGTTGTAGTAGGGTATTAGTTCTTGGTTTCTAACTTCGTACTCCCCGCGAACTTGGCTGACGATGAGTTTAGAGTCACCGTATGCCTCGAGATTTTTAACGCCAATCTCATCGGCGAATTGCATCCCAATCAAAAGAGCGTTGTATTCCACCACATTGTTGGAACAAGGCTCGGTTAACGAGACAGCTCGGGGAATCACATAATTCTGTGGGGAGACGAGTACTACTCCTACCCCCGCTACTATATGTCCTTTTGGGCTTGCCCTCGATGCACCATCGAAGAAAAGTTGCCATACTTGACCTTCGAACAATGTCTGAGTCAGGCAGACTTCAGCGACTTCATCTGGGAGATCCTCGTAGAGTTTGGCCGCCCTCGGATCTGGGTGTTCAGCTAAGAAGTTCGCTACCGCTTGTCCTTTAATGGCCTTTTGTGGCAGAAAGTGCATTTCATATTGGGATAGCAATATGGCCCATTTCGCCAGCCGGCCGTTCAATGATGAAGGTTTTGTCATGAGTAACCTCAGAGGGTTGACTTTTGATATGACATTTATAGTTTGGCCTACCAGATAGTGTCGCATTTTCTGAATAGCGAACACCAGCGCCAAACATTCCTTCTCGATCGGGTTGTACTGATGTTCGGCTCCGATCATTGTTCTACTCAGATAGTAGATTGCTTGTTCTCGTCCTTGATCAACATTCTGAGCTAGTAGAGCTCCCAAAGAATGATTCATTGACCGGACGTACACCAGGAAAGGCTTTCCGGATACCGTAGCGGCAAGGACTGGTGGTTGGGTGAGGTATTGTTTGATCTCCTCGAACGCTTGTTGGCAAGCGTCGTCCCAAATGATCGAAACGCCCTTCTTCATCAGTTTAGCGAAGGGTTGGCATCTCCCGGAAAGATTTGAGATGAACCTGCGGATGTACGCCAATCGTCCTTGCAATCCTCTGAGCTCCTTAAGGCTTCTCGGAGGTTGCATCTCCTGAATGGCGCGGATCTTTTCCGGGTCTAAATGGATTCCCGTGGAAGTTATAACAAATCCTAGGAATTTGCCGCTGGCCACCCCCAGGAAGGACTTGGTGGGGTTCATCTTCAATTGATGAGCCAGCATGATGTCGAAGACCCCTTTCAGGTCAGCTATGTGATCACCTTTAGTGCGGCTTTTTACCGCAATGCCATCAACATAACATTCCACCGTTTTGCAAATTTGCTGATGGAAAATGGCGTTCATGGCCCTTTGGTATGTTGCCCCTGCATTCTTAAGTCCGAAGGGCATGACGGTGTAGCAATACACTCCTAGAGGGGTCCTGAAGGAGGTGTGCTTTTCGTCATCAGGATACATCTTGATTTGATTGTATCCTGAGAATCCGTCCATGAAGGACATTCGTTCGAATCCACAAGTATTGTCAATCATGACATCCGTGATTGGCAGTGGGAATTCGTCTTTGGGACAGGCCTCGTTTAGATCACGAAAGTCGATGCAGATTGATTGGTCGCTAATGTTGCATATTTAATATCATATTTCCATACTTATTTTAGAATAAAAGCCTGTATTGTCCTAATAAATTGTTTAATTTATTTGCAGGCCCATTCTTTAAGGAGATGAAGAGAAATGAGCCCAAAACCCACCAAAATTCTGAATTAAATCAGAATTAATTCACACTCAGTAAATCAGGGAAAAATCAAGAAGTTGAAAACTGGTTGAGAAGAATCCTCTCAGAATCGATCGGTTGAAGCAAAGATCAAGCAAGTTTGATTCAGATTCTGACTGGATACATTTTAGTATTCGAATCATAACTTTTGCTACAAAATCTCAATTCTGATGATTCAAGATGATCCAGAAAACAGACTGATAGAGATACAACTCTTATGTTGATCATTATTTCTAATTCTGTCAGTTGTTAAGTGATATTCAGCAATCAACACGCAAACAAACTGCAGATCAGAACTGAATATCCACCTCTACCCTCTCCATTTCTCCTATAAATACCTGCACTCAAAGGCAAAAGGAAGGACAATGCAGAGATAGGACTTAGCCAAGCTTTTCATTTCTAGGTTTAGGTTTTTAGTCTTTCTTTTTATGTAATTTTAGTTTTCATTTATGTAATTCAGAGGAGATCGACTTTCATCGAAGAACAAGACTGAAGCTTGAGCTGGAGTGACACCGGTGTAAGACTTATTTCTTTTCTTTGATTGTAATGAAATCAAATCGATGTTCTTTTTGTGTATGTACTTCTTTTTAGTCTTCTTCTTCTTCTTTTCTATTTTACCTTTCTTTTTGGTACAACTGTCTTCCAAGTGAGTCTAAAAGCATCGAAAGAGCCTTGCCTTTGCGAGTGCCACCGATAGCTCATGACGATGGAATTGTGAGTCTCTCTGTATCATTTCATGCTTGCGTATCTTGATGATGTAATGTGGAAGAGACCAACATTCGACTCTTATGGGCTATGCGCTGCTTGCCTCCAATTCAAGGTAACATCGAAGTTAAAAACTCAAGGTAAGCTTTTGGTGAAAAGAAGGTAAGTAACTCTTTTATTTCTTTCTTTCATTTTTGTAAATTAAATCACCAACCACTTCTTCCAAATCGTTTTCATTCTTCTTTCCACTTCATTGTACATAGTCGCTTTTATTATTTTCTGAATTTTCCCCCTTCTTCATCTTCCATTTTCTTCTAACATAACTATTACTTTCTTTTTCACTTTTTCTTAACTTAAAAACAGAGAAGAACTTTCGCTTTTCTTCTTAAAAGATTTCAATAAGAACTGTAACGCTTCCATCGCAAACCCTCCTTGTGGATCACGACCCGCATAGCCACTTGCTATAGCGGAAGAATTGAGCACTTGCACATTCTCTTTTTAAGTTCTATAATCTCTTTTTTTTTTGTGCAGGTTTAGCCTCAATCAAATTTTGGCGCCGTTGCCGGGGAGGGTAAAACGGTTTTTATTGAAATCTGAATTTTTATTGAAAATTTTTTTTAGAACTAAACGAATTTTCTTCTCTGTTGCAGGTTACAGGGCAAGCAAAGCAGGAAAATAAGTTTGCAGTGACATACAAGTGGTATTGGGCCTCTGCTCTAGAAAGCAGAGACCCATTGCCCTCTGAATTGTCGCGTTTCCACGGCAAAAGCCGCTGATCCGCGGCAATAAAGAGTTGACTACTAACAGCTTTTTGCAGGGCTGCTTAGTTTACAAAAAATCTAGTTTGCTGCAATTCTTTATTTCTTATATGCCATCACATAAGCCTGCTAATAATCAACAGTAAAACGTTCGTTGCAAAGGTTAAAAATTGATTAGACGTTTGCATTTTAGGCACGCGTTTTTTTCAATTCATTTATTTTTACTGTTGAAGAGTGCTGGAGCAAGGTATATTTGCATTGCATTTAGAATAGGACTATCTCTTGGTTGATTTATATCACTTGGAGTGCATCTTATTTATCTTGTACACTTGCACAAAAACTGATTTTAAGGGCACCAACCCATTAACAAGATAAGGTGGGGATTTAATCACCCTTCCTTAGCCCAAAAATCAGAATCCAAGCACTCACTAACCCAAGCCTAACTAAAATTGAGTAGACGTTGGCCCTAGGGACATCTCGGACTCAATTAGGAGATTATCCTAGGGGGAAAAATGTTGGAATCTAACTCCTGCAAAATCAGTGTCTAGGAAAGGGATTGAGGGCCGAAAGCCCGAAGGTTGGTGGTTATTTAATTAAGGAACGTCTTTGACGGAAAACCTCCCACCAACCTTGCCCTGACCTGGCTGATTAGCTTGTGGTTAAAGTCTACATTAGACCTCCCGTGGACAGTCTAACCAGTTAGGAGTCGTCTAGGTCCTAAGTCTACCCTAACTTAGGCTAGAATTTTTTCTTTTTTGTTTGTTTATTTGTTTGTTTTTTCTTTGTTTGTATTCTATTGTGTGATATGGACTATAATAATAATTTTTTCAACTACAATAATAATCCATATTACACACCGACTTCATTTTCGGATATTACCAACCCGACATATCATAACTTTGACCAACCTAGTGTGCCGGATTGGTCTTATCCGAATCAATATGACCCATACCCCCCATCTAATAACTATAATTTCCATAACGATTTTAACTCTTCACAGAGTCAGTGGGGATTCACCTACCCCGAGTCCAATTTTCAACCACAGTGTCCTCCTTCTCCACCTAGTCCACAATATTTCCACGAGTCATACTCAGTTCCACCAGTCCAAAATAGAAAACTATCAATTTTGGAACGGAGTATGCGTGAGTCCAAACAACAATCACAAAATCTGATGGACTCACAATTTCAATACCACTTCCAAAACAACTCTTCATCTTTTCAACAAGACAATGAACCCATCAACTATGAAAAGATGCTAGAAGCCATGACTCATGCTCAAAATGCTAGAAATCGTGACATAGATATGATGGTCGAATCTCTACGTTCCCACCGTCCTGATGTCACTAACCATCCTGTTAGAGCCGAAGAGTCATGTAGTTTTGGAAATCAAGATTCCATTTCAGAACAACCACTTGAACTTGCCCAAACTCCAAATTTTGAAAAAGATATTGATAGTTTAGCAAGTTTTCCTTTTCTTGAAATAGAACTTGAGAATGAATATGATCTTGAACCCCAACTTAGTGATTCAATGCTTCTTCCTGATTCAATAATGACTCCGGTATCTTCACCTGATTTCGATCTTTTCCCCGAGTCAACATTGGATCCTGTACCAATCCATAATGAAATTGAATCACCCATCTGTGAGGATCATATTGAACTTGACCAATTATACACTCTTGAAGATCCTATTGACAAATTGGCAAGTTCTCAATTTTTTTGATATTGAAGTCAATGAGATATGTGACCTAGATTCTGATATCTGTGATCCAGTTCAACTTTCTGAATCAATCTTGACTCCTGTTGTGTTACCAAACTTGAGTAATGTTTTAGAGTCAGTTTTGATTCCTCCACCTATCATTCATGAACTGGAATCACCCACATTAAGTCACATTCCATTGTTAGAAAATACATGTGGACTTGAGTTTCAACTTCTTGACTTGGAGCCGCTTCTTGAACCAATTTCGACTCCTGAACCTTTACTTGACTTAAGTCACCTTCCTGAGTCGGTATTAGTTCCTGTCCTTCCTGAGCCCAAGTCAACCGTTCTATCATTTCATACTCCATTCTGGGACGAGGTGGTTGACAAATTGACTCCGAAATCAATTATGGAATATGGAAATTAGATGGGGTTAAATACTTAATAAAAATCCTTAATGGACACATCTTTTTAGTGGTTATATTAGAGAAACTTCTGGTGGGTTCCTTCGAGACCCAAGAAAAGTTGATTGGGCCGCGTTTCGTGGACCAATCAGACCACCACCGGAACCACCACCTTAAGGTAACCATTTTCCTTCCCTTTCTTCTTTTTCATGCATCTATGCATTAATTCATACATTGAGGACAATGCATGAGATAGGTGTGGGGGAGGGTCTAACATAACTTTTCTTTTTCTTTAAAAAAAAAAAATTAACATTTTTCTTTACTTTTAAAAACTTTTTGAAAAATAGAAACAATATTTTGACTTATTTTTGTAAGAAATTAAGTTAATTTTAAGGAATAGGAAAATCCAAATTAGGATTTCTTATACTTGGTCAAAATACGATTATTTGTTTGATTTTTAGGGTTAGGAAGATAATTTGTCAAAGTAATTTAGTCTTGATCTTTACCTTGATGAAATATGCACACTTCATACACTTACACACTTAGGGCTCAAAAAACAAAGATTCTTATGCCTTATAAAAAATATATATATTTAAAAAAAAATGAATAAGTCTGATTATTGATTATCTAAGTGCTTTGGCCTAAGCAAGCCTTAGTATTTATGCGAAAGATAATTAGATAAGTTTGAAAAAGAAAAAAAAATGAATAAGTCTAATTATTGATTAGCTAGGTGCTTTGGCCTAAGCAAGCCTTAGTATTTATGCGAAAGATGATTAGATCCTCTAATTAAGCTGGGTATTTGTGCCTAATAAAGCATGAGTATTCACGCCTAAAAGAGGTTCATATAATAAAATCCTTAGTTTTGTGGCCTTGTCTGCTCGAGTCCTTAAGTCCTAAGGGTGTCTTCTCACCTGGTGCCCTAAGACCGTTTGGTTTGGGAGTCATCGATTAGAGGCTCGTTACATGGGCAGATTAGAAAGCCTAATAGAACTAAGGAATAATACCACAAAAAAAAAAGTATATATATAAATAAATAAGGCATAAGAGTTAGAGTCAATGAACCCTTAGTCAAAATTTTCACAATCACAAGGTGCATATGACTTAGGGTAAAGTAATAGACTAGGTGAGAAGTACAATTTGACTCCTTACTTTAATTGATAACAAATTTTTGAATAGAGACTAAGTTTAGGAATGAAAAATTTGGGTTTCCTATAACTTATAGATTGCTTAGATCTTACAATCATATTTCAAATATTTTTCTCTTTCAAAATGCTTTTCGAAAATACTAACTCTTTATTTCCCTTTCTTTATGGATTTTGTGGGTGCAATCCGCTGAAAACCCTCACGAGACAAAACTCGTCCTCTAGGGGAAACCTAGAGGTTTAACGGCTTGTTGCACATGCTCAGTGCAATCGCGCGACCTGCGAAAGTGGTCTAATAATTCTTAGTATAGTTTAGTTGTTTTGCTCGAGGACGAGCAAAAGATAGGTATGGGGGTGTGATTGGTCGCTAATGTTGCATATTTAATATCATATTTCCATACTTATTTTAGAATAAAAGCCTGTATTGTCCTAATAAATTGTTTAATTTATTTGCAGGCCCATTCTTTAAGGAGATGAAGAGAAATGAGCCCAAAACCCACCAAAATTCTGAATTAAATCAGAATTAATTCACACTCAGTAAATCAGGGAAAAATCAAGAAGTTGAAAACTGGTTGAGAAGAATCCTCTCAGAATCGATCGGTTGAAGTAAAGATCAAGCAAGTTTGATTCAGATTCTGACTGGATACATTTTAGTATTCGAATCATAACTTTTGCTACAAAATCTCAATTCTGATGATTCAAGATGATCCAGAAAAAAGACTGATAGAGCTACAACTCTTATGTTGATCATTATTTCTAATTCTGTCAGTTGTTAAGTGATATTCAGTAATCAACACGCAAACAAACTGCAGATCAGAACTGAATATCCACCTCTACCCTCTCCATTTCTCCTATAAATACCTGCACTCAAAGGCAAAAGGAAGGACAATGCAGAGATAGGACTTAGCCAAGCTTTTCATTTCTAGGTTTAGGTTTTTAGTCTTTCTTTTTATGTAATTTTAGTTTTCATTTATGTAATTCAGAGGAGATCGACTTTCATCGAAGAACAAGACTGAAGCTTGAGCTGGAGTGACACCGGTGTAAGACTTATTTCTTTTCTTTGATTGTAATGAAATCAAATCGATGTTCTTTTTGTGTATGTACTTCTTTTTAGTCTTCTTCTTCTTCTTTTCTATTTTACCTTTCTTTTTGGTACAACTGTCTTCCAAGTGAGTCTAAAAGCATCGAAAGAGCCTTGCCTTTGCGAGTGCCACCGATAGCTCATGACGATGGAATTGTGAGTCTCTCTGTATCATTTCATGCTTGCGTATCTTGATGATGTAATGTGGAAGAGACCAACATTCGACTCTTATGGGCTATGCGCTGCTTGCCTCCATTCAAGGTAACATCGAAGCTAAAAACTCAAGGTAAGCTTTTGGTGAAAAGAAGGTAAGTAACTCTTTTATTTCTTTCTTTCATTTTTGTAAATTAAATCACCAACCACTTCTTCCAAATCGTTTTCATTCTTCTTTCCACTTCATTGTACATAGTCGCTTTTATTATTTTCTGAATTTTCCCCCTTCTTCATCTTCCATTTTCTTCTAACATAACTATTACTTTCTTTTTCACTTTTTCTTAACTTAAAAACAGAGAAGAACTTTCGCTTTTCTTCTTAAAAGATTTCAATAAAGAACTGTAACGCTTCCATCACAAACCCTCCTTGTAGATCACGACCCGCATAGCCACTTGCTATAGCGGAAGAATTGAGCACTTGCACATTCTCTTTTTAAGTTCTATAATCTCGTATTTTTTGTGCAGGTTTAGCCTCAATCACAGATCCGGATCTTCCCGTTCTTCTTGGCAACGGGGACAATGTTGGCTACCCAGTCGGGGTGTTGTTCTTCCCTGACGAAGCCAGAATCAATAAGTTTCCTGACTTCTGATTGAATTGCCCCCATTATTTCTAGACGGAACCGTCGCTGCTGTTGTTTGACAGGTTTTATGTCAGGATTGATGTTGAGGCGGTGCATAGCCACTTGAGGATCAAGTCCAGGCATGTCCTCATAGTTCCAGGCGAAGACGTCTATATACTCTTGTACAAGAGATATTAGATTTTTCTTCTCCGAAGGTGACAGGCCGTCACTTATGAAGATGGGCTTGGGATTAGCCTCATCTCCTAGGTTGATCTGAACAACCTTATCTTCTGTAGGTGGCTCGCGCTGCTCAAAGCGGGTGTCCCAAAGAGTATTCAAATGTTTGATCCAAGGATCTGTATCGGATAGGATCATTTCTTCGTCTTCGCTTTCCAGGTGGCTTGTTGAAACCATGTTTGTTGAAAGCTCTTTGAAGATGTTACCGACACTGACATCTGACTCCCACGATGACGTGTATGAAGAGCAATTATGGCCCGATGGTCCTTCAGAATCAGAGGCTGATGGGACTGGAGTTGATACATAGCCCAACCCCCGGCGCGTCTGATGATAATAATCGTGGGCTTTCCCTTTTGGCACAAAGGATCGAAGCAGCGTTCTCCTTCCTTTGCCAAAGTTCAACTCGGGCCTGTTGGTTAGATTGTACCCCATGCACTTCATCATTTTGAGCGCTTTTGGTTCATAATGATTGAACTGAGGGGGCTCCTCCTCGCCTTCTGATTCTTCGTAGAGCGTTGGTTCAGACGAGATTCGCCCAAAAAGGATTGGTCTTTGGCCTTTTCGTCTGGCTGGAACCGTAAATATGGATTTTTGCGCATCACCATTATCTTGGTAGGTCCCGAAGGATGATTTTACTGGTACATGCAACGATGTCAAAGCATCCATTGCCGACCAGATGTCATCATCTACGTCGGTACTAGTATCCGACGGTATTGAATTAGAAGCAAACACCGAAAGGTACGCTAAATCTAACTCTTCATTAATGTACCAACCGCCTGCATCGTCGGTGGTATTATCAACATCGAGCTTATCAACGCTCTTTACAAGTGGTTCTAACTCCCACAGACACTCTTCTTTCTCAGGCTCAGTGTCAGCCTCATTACCAGAGTCTGGCTCCTCTGGTTGCGGGGTTTCATTCGTCTCTGCCGGATCCTGATATAGGAGGGAGTCCGTGAAATAATTCTCGACCCCTTTAAACGGATACCTTTCGGCAATCAACGTTTGAACCTTTCCACTCCCGTCAATATATTTCATGATTTGGTGGAGAGTGGAGGGAACGATGGAATTGCGGTGAATCCATTGTCGTCCCAACAGTAGGTTATAGGAGGTGTCAGCGTCTATGACGTAGCATGTCACTTCCGACTTGAGGCTTCCGATCTGGCATTTGAGCTTGATCTTTCCCATCGGACGGGTTCCATTAGCATTAAACCCGTAAATGGTTGTCTGGGTAGGGCTCAGACGATATGTGGGGATACCCAGATGTTGCATGACCCGGTGAGGCATGATGGTCAATGCGGATCCCGGATCTACTTGAATGCGGTTTATCTCGGACGACCCAATATACCCTGTGAAGTACAGGGGTCGATCATGCTTCCCTTTAACCTGCATATCATCTGTTGTGAAGGTAATGCAGGGAGCATTTGAGGAGGTGTGGAGGCAATCCTCCACATCTTCCTCCTTCGGCACCTGGGTCATGAAGACCTCAGCGTTTGCCAAAGCTTCTTGTAGAGCTTCTCTGGTCGACTTTGATAGCCTAAGAAGCTCATACAAGGTAATGCGTGCCGGGATGTTGGCTAGCTGAGCCAGGACATCGAAGCGGTAGGGTGTCGTGGATCCTTCCGCTGCACCTTTCGAAAGAACTCGAGAAAACCGAGTTTCTTTATGTTTCTCCCCAGGTTGTTTTGTGGAGAGCTTGGTTGGCTCTACAGCCGGTTGTGGAGGGGCTACTGCCGTCTCGCCATATTGCTTCAAGTATGACTGCCCTGAACGGGTTCCCGCTGTCGGTTGGTTGGGCTCTGCAGCCAAGACTATTGTTTCCTCTTCTGAGTCGGTCAGCGAGGGAACATCAGTCTCTGCTTCTCGAGAGGAAGCGCATACCACATGGCAGGATGAAGCTTTTGCCTTGCCTTTGGACTTCCTGTTGGTCACAGTAGTCCATTGTTGTTCGTCGACGAGGTCAGGGTGGACCCACATGATTTTCCCTTGAGGTGTAGGGACGGGTACCAAGCCTTTCTCTTGCTGCTGATGAGGATCTGTGTTGACCACTCTTAGCTCTCCTTTCGGGATAGGGACCACTCCCGAGGGTGTCGGGGGTTGTTTCCCAAACTGGAGAATCGACGTCATGTTGGCGGTCACCTTCTTCTGTTCTGGTTGGAGCTTTAATACCTCTGCGTCAATCAGAGCTTGAAGGATGTCCTTGAAGACGTAGCAGCTTTTGGTAGGATGTCCCAGCATCCTATGGTACAAGCAATAGGTGGGATTGTCGGTCTTGCCGACTTCCTCAGGACGTCTAGCTTCAGGGAGCTTCAGTCGGTTGCTCTTGTTGAGTAACTTGAAGAGCGAGTCGACATGCTCATCCTTGAAGGAATATTGCTTGTTGGCGCGTGGTTGGCTTGAAGAGCCACTCACCTTGCCTGGTTGAGGTTTGGCGGGTGATTTGGTCTCTGTTGCCAAGTTATCCTTCCGCTTTGTTTGGAGGGATGTGTCTGGCGTACGCCTTGTTGACCTTTCCGGCCTGGGCTTACCTTCCTCCGCTCTGACGCGGGCGACAATCTCCTCAGCCTGTTCACCTTGTTAGACTAATTGTTTCCAGGTGCGGCTTTCAGCAACTCCTATTTGAGCAAGGAGTGAGGTTTGGAGATTGTGGCGACATGTTTCCACCAGGGTAGCCTGGGTCATGCCGCTTGGACATCGGAGTGCCACGTTCCGAAATCTTTCCACAAAAGACTTGACGGACTCTCCCTTTCGCTGTTTAGTAGCTAAAAGGGTAGGCATTGTAACTTCCGAGTCATCTTCGAAGAAGCGCGTTAAAAACAGCTTCTCCAAGTCGCCCCAGTTCTTGATGGAACCTTCTGAGAGCTTCATGAACCATTCAAAGGCAAGCCCTTTCAGGGTGCCAATGAACAGACGTGCCAGGATGGCATCGTTATCTACTATATTCCCGGTTTGGGATTTGAAGTAGTAGATGTTTTGGTTGGGTGACCCCTTCCCGTCGAATGCTTGGAGGGTCGGAGCCTTGAACTTAGGAGGGTACGGGACTAAGTCCCACTCGGCCGGATAGGGCCGGACCACTCCCGCTTCTTGGAGGCCTTTTCGGTTGGTAAGGGCCTCGAGGCGTTGTTCCAGTTGACTCATTCTTTTAGCATGAGCCTTTTCCGGGTTTGGGTCGCCTTTTACCTGCGACGAAGATTTGGACGAGTCCGAAGTAGATCGCCGTGGCTCCTCGGAAGGTTCAGAAGATGAACTTTCTCCCTTTCTCCCTTTGCCCTTCGACTTTTTAGGAGGAGATTTCCTCATGTCTTCGAGCAATTGTACAAGCATTAACTTGAGGGAGTCGATAGATGCCTGCTGAGAAACAATCATATCCATTTGCACCTTCTGGATCTGTTCTAAACGTCTAGTCGTCTCCTCAGGAGTGCCTACCATGTAGGCGGCAGCCTCCTTCTCGACGGAAGAGTTTGAAGCCTGCGATCCTACTACGGAGGAGTGAGAATCGTTCACTTTAACGCCGTAGGCTAGGGCATTATAATCAATCGGGGGAATGGTCCCAGTCCGGGTACGAGTGTGTTGATACACCCCTTCCGGTTCAGAGTCAGACTTATATGAGCTGACTGCAGGTTGTTTTCCCTTGCTTCTGCTTGTCATGTTCGCAGTAAGCTCCAAGTATTCAATGTCAGAGAAGGTTCTCCTTCTGTGGGAGCGCCTTCTTTTGGCTGACGGGGGAATCAGGGTCAGCTGTCTAACTAAAGACTGCTGGTGGACACCTGATCCGCAACGTCACTTAGCAAGCATGGAGATGAGCCGTTGGCAGCAACATGACGGAGTGGCTTGATTGGGACTTCTTTTCTTTGTCAAATAATCCCTCAAATCCACAAGAGGGGGATCAAAGAGATTAGCCTCACAATGTCGAAGACGGGAGGCATCCATGTGCTGTATAGCCTGGACGCAGGCTTCAGGGACGCGACTGTTGCGTCGCAGCTGTGTAACGCGCGTCTGGCGTCTCTTCTGAGATGAGACGCGACTTTCGCGCTGCTGCTTGGTGCGTCGGGGCAAAGACACTTGAGAGAGAGGGGGCTGCTGGGCCCCATGCCTATGGGCGCGTGCCTCCTGCGCTTGACAAGGCGCGGAGGCTTCGCCATGATGTTTGGTAAGTTGGTCCTCAGAGGACCTAACTTGAGGAGTCTCGCGTTTGGACCGCCAAACGCGGATCTCACGTACTGGTCGTGGCGCGGGCAAGGCATCAGATTGTACGCCGCGTCCAGCCTCAGTCAGACAACCAGAGGTTCCAACTTGCAGCTGACGCGCACGTCTCCTCTGTCGACGCTCGGCGTTTTGGTTGCGTCGTGGAGGTGGAGAGAAACCAACAACATCCTGGTCTGCGAAACCAGGGATTCTAACCACGCGGGGCTCCTGAGAGACGCTGACACGGGTGTTCTGTGCGACGCGGTTGATCGCAACAGCAGTTGTGCCTGAGACCACGCGGGCCTTCTGAGAGGCGTTGGCGCGTGTATCTTGCTTGACACAGTGGGCAGCAGCAGCCTCGGATTGGGCTTCGGGGAGCTATCCCGTCGAGACCCTGCGGCAGACGCGGGTCTTTGGGCTCTTGGAGCCGGAAGAGAGGAACTCTTCGTACTTCGCCTGGTCGAACTCGACGACGAGCGATTCGACCATCTTCCCCTTACGGAGGACGTCAACCTGCGCCACGATCTATTCGTCAGTAACGAAAGTAGTCCCCAGCGGAGTCGCCATCTCTTGTACGCGCCGAAAAAGAAAGGGAGAAGAATTGCCGTAAAGATTTCCTTGAATCAGAAACGGAAGGATTACAACAAAAACCGCTCTGCTTTTCCAGTTACAAGGGAGGGAGGATATTGAATCTTGAATCCCCCCTTTGTTTAGTGCTGGGTTCTTCGTGTGGCGGTGGAGAGTGAATCTTGTTCTCCGTTGACCGGATGACCGTCTGGATCGTCAGGGGAGCTTCTCTTTGGCAGGAAGGAGTAACACAGCTCCGTCTACCAAAACTCTCAAAGAGAAGGTAGGCGAAGAGCAACTTGTGCGCAGCAAGCTTGCTGAAGAGTTGGACTCTCTCTTCTTTGGTCGTCTCTCTTCTGATGCGACGCCTTGATTGCCTTTGTCGTGATGCCCTTCTCTTGTGTTATTGTCCTGCCCTATTGTTGATGCAAACACGGCTATTTATAGAGGTCCCAGGGGTGAACGTGCCCCCTGAAATCGCTCCACAATGAGGGGCCACTTCCCCGCTACATGGGCGGTGACTGGCCCCTTAATTAGGGCAGTTATAACTGAGGCGCGGGTATCTCTCGCGCCTTGATGCTGAGACGCGGGTTTCTAGCCCTCGCGCCTTGATGCTGAGACGCGGGTGTCTAGCCCTCGCGCCTTGATGTTGAGACGCGGGTATCTAGCCCTCGCGCTTTGATGCTGAGACGCGGGTGTCTAGCCCTCGCGCCTTGATGCTGAGACGCGGGTTTTGACCCTCGCGCCTTGATGCTGAGACGCGAGTTTATCTCTCGCGTCTAAGACTTGAAACTCTGATTTTTGATGGCTTGTCCTTTAGTGACTTTTAGACAGCCTACACTAAGGTATTGAGCCTTTTGGCTCGGTGACTCCAAAACCAGATTGTCTTAGGGCACCAGATGAGAAAACATCCCTCGGACTTAAGGACTCGAGTAAACAAGGCCACAAAACTAAAGGGGGTTATTTTATTGTATTTTATTTTTTATTTTTATTTTTTTGTTCACCATTTTAGGTATGAATAATCATGCTTCCTGAGGCATAATTACCCAACTCCAATAAGTGATTTTTATTGTCATAACTATCATAATTTTTTTTAAAATATATTTTTATGGCATTTCTAGTCTTTATTTCAATCCCAAAATTTGTGTAAGTGTGAAGTGCATAAATCTAATGCAAAAAATTAAAGATCAAATTATCTTTTCAATCTTATTTTCTTATCCTAAAATTTAAACAAGATCTATTATTTTAACTTGATTTAAAATTTCATAATTTTAGGTCTTCCTAATTCCTAAGATAATATTAATTTTCTTAAAAATGGATCAAAACTATTTCTCTTATTTCAAAAAGTTTTGTAAAAAGAAAAGAAAAGTTTTTATATAAAAGGTTTTTTTTTGTTTAAGTAAAAAGAAGTGTAAAAGAAAGAAAATATAAAACTAACTATGTTAGTAAACCCTCCCCCACACTTATCTCATGCATGGTCCTCAATGCATCGTGAATGTGCTAATACATGAAACAAATGGAGAGGGAAGGAGATTACCTCAAGGGGTGGCTCTAGTGGTGGTCTGAGTGGGCTAAGCGTTGCGACCCAATCAAGATGTCGTGGATCATCCAAAAACCCACCAAGGACCTCTCTAATATGACCTTAGAAAAGAATGATGGATTGAATGGTCTTATTGAATAATTTATCCCCCTCTAATGGCCAATTTTTAAAAATAATTATTGAGTCAGATTCTTCAATATCTTTGTCCAACAATGAAGTGTGGTTTTGAGAGAAGATCGATTTGAACTCAAATGGAACAGGAACAAAAACCGATACCGACTCGGGAAGTTGACTCAGATCAAGTCTAGAGTCAACAATGAGAGTCGAAATTGGTTCAAAAATAGGATCCAAACTAAAGAATTGATGTTCACACACTTTCCCCAGCAATGAAGTGTGATCAGAATAAATTGGGGATTCCATTTCACGGTGTACTGGTACATGATTCAATGTTGACTCCGGAATAGAGAAAAAATCTTGTAAAGATACCGGAGTCATTATTGAATCACAAAGTGAAATGGAATCACTAGCATGAGGTTCGGGGTCACATTCATGGTTAAGTTCAATTTCAGGAAAAGGATAACTTGCCAAAATGTCAAGGTAGTTTTCAAGATTTTGGGCAAGTTCATATGGATGTAATGAAATTTAATCTTGATTTTTATCCACAGAAGGAATGTGAATAGGTGAAGTGAGCGATTCAAGTTCAGGAATGATGGGATCAAAACTGGCTCAAGAACGTTACTAAGTTTAGGTAACACCACAGGAGTCGATATTGATTCAAGGATTAGACTCGAATCGCTAAATTGAAGCTCTAGTTCACATTCATCTTTAAGTTCAATTTCAGGAAATGTAAAACTTGCCAAATATTAAGAAGTTGATGATGGTCAAGTTCAGGGTTGTATGATGAAATTGAAGTTGGATTTCCATAATGGCAACATTCTTGAACATTTGATGGACACGGGAAGTCAATCATATTTTGCATTATGCGCTCGGTCTCTTGCACGAATTCCATAATTTTTTCCCACAATGATTTTCCTTTGAGTTTTTCTGGGAAAGAACTACATGAATTTTGTAAATTATGTGGACATGATTAGGCTATATTGTTTTCAAATTGTTTTTGGGCCTCATCGCTTCTTCTAAAGTCCTTTCCAATGATGATTTTTCTTCAGTAGGTGGTTCAGGAAAAGGAGGATAGGAAGCAGAATCAGGGAATGAAAATTGTGGACAAGGTGCTTGATAATTGGACTCAAGGGAGTTGAATCCCCATGAACTCTGTGAAGAGTTGAAATTATTTTGAAAATTATGGTTATATGGTTGGGGATATGGGTCATATTGATTCGGATGATCCCAACCCGGCATATATGGTTGGTACATGTTGTACATAGCTGGGTTGGAGTTATCCGAGTCAAATAAGGTCAGAGTGAAATATGGATTATATCATGATTGAAAGAACTATTGTTGTTAAAATCCATTTCACAATTTACAAAAAAAAAAGAAAGAAAACAAACAAACAACAAACAAACGAACAAAAAGAAAACAAGCCTATGCTAGGGTTGACTTAGACCTAGACGACTCCTAACTGGTTAGACTGTCCACGGGGGGTACATTGTCGGAAGCTGACCACGAGTTAATCGGCCAGGTAGGGGCAAGATCTATGGGAGGTATCTGTGCCCGAGCGACGGGCCTAATTATACCAAACCACCGTTCTTCGAGGTTCGCCTCTCAATCCCCAACCTTAAACACTGATTTAGCAAGAGTCAAATTCTAACAACTTCCCCCTTAGGTCAATCTCCTAAATGAGTCTGAGATGTCCCTAGGGGCCAACGTCTAGCAATTTTTATTAGGCTTGGGTTGTGTGAGTGGGGAAGTGATTTTTGGGCAAAGGGAGGGTAATAACTTCCCCACGTTATGTTGTATTGGGTGTTGCCCTTAAGTCTAATTTGTGCAAGTGTGCAATATAGATAAGGAGAATACAAAAAAGCGAATAAATCACTGAAATGTTTGTACTAATTATATGCAATGCAATATGTACACCTCCTACAAGATCACAACAACATAAGAATAAAATACAGTATATTGGAATAAAAATTTACACGTGCCTAGATGCAAATGTCTAAACCGTTTTAAAGCATCCAATTACCGTATTTTAATTCTTAATATTATTTACAGTGTACAGGTAATAAAAAAATTAGCAGCAGAAAATAAGAATATACAAGAATTACCCGACTACACTTAAGCAAGTGTGGACTTCTGCAATGCTAAAACTTTAACCTGCACACCAAAAACAAAGAAGAAAGGTTAATATGAATGTGAAATCAAACCATTCTCATCCCTGTCAACGGCGCCAAAAATTGATCGGGGTAAAACCGCGCACAAAAAGTGTATGTTTTGAAATCAAGATTTAAAGTGTGTGTGCTTTGGCTTCCTCGATACTTTTGTTAAAGCATAGAGGCTAAAACGAGTCGAATCCACAAGAACGGGAGGCGATAGAAGCTTTACCGGTTGATTCACGTGTATGTTAAAAGTTCTTCAAAGTTTTAAAGAATCAAAATAAAAGGTAGAAAAGAATAAAAAGAAAAGAAAGCAAAGAATAAAAAGAGAGGTACGGTGAAATACAAAGAAGTGGAAAACATTGAAAAGAATGTATTTGTGGTTTTGGTATTTCTAAAACAAAGTGAAAGATAAAAAAACTCACAGCTACTAACTACTAATGACTCTATCAACACGCTAACCTCTTAGTGATAATTGCCTCACATGTATCATTGGCCATCACTAGTCCTTGGTTCAAGAGCGATTCAAAGCATGACCCATATGTAACTCATCACAACCCAACTCAAAAAACAAGTGCAAGCTACACTTAAATCATCAAAACCCGATAAGAGCAAGCATGAAGTAAAGTAATGTTAGCTTGTTAGTAGTTAGAAAATTAGAGTGTTAGATCCATCATCATGAGCCATCACTGGCTCTTGCAAGAGCAAGGCCAAAACGAGACTATTAGATTCATGTGGATTATCATAAAAGAAGTTAGCAAGTTGGTGGTTAGTAGTTAGTTGCCATGAGAGAAAAGATTAGCTATGCATTTAAAAGAAGTTAGATAGAAAACAAAGAGAGGTAAAGAGAGCACCTTTCATAGCTTGTCACCTTCTATTACAAGTACTCTTGTATTCCACTCATGTATCACTCTTTGTCCTAATACAAGATCTAAAACAAAATGGAAACTACAATGGGGAAAAAGAAGAAGAATTATACTACACTACCCTAAACTACAAAATAGAAATGAAACTACTCCTAAAATTCTGCATATCCCTTCTCAAAAACCCCAAGGGGGTATTTATAGCCACCAGGGAAGAGGGGGCCAGGGGACAGGACCGGGCCCAAAATGCAGCCGCGGCCGCGGTCGTATGGCCGTGGAAACACGGCCCAGGCGGCATTTTCGGGGCCATACTAGGGCCGCGCGCGGTCCCGTCTGTCCCCTGTCAGGCCCTGTGCCCGGTTTCGTCTTTGCAGCCCCTGGTTTTTACAGAATCAGCTCTCTAGGTCAATGGCTATCTTTAATAGGCTTTTAATCACCAATTAAATGGTGATTTAGGGTCTTCTTCTTTGCACACCATGGACCTAGAATCAAGCAAGCAAAGCTTTATTAGCAGAATTTAATATAAAATTAATTTGAAAATGTGATACAAATTATGCAAAATTAGATACTAATCATTCACACACTTTCCTCATGAATGAAGTGTGATCATGAGAGATTGGTGATTCCATTTCACGGTGTACTGGTGCAAGATTCAATGTTGACTCTGGAATATAGAAAAAATCTGATAAAGATACCGGAGCCATTATTGAATCAAAAAGCTAAATAGAATTACTAGCATGATGTTCAGGATCACAGTCAGGTTCGGTTTCAAGTTTAGGAAAGGGATAACTTGCCAGAATGTCTAGGCGATTTTCATAACTTGGAGCGTGATCAAGTTCAAATGAATGTTCTAAAATTGAAGCTAAATTTCCAAAATTACATGATTCATGGGTCCAATCAGTAGAGTTAGGGATATAAGGATCGGTCAAAGGTTTATAAGAAAGGTTATCCCCACTCTCATTGATTAATTCGCTCATAAGTGCGTCTAATCTACTAATAGGCCTTGTAACAGAATTTGGATTCGGAATCATGTTTTCCATACTCTTTGTAATTGGTTCTTGAAAAAATGAGTATGAAAGTTGATTTTGAAAATTATGGTGAAATTGTGAGCCCATCAGATTGGACTCTCGCAAGGGTTCCATACTCAAGTCCAGTATTGAAGTTTGTTCATTTTGAGTAGGTGAGACTGAAAAAGATGAGTAGAACTCTTGAAATTTTGGTTGAGATGAGGAGCCCAACATTTTTTGTATTCTATCACAAAAGACTTTCAAACGCTTTTCTAGCTCAGATTCTTCTTCAATTGGATACTCTAGAAAAGGAGTATGTGGAGTTTGATATGGGAAGGATTGTGAATTGAGCAAATTTTGCATGTATTGTAGGGACTCTTCTATACTTCTTTTCAAATCAAATTTTTCTTGGGGTGGTGGAACAGGAAAATGAGTATATGAGCCAAAATCGAGGAATAAAAATTGTAGATAAGATGGTTGAAAATTGGACGCGGGGGACTTGAATCCCTATTGACTCTATGAAGAGTTGAAATTATTTTGATAATCTTTGTTATAGGATTGGAGATATGGGTCATATTGAGTCGGATAATCCCAACTCGACATATATGTATGGTTCATGTTGTACATATCCGGGTCAGAGTTATCAGAGTCAAATGAGGTCGGAGTGAAATATGGATTCATATTATAATTGAAAGAATTGTTGTTATTAAAATACATATCACAATTTACAAAATAGAAAAAACAAACAAACAAGCAAACAAACAAACAAACAGACAAACAAATAAAGAAAAAAAAATGAAAACAAGCCTATGTTAGGGTTGACCTAGACCTAGATGACTCCTAACTGGTTAGACTGTCCACAGGAGGGGTATATTGTCGGAAGCTGACCATGAGTTAATGGCCAGGTAGGGACAAGATCAGTGAGAGGTATCTGTGCCGGAATAACGGGCCTAATTATACTAAACCATTATTCTTCGAGGTTTTGCCTTTCAATCCCCAACTTTAGACACCGATTTAGTAAGAGTCAAATTCTAACAACTTCTCCCTTAGATCAATCTTCTAAATGAGTCTGAGATGTCCCTAGGGGCCAACGTCTAGAAAATTTTACTTAGGCTTGGGTTGTTAGGGAGGTGATTTTTGGGCAAGGGGAAGGTAATGACTTACGTGTAAGATCACCTAGAGGGGGGGTGAATAGGTGATGGCTAATCTAATGGTCACTTATGAACAAATATTGCGGAATTAAAACTAAGTTGACCAAATAAAAATTTCTTTTAATTAAACACTTATGTATAACACAAGAGTGTTGCCGAATTCCCCTTGCGAGGCTCTGGACAAGCTCCTCTAGATTCCCCTTGAATGGGTTGAGGTGCCGCGTTGGCTCTCTTGGTTGAATACTAGTGTTAACAAGCAATCCCACGCAAGTATATAACAATATAAGCACAAGGGTATATCAAGCATGTACAAGTGAAGACAATGAAAGTAAATGCAAGATATAAAAGAGACAAAGAGAGAAAGAGGGATAGAGTAAGCAATCGCAAACACAAGGGTATGTTTCGAGGTTCGAGCACACTTGCTCTACATCCCCGCCTTCGACACACGAAGGATTTCCACTATGTAAGATCCCACCGGATCTCTCCTCGGTGCCGTACACCTACAAACCCTCGGACTCCCAAGTCCCGTACACACGCAAGTCCACCGACTCGCCGAGGCCGTACCTCTACCACCAAGAGTTCACAACCGAACTCCAACCACCAACAACGAGCACACTTGCCCGTTTCCTCAAATACAAAGAAAAGATCTCTTTGATGATCACAACACTTGATCACCTAAAGAGCACTCTCACTACAACACACCTATAGGAATATCTAGCAATGGATAGCTCAAGTGTGGTGTGAGAAAATCAAGGAAAGAAAGCTTTGATGGAAAACTCAAGAAATCACTTTAACACTCTCTTGATAAAAACTCTTCCTTTTGATTGGAAGTATTTGCACTAAAATCTTGTAGAGAAACTCCTCTAAAAGTGTCTGAAAAACAGCTCAAGAAGTCTCCTAAATGTTAACCTCAAAACAGATGACAAAATCCCAATTTATAGGCTGCCAGAAAATAGAGCCGTTGGGGTTCTGTCAGAGCTGGCGGTCGACCGCCGGTCGACCGGCCAACGGTCATTTTTCTGACCGTTGCAGCCACCGGTCGACTGGTGAGTCGACCGCTCTTCTGGAAAGAACTGTCGGTCGACCGATCCGGTCGACTGGCATTTTTCAGAGAGCAACAGGTTTGGGTCGGTCGAGTATCGGTCGACTCCGGTCGACTGATACGCACATGCACAAAAACTGTGCATGTCGGTCGAGTGCCGGTCGACTGCCGGTCGACCGGTCACTGAGAAATTCTGAAAAATCAGAACTTCCAGGACCTGGACAATTTGGATTTGGTTTTTGGGTCTTGGATAAAATGTTTTGGTCTTGAAAAATCATAGAGTATGAGCATGTGTCATACTACTATCAAGGTAAAATACTTGGTAAAAATTCTTTTGATAAAAACCTAATTTTTCATGAAATGTTTTTCCAAACCTTTATCAAATACAAAAACAAGATATTTGAGTCCATTTAAAAGCATAGTGTGTATGGATATGATCCACTCCACAATCAATATGAAATATCTATGTTTTTGAAATCTAGTATACAACTTGGTTTTGGTTAAAGAATATACATGATAGAAATACCAAAAACCAACAAATATTTTGTCTTAAAGAAAATCTTTTTCCAAATAAAAATTCTTTTCTAAACAAAATCTTTTATGAAAGCACTTTAAATCAAGAGTTCTAATCAAGAGTGTGTGTGTGTGATATAACTTGAGCAATCCACCAACTATCTATCCTTTACATTTTTACTAAAACAAAAATACAAATTTTATACCTAGACACAAGTCTTCAACTTCTTGAAGTCTTCACTTGAAACTTCACATCATCTTGACTTGGTCCAAGCTTGATCCAAAGCTCCTTGGATCACAACATGCAAGCTCCAAATCTTGATCTTTTAACCTTTGTTGAGCTTTGCACCTACTAAGATCTTGATCATGAAATCTGTCACTAATTAGTACAAGATCATTAGTAAATATAACTTCATGAGTTGATCATCATCAAAACTAGGGCGATAGGCCTTTGGGCCAACAATCTCCCCCTTTTTGATGATGACAAAACTCATGAAATTATATATGCATGGATTAAAGTAAAGCTTCAAAGAAGCTCCCCTTAACTCATGCATACCAAATAAATAAAAGATATGGCAATAAAAGCACATGACATGTATGCAATGTAGGAGATGCAATCATATAAATCAAATCATAAATCAAATCTTTTGCTCCTAATTGCAAGACAACATATATATGCATAAATACAAATCTTACTCAAAATCTTTCTCCCCCTTAAGTGAGGAAATCATGCATATAAAATCACAAATTCGTGAGGAAATCATGCATATAAAATCACAAATTCTTCTCCCCCCTTTTGTCAATCATCAACAAAGGGTTCAAAGAAGAATACATCAAACAAATTTTTCTCCCCCTTTAAGGAAATCAAGGAGGGTAAATACAAATTAATCAATAAAATTTATATGCGATATAAATTCATGAAGAGGAAGACGTTAAGTTAGCTTCCCTACACATATGCATTACATGAAGAAGGGATGACAAGCCCTAACTCACATAACACATATTATGTAATGCATAAGAGGAGATGTGAAGCTCCCCCTACACACGTATAACATATAAAGAAGAGTTGTCAAGCTCCTCAATTTATAATATACTCAACATGAATCTACATATGGAAGAGATGTTAAGCTCTCCTTGCATATAGACAATACAAATCAAAAATTTGAATTTTTCTTTATCAAAACAAAATTTTAACTTTTTCTTAGTAACAACAAATTTTGAGATATCAATTGTAAAATAATCAAATTTTGAATTTTTGATACCAATTTCAAAACACAATGCATAAGCTTATTATGAAATACCAATTTGAAATCTAATTAAGCTTAGCATCAACAATCTTTGTGCTTTAAAGGAAATACCACTTGTAAAATAAGCACAAATAGATAACATATATGTATGACAAGAAAATACCAATAGAAATTGATATAATTTGAAGGCATTCATACATACAATCAAAATATGGATATACACAACATGAAGTCATATTGATACCAATTGCAGATAACCAATGATACCAATTGAAAAGTAAGCATAAGTGTATACATCATATAGTCTACCATATGAAGAATTCGAACTAGTTAAATGAACTTGTTTTAAGAACTAGTACGAGATCCTTCCATCAAGGAATAAGTTAAAAAGTTTTTCATGAAATATGCATAAATCACAAGGCACTAAAACACTCTAATCCATAAAGTCCATATAATATTTTCAAAAGAAGTGAGTGTACTAATGTTATGTGAAACATGGCATCATGAAAGTTGCAATAAAACTCAATATTCCTTAAAAATCATAAATTTTGAAAATACGAAAATCATTACAAATTTTAATATATGAAAATCATCAAAATTATATTTCATAGCATATGTATGTTTTGACAAGACATTAAGTATACATACATATCCCCAAAATACAATTGAGTCCTTATAAATAGATTTGCATGAAAAGCAAATGACTCAAGGGTTATCCATGTATATTTTAATGTTTTGGCAAAAGAAACATATACATGAAATGAAATCACATGATCAAAACATAAATCCAAATGGGAATACAAGTTTAAGAATGTAATGATCATCAACACAAGGCTATACTAGTACATCTAATAGGCACAAATAAGCATTCAACCCAATCATATATAGATTTATTTGTGGTCCATAAGGTGTACAAGTATAAATCCAAGTGTTGACAAATACTAACATCTAAACTAATATTCAATACAATGTAGCATCAAAAATTTTGAAATCACAAAAGAATTTATCCATAAAAATAGAATCATGTGCAATACTTGAAGAATAGATAACTAGTTTAAATAAATTTTTGACAAACTAGTTAAAGATCCTTCATAAAATAAAAAATCATATGTTTTTCATGAATAATACTAAATACATAAAAGTTCAAGCACTCATATTCCATAAAGCTCCAAATTATATATTTTCTTAAAGATAGAGTGTTCAAAGGTTATGTAAATAGTATCTACATGAAAATAGTCATAGAAGTCCAAATCAAATCATGACTAAAATTTTTATTTAACAACACACAAAAATCATTTGTATCAAAACAAATCATCAAAAAAAAATTTACATGGTATATGTATGAATTATACAAATCCAACAATATGCATACATATCCCAAAAATAAAAGAGTCTATTAAATGTTTGCATGAAGGCAAGAGACTCACGGGTATACATGTATATTTATTAGATTTGAATTAAGCATGCATATACATGAAGTAAATCACAAAAATTGGCAAAACATGTATAAAAGAGAATCATCAAAACTAGATTATACACATGCATAGAGTGGATACAAGTGAGCATGAAGTTCAATCATATATGAGTCAATTGTAATTCACTATTTGTATATGTATACATACAAGTTTGATATATTCTACATCTAAGCATGTAAATACCACATGAAGCACAAATCAAACAAAAACATGAACATGCTATGAATGTATGAAATAAGTAAAAGCATGTATATAGAAATAGGAGTTAAGAAATTGTTACCAACTTCAAAGCTCCAAGCATGGTGGTCTTTTCCACCAAAATTTCCTTGATAGCAATGCATCTATAAGAGTGTCCATCATATCCATTGCATTCACTACCAAGGCACCAATCCTCTCACGTTTTGTGAGAGCCCTCACCTACATCAAAATCAAAGGGTGGGGGTTTTGGTACCCATGTTTTCTTGGGTCCTTTGGGGTTAGCATTGTTGTAAGGAACCCAAAATCTATTATACTTAGCAAAATATAAATATGGTTTCTTATCAAAACAATATCTTGCTAGATGGCCTTTGCGGCCACAATATGTACAAATGTACACCTTAGCATGATGCTTATGAGTGTGATTGTGATCGTGTTGTGCATCATAAGCATGAGCATGATGTGTATGTGCATGAGCATGTGGAGTTTGTTTCTTGGGAAACATGGACTCCAATCTAGTATGTTTAAATGCACAAGAGTTCAAAGTTGAACTCAAAATATTCATCTTATTTTTCATATTCTTAATCTCATTAGATGTGGCATGAAAAGCATGATGAGATGAAGAATCATTTTTCTTTTTCTTCTTAGCAACAAAATCTTTTTCTTTTTCAACAAATTTTCTTTTCAAAGTAGTATTTTCTTGCAAAATATCTTCTTTTTGTTTTTCTAAGCATGCGACTTTATTCCTAAGTGAATCATTTTCATTAAGCATGTAATCAAATTCCTTTTTCAAAATCTTGTTATCTTTTTCTAAACATGCAATGTTATCTCTACATGAATCATGATCTACATGCATGCTAGCAATATCCTTTTTCAAATTTTTAATTTCTTTCTTTTTCATGTCATATCTTTCAAGCAATAATTGGCATAAAGAATTTAGCTCATCATATGACATACTAGCATCCTCATCATCGGATTCGGTATTTACCTCAAGGGGGTCATCCCCTTGGACCATGTAGCACTTGTTGGAGGTGTCGCTTCCAACATCCGAATCGCTCCCCGCAAGGTATTGTTCATTTTCGCCAAGGGAGATGAGGGTGTTCCAAACTACAAAAGCCATATCAATATTAGCAACCCTAAATAAGTAATCATCATTTAGGGTACTCTTCAAAGCATTAAGGGCTTTTGTATTAGCCTCAATATTCTTACCATCTATACAATAAGCATTATTAGTAGTGGCAAGATATACATTATAACCTAGGGCTTTGAGGAATAATGACATCTTAACTTTCCAAACGTGGATGTTAAGAATGTCAAAGGTGGGTGGTGACATAAAGTCCATGGTGAGGTGTGTGTGTACAACAAATATTGTGATTAGCCCAAATGTAGGATCTTTAACTCTTAGGTTGTTAGACCCAATATCAAGAGCACTAGCTCTGATACCAATTGTAAGATCACCTAGAGGGGGGGTGAATAGGTGATGGCTAATCTAATGGTCACTTATGAACAAATATTGCAGAATTAAAACTAAGTTGACCAAATAAAAATTTCTTTTAATTAAACACTTATGTATAACACAAGAGTGTTGCCGAATTCCCCTTGCGAGGCTCTGGACAAGCTCCTCTAGATTCCCCTTGAATGGGTTGAGGTGCCGCGTTGGCTCTCTTGGTTGAATACTAGTGTTAACAAGCAATCCCACGCAAGTATATAACAATATAAGCACAAGGGTATATCAAGCATGTACAAGTGAAGACAATGAAAGTAAATGCAAGATATAAAAGAGACAAAGAGAGAAAGAGGGATAGAGTAAGCAATCGCAAACACAAGGGTATGTTTCGAGGTTCGAGCACACTTGCTCTACATCCCCGCCTTCGACACACGAAGGATTTCCACTATGTAAGATCCCACCGGATCTCTCCTCGGTGCCGTACACCTACAAACCCTCGGACTCCCAAGTCCCGTACACACGCAAGTCCACCGACTCGCCGAGGCCGTACCTCTACCACCAAGAGTTCACAACCGAACTCCAACCACCAACAACGAGCACACTTGCCCGTTTCCTCAAATACAAAGAAAAGATCTCTTTGATGATCACAACACTTGATCACCTAAAGAGCACTCTCACTACAACACACCTATAGGAATATCTAGCAATGGATAGCTCAAGTGTGGTGTGAGAAAATCAAGGAAAGAAAGCTTTGATGGAAAACTCAAGAAATCACTTTAACACTCTCTTGATAAAAACTCTTCCTTTTGATTGGAAGTATTTGCACTAAAATCTTGTAGAGAAACTCCTCTAAAAGTGTCTGAAAAACAGCTCAAGAAGTCTCCTAAATGTTAACCTCAAAACAGATGACAAAATCCCAATTTATAGGCTGCCAGAAAATAGAGCCGTTGGGGTTCTGTCAGAGCTGGCGGTTGACCGCCGGTCGACCGGCCAACGGTCATTTTTCTGACCGTTGCAGCCACCGGTCGACTGGTGAGTCGACCGCTCTTCTGGAAAGAACTGTCGGTCGACCGATCCGGTCGACTGGCATTTTCCAGAGAGCAACAGGTTTGGGTCGGTCGAGTATCGGTCGACTCCGGTCGACTGATACGCACATGCACAAAAACTGTGCATGTCGGTCGAGTGCCGGTCGACTGCCGGTCGACCGGTCACTGAGAAATTCTGAAAAATCAGAACTTCCAGGACCTGGACAATTTGGATTTGGTTTTTGGGTCTTGGATAAAATGTTTTGGTCTTGAAAAATCATAGAGTATGAGCATGTGTCATACTACTATCAAGGTAAAATACTTGGTAAAAATTCTTTTGATAAAAACCTAATTTTTCATGAAATGTTTTTCCAAACCTTTATCAAATACAAAAACAAGATATTTGAGTCCATTTAAAAGCATAGTGTGTATGGATATGATCCACTCCACAATCAATATGAAATATCTATGTTTTTGAAATCTAGTATACAACTTGGTTTTGGTTAAAGAATATACATGATAGAAATACCAAAAACCAACAAATATTTTGTCTTAAAGAAAAATCTTTTTCCAAATAAAAATTCTTTTCTAAACAAAATCTTTTATGAAAGCACTTTAAATCAAGAGTTCTAATCAAGAGTGTGTGTGTGTGATATAACTTGAGCAATCCACCAACTATCTATCCTTTACATTTTTACTAAAACAAAAATACAAATTTTATACCTAGACACAAGTCTTCAACTTCTTGAAGTCTTCACTTGAAATTTCACATCATCTTGACTTGGTCCAAGCTTGATCCAAAGCTCCTTGGATCACAACATGCAAGCTCCAAATCTTGATCTTTTAACCTTTGTTGAGCATTGCACCTACTAAGATCTTGATCATGAAATCTGTCACTAATTAGCACAAGATCATTAGTAAATATAACTTCATGAGTTGATCATCATCAAAACTAGGGCGATAGGCCTTTGGGCCAACATTACGCACCTTATATTGTCTTTAGTTTTGCCCTTAAGTTACATTCGTGCAAGTGTGCAATATAGATAAGAATGAACATAAAAAAGCGAATAAATCACTAAAGTGTTTATCTTAACTATATGCAATGCAATATGTACACCTCCATGAAAATCACAACAATCATAAGAACAAAATACAGTATATTGGAATGAAAATTGACACATGCCTAGATGCAAATATCTAAACCATTTTAAAGCATCCAATTATCGTATTTTAATTTATTACAATTATTTACAGTGCACTATTGATATAAACAAGAATTAGCAGCAGAATATAAAAATATACAAGAATTTACCCAACCATACTTGAGCAAGTGTGGATTTTGCAATGCTAAAACTTTAACATGCAAACCAAAAACAAAGAAGAAAAGTTAACAAAAATGTGAAATCAAACCGTTCTCATCCCTGGCAATGAACGCCAAAATTTGATCGAGGGAAAACCGTGCACAAAAATGTATGTTTTGAAATTGAGATTTAAAGTGTGCGTTTTGCCTTCCTCGATACTTCCGTTATAGCATAGAGGCTAAAACGAGTCGAATCCACAAGGACGGGAGACAATAAAAGCTTTACCGGTTGATTCACATGTTTGTTAAAAAGTTCTTCAAAGCTTTAAAGAATGAAAAGAAAGGAAAAGAAAGAATGAAAAGAGAAGTACGGTGAAATACAAAGAAGTGGGAAACATAGAAAAGAATGGTATTTGTGGTTTTTGGTATTTCTAAAATAAAGTGAAAGATAAAGAAAACCTATGGCTACTAACTACTAATGACTCTACTAACATGCTAACCTCTAAGTGATAGTTGCCTCACATGTATTATTGGTCATCACTAGTCCTTGGTTCAAGAGCGATTCAAGGCATGACCCATATGTAACTCATCACAACCCAACTCAACTAACAAGTTCAAGCTACACTTAAATCATCAAAACCCAATAAGAGCAAACACGAAATAAAGTAATGTTAGCTTGTTAGTGGTTCGGAAGTTAGAGTGTTAGATCCATCATCTTGAGCCATCAATGGCTCCTGCAAGAGCAATGCCAAGTAGAGGCTCTTAGGTTCATGTCGATTATCAAATAAGAAGTTAGCAAGTTAGTAGTTAGTAGTTAGTTGCCATGAGAGAAAAGTTAGCTAACATATAAAAGAGATTTAGAGAGAAAAAACATAGAGAAGTAAAAAAAAGCACCTTTATAGATTATCACCTTCTATTACAAGCACTCTTGCATTCCAAGCATGTACCACTCTCTCTCCCTATTACAAGATCTACAAAATGAAAAATACAATGGAGGAAAAAGAACTAACCTAAACTAAACTATCCTAAACTACAACATGGAATGAAAATTACTCCTAACTCTATATATCTCCAACTCTGGAACCCCAAGGGGGTATTTATAGGCACCAAGGGAACAGGAGGCCAGGGGACAAGCCCTGGCCCAAAACGCGAACGTGGCTGTGGCCATACTTGGGCCGGGCGCGCGGCGCTTTGAGCCACTCGCGGTCCCATCTGTCTTGTAATTACCTAGAGGGGGTGAATAGGTGACTAGCTAATCTAAAGGTTAATTAATGTGAAATTAAAACTATTTATTGCAAACAAAAGCTTCTTAAACTAAAAACCAAGTATAACACAAGAGTGTAGCCGGATTCCCCATGAAGGGCTTTGGACTAACTCCTCAAGATTCCTCTAAATAAGAGTTGAGGTGCTGCTTTGGCTCTCTTCGTTGAATACAAGTATTAGCAAACAATCCCCAAACATATAACAATTAAGCACACAATATATCAAGCATATAAAGATAAAGACAATATTAGCATGCAAGATATAAAGACAAGTAAGAGATAGAGAGAGCAATCGCAAACACGGGAGATTTGTTTCGAGGTTCAAGCATACTTGCTCTACGTCCCTGCCTTCAACACTTGAAGGATTTTCACTATAAACTGATCCCACCGGATCAATCGGTGTCGCAACACCTAAAAGGAGTTCCCACTAGAACTCTTGGACTCTCTAGTCCCTCTCTTGTCCCCGAACACATCGCAAGCCCACAAGCTCGCCGAGGCCACACCTCAAAAACCGAGTTCCCACTAGAACCCGAAACAATACGAACACACACGTTCGCCTCCTTAAAAACAAGAATGAGAACTTTGGTCACTTAAAATTACTCTCATAATAACACTCCTATAGGATGAATATATCAATGGATAGCTTAAGTGTTTGCGAGAAAAATAAGGACGAAATGTGTGGAAGAAAACACAAGAAATCACTTTGAAAACTCTTGGTAAACTCTCATTTTGAATGGAAGTATTTGGCTCTTAAACAAGTGGAGAAAAGCTCTCAAAAGAGTAGGAAAAACTGGTGCTAAAACCCACTTCAAATCTTGTTCCTAACAGTCCATATAAGCCCCCCTTTTTCTAGGCTAGAAAAACTAGACGTTGGGACAAATTTATAGCGCAGACAGCTGTCAGTCGACTGGCCTGATCGACCGCCAATGGTCAGATTTCTGATCGTTGGAGCCTCGGTCGACCGGCCCGATCAACCGCCAACGGTCAGATTTCTGATCGTTGGGGCCACGGTCGACCGGCCCGGTCGACCGCGGCCTGGAACAGAGAGCAGACACTCTCTGCTGGTCAACCGGCCCGGTCGACCAGGGCTTTCCAGAGAGCAGAAGCTCTCTGGCCGTCGACCGGGTTGGTCGACCGGCCCTCCTGCCAGAACTGGCATGCACGTTTGTGCACGTCAGTCGACCGACTCGGTCGACTGACTCCTAGCTCGGTCGACCGGTCCGGTCGACCGGCAGAAGCCAGACCAGAACTAAATAGGGATTAAAAACTTGGTATTTTGACTAAAATAAAATCCCATAAAATCTCTAAAATTCTATAAAAATAGGTTCAGTATTATACTTTGATAAACAAACATGTTTGAGTAAAATCAAGACATGTTACAAACATTTTGTACTATTTTTGTAACTTAGAAATTTTGGCTAAAAACAAAATTTATATTTTTCAAAATAGATTTTTCCAAAACTTATTTTTTCAAAACTTCTCCAAATACAAAAATAAGATATTTTAAACACTTTTAAAACATAGAGTGTATGGAAATGATCTACTACACATACATGATGAAATATCTATGTTTTTGACAGTAAATACTAAAATGGTTTTTGTTAAAAAGACATGTATATATTAAACTCCAAAAACCAAACCAGTATATTTTCAAAATGAAAATACTTTTCCAAAATAAAAATTCTTTAATTAAAACACATCTAAATCTTGTGCGTGAGTGTATATGGTATACTTGAGCAATCCACCAACTATTCTATCCTTTACATTTTATCTAAAAATAAAATCGTAATAAAAACAAACATAGACTCAAGTCTTCTCTTGAAGTCTTCTTCTCCTTCTTGACATGGTCCAAACATGATCCAACGGGCTAGTATTCTCTTGAGTATTTGAAATGGTCTTGATGCAAAAGCTCTTGAATCAAACCATGTTAGCTCCAAAACTTGACTTTAGATCCTTTGTTGAAGCTAAACACCAACTAAGATCTTGATCATAAATCTGAGACTAATTAAATACAAGATCATTAGTACTATAACTACATGAGTTGATCATCATCAAAACTAGAGTGATGGGCCTTTGGGACAACAATCTCCCCCTTTTTGATGATGACAAAACTCATGGA
Source organism: Agave tequilana (assembly GCA_038442645.1). Classification (NCBI taxonomy): domain Eukaryota; kingdom Viridiplantae; phylum Streptophyta; class Magnoliopsida; order Asparagales; family Asparagaceae; genus Agave; species Agave tequilana. The sequence goes on along the minus strand of JAVJIF010000010.1, from coordinate 103,952 downwards.
GTTATATATTCATGGATTAAAGTAAAGCTTCAAAGAAGCTCCCCCTTAATTCATGCATCACAATAAATAATAATATATGGCAATGAAGCACATGAATCTAAACAAACATATATGCAAATATAAGGAGACAAACATGCCAATCAAGCATAAAACTCATCAAATTCTTTTCTCATTTTTACAAAATAAAACAATATGCATAAATAAGAAATCTTTCTCCCCCTTTATGTATAAAGCAAGGAAAACATGCATATATGCTAAAATACTTCCCCCCTTTTTATCAATCGTCAACAATGGGGTTAAAGTAAACACAAGACAATGATTTCCCCCTTTTTGTCCAAAACAAATAAAAATCGACAAAGGGGTGAACTCAAATCAATCAATAAAAGATATATGTGATATACATTCATGAAGAGGAAGACGTTAAGTTAACTTTCCTACATATATGCATTACATAAAGAAGGGATGACACGCCCTAATTCACATGACGCATAATATGCAATGCATAAGAGGAGATTTGAAGCCCCCCTACACACATGTATCGCATAAAGAAGAGTTGTCAAGCTCCTCCATATAAGATACACTCAACATTAATCTATATGTAGAAGAGATGTTAAGCTCTCCTTGCATATAGGCAATATAAATGAAAACATTTTTGAATCAAATTTAATAATTACTCAAAATAAATTTTGAAATTTACTCAAGGTAATAAAACATATTTTGAGATACGTTTGTAAATAAACAAAAATTTTTAGATACCAATTAGAACTAAAATATATCAAATACATTTTTGTACCGATAGTAATTGCCAATTGTAATTGAAACATTTTTGTATTTTGATACCAATGAAAGAAAATATTTTGATACCAAATTAAATTTTCATGGAGACCAATTGAAATAAATAGATCAATAGATACCAATTGAAATATATTGTACATTTTGATATCAATAAAAATACCAATTGTAAAAAAAATATCAATTTGAGATAATGCATAAGCTTATATAAAATGTACCAATTGAGAAATCAATTGAAAATTAAGATTTGAATTAAGCTTAGCATAACATACTTTGTGTTTAAAACATGTAAATATCTTATAAATCAAACACAAATAAATCATATATATATATATATATATATATATATATATATATATATATATATATATATATATATATATGAAATTGAAAATATCAATAGAAATTGACATTAAATGAAATGAAGCATACATATATAGAAAATATGAGTATATATAAAAAAATGCCAATTGTGATACCAATTGAAAATATGATGTAAATTAAGTATATAACTCATAAACTATCACCCTTTTTATGCACAGGATAAAAAATTTTCAATAAGGCTTACAAGGCATACTCGCCCATTCGTCCACCTATGGGATGGTAGGGGCTTTTGAACATAAGTTTGAAAATACTTTAACATTGAAAAACACTGCCAAATGAAGAATAAATAACTAGTTAAATTAATTTTTGAAAAACTAGTTAAAGATTCTTCAAAACATGAAACCAAATCATAAATCTATCATGAAACATACTAAATAAATAAAAGATGACACTCAAAATCTAAAAAGCTAAAAAATAATCATGAAACAAAGTCATGAATAAATAATAAAGTGTGAGTGTACAAGAATCATGTAGTTAGCATTTTTTATGAAAATAGTCAATAAAGATTAAAACAAATATCATTTTATCAAACAAAAATCATGAAAAATTTATTTTTCATATAAAGATGAAAATCATAAAAATTTATTTTTCATCTATAAAACAAATCTCTAGGTATATGTATGTTTTTATCCAAAACCAATAATATGCATACATATCCCAAATATAAAAGAGTCCATAATATTAATTGCATGAAGGAAAATGACTCAAAGGGTATACATGTATATTTATTAGATTTTAATACAAAAAAAAACATGTAAATGAAGTAAAACATGTAAATAGGTAAAACAAGTGTAATGAGAGAATCATCAAAACAAGGCTAAACATGTGCATATAGTGAGTACAAATGAACAATGAGGTGCAAACGTATATGAATCAAATGTTGCTCACTACTTGTACACGTATATACACAAGTTTTGATAAAAACTACATTTAAATAAGTTATATACCTCATGAAGTACAAAACAAATAAAATATGAACATGCAAAAACAATATCATATATGTAAAAGCATGTAAACAAAATAGGAGTTTAGAGATAGTTACCAAACCAAAGAACTATGCTCTAATTCTCCAAAACATGGTGGTTGTCCCACTAAACCTCCTGGATAGAGATGCATCAAATGTGTGTCCATCAAGTCCATGCATCCACCACCAAGGCAACAAATCTCTCACGTCGTGTGAGAGCCCGCACTTACATCAAATACGAAAGATGGGGACTTTGGTACCCATTTTTTTTTGGGTCCACGGGGGGTTAGCATCTAATGGAACCCAAACATTTTTCTTAGCAAAATTAATATGATGTATCTTACCAAAACAAAACTTTGCTAAATGGATAGAGAGAAGATCAAAAGATGAGATGAAGCAAGTTTGACTCAGATTCTGACTAGATATATTTTAGTATTTGAATTATAACTTTTGCTACCAAATCTCAAATCTAATGATTCAAGATGATCCAAAAAGCAGACTTACTGGGCTACAACATTTATGTTGATCACTATTTCTAGTTCTATCATTTGATAAGTGATATTCAGCAATCAACTCGCCAACAAACTGCAGATCAGAACTGAATATCCACATCAAATCAAGTTTGAAGATAAGAGGAGGTTTCAAATTCAAAAATAGCCAGCTTCCCTATCTTCATACTCCTCTAATCTCTACATTTCTTCTATAAATACCTCCAATCTTAAAGGCAAAGGGGAGGACGACATGCAGAGATAGAATTTAGTCCACTTTTTTTATTTTTTTAGTGTTGGCTTTAATTTTCTTTTCATGTAATTTTATTTCTTTGTAAGTATAGTTTAGACTGAGATTCATGTAAGTAAGAGAGAGAAGCTGATGATGAGAGGGACATCAATGTACCTCCTCCTTTCTTCTTCTGCAAGCAATAAAAGGTAATTTTTTTATGTTTGTCTTTACTTTTATTTTCTTCTTTTTCTTTCTATTTTTCCTCTTTTGGTTATGCTGAGCATTCAAGTGAATCTAGAAGCATCAGTATAGCAATACTTGTGTGAGTATCAACGATATTTTATGATGATGTTCTCCTCCTCATGATTCCGTATCATTTCATTCTTGTTCGTCTTGATGATGTAATGCGAATGGGGACTAAGCTTGATCTTATGACTTATGCGTTGAATGCCTTCGAAGCAAGGTAGAACATGCAAGTGTTCCAGGTAACTCATCAACCAGGGGAGGTAACTATGTTTTAAATCATTTCTTTCTTTTCTTTTAATTCTTTAGTTTAAAACACCATAATCTACCACTTCTTTTATCACTCCTTTTCCATTTATTTGCACATATCATTTCTAGTTTCTTCATCTTCTTAATCTACCATCTTCTTTCTAATTCAACTTTAACTAAATTTTTCTTTTTCTTTTAAAGAACTAAAGAAGAACTTTAACTATACTTTGTAGCCTAAAAGAGAACTTATTAAAAAGCTTCCATCGCTAGTCCCTCTTTGTGGATCACGACCCGCACAGCCACTTGCTAGTGCGGTAGAATTGAGTAACTTGCACTACTGTTTTAAAAGTTTTGAAATTTTACATTCTTGTGTGCAGGTTCTAAACCAATCAAATTTTGGCGCAGTTGTTAAGGAGGGACGATAAGTAATTATCTTTAAAGTTCACATTTTTTGTAAACTTTCTTCTTTATTTTTGGTGTACAGATTTAACAACAAGCAACTTTTGCCACAGTGGATATATAAGTGGCTCTAGACTCTGCTCAAGGAAGCAAAGCCCAGAAGCCCTCAGATTTGCTACATTTCTGTGGCAATCTGAGTGAACTACTAACCTGTATTTTTTATAGGTTGGCTGTATTATAAAGTTTAATCTCTGTAACTATCTATTTCCTTGTTTGTCTTACTGTACTTACTTTCTAACCTCAAAAATAAAATGATCTTTGTTAAATGCTAAAAACGGTTTAACTTCGCATTTAGGCACGTGTCTAATTCGTTTACATTTTACATTACTGTTGAGGAGTGCTAGAGCAAAAGGTACATTTGCATGGCATATAGTTTAGAAGACATTCTTGAGTGATTATTTACTTGTTGAATGTTACTTTTTTTATCCTGCACACCTTGCGCAATAAGTCTTAAGGGCTTGTACTATAAAAAAGATAAGGTGGGGAAGTCATTACCCTCCCTTAGCCTACAAAAAATCTCCTCACTCACTAACCCAAGCCTAACCAAAAATGAGTAGACGTTTGCCCTGGGGACATCTTGAACTGAATTAGGAGATTATACTAAGGGGAAGGTGTTAGAATTTGATGAAATCACCTAGAGGGGGGGGTGAATAGGTGATATAGCTAATCTATGGATTAAATGCGGAATTTAAAAACTTAATGCAATTCACACTCAAGTGTGATCAACAAGTGATGCACACAACCAAGCCAAGCAAATATGAATGAGCAATATGAATAGATGCAAGGCACAAAGTAAAGAGAGAGTTAGAGAGAGCCAATGGATCAAGCGCAAACAACAAGATATGTTCCGAGGTTCGAGCACCCAGCTCTACATCCCCGCCTTCGACACACGAAGGATTTCCAATCCACTAGCTTGTCCACAAAGGACTCCCACAAAGGGAACCTCCACCGAGGATTTGGGGCAATCACAATTACAAGGAGTACCCAACTCCTCCCTTACAAACCACAACCTCCTCTTGAGGCAAACTCTAAGCCAACAACAACCTCCTCCTTGAGGCAAGCTCAACCCAATACAAAGATCACCTCACAACCTTGAGGGATACAACCCAATAGCAAATCTTCCTCAAGACAATGAGGGAAAGGCACAAAGCCAAGCTAAATAGGGTTTACAACTTAGTGGTTTCAAACAACAACCACAAAACAATCTCTTTTTTCCACACAAAATCCTATAGAGAAGATAGTAGATTTTAGCTCAAATGTGGAGAAAACCAAGGGATTTGAAACCAGCAACTCAAAGAAAATCTTTGGGAAATAAATGAAACCAAGATAGAGAAGTTCAATTCAAAAGCTTTTCCCAAAACCCTTTTCTTTGATTTTTCAAACCCTAATGAAAACACCAAAAAGATTGTTCAATTTGAATCCAAAAACCTATTTTGATTGCAGCAAAAACACCTGAGAGAATGAAAATTTTAGCCCAAAAATTCTTATTCAAAAACTTCTCTCAAATGGGGTATTTATAGGCAAATCTGGAAAATAGTCGTTGGCAGCAGATTTAGCCAAAATAACCCTGCCGGTCGACCGCTCGGCCGACCGTCCAACGGTCAAAATTTGAACGTTGGCAACCAACAGTCGACCGCCCGGTCGACCCAAACAAACAGAGAGCAATCTGCTCTCAGTCAGTCGACCGTTCGGTCGACCGGCCAAAACTGTAGCCAGCGTGCACGTATCCGTGCACGTCGGTCGACCAGTACGGTCGACCGGCTACTTGGTGCGGTCGACCGTCAAGTCGACCGACCTAGCCTGGCAGACAGCAAACAGGTCAGAAAAACTGTGGTAAAAACATTACCATAAATCTTTTTAAGTCTTGTAAAAAATCCCCAAAAATAGTTTTAACATTTTGCATTGATATAATAACTAGTGATAAAAGTTTAGCTCAAATATCAATCAATATGAACTATTTTTGTATCTTATCATATTTACGAAAAGCCAAAACTTGTATTTTCTAAAACTTGGAATCTTGTATAGAAAATACGTTTTGTCCAAAACTCATTCAAATACAAAAACATGATATTTAAACACTTTTGAAGCATGATGCATATGGATAGAAATCCAATATACATGAAACATATACATATCATAGTTTTTGTCATTAATACCAAATATATGTTTTGACCAAAACATAAAACACATGAAATAGACTATCAAACTAAGTTTGTTTAAATAGTTGAAGCAAGCATGTATATAGAACAAATCTAATATACATTAAACCATGAAAACTTGTTTTGATATAAACTCTATTCATGTAAACCAAGATCGGTTAAACCAAAAACCGAAAACCAATATTCAAAACATGAAACGTGTGTGTGTTGTGAACTTGAGCATATCATACTATTCTAATCTTTACAATTTGGGATCTAAACTCAAAACTAAAACTATGGATACCTAAGTCTTCTTGTAGAGCGCAATCTCCAAGCCGACTCGATCCATAACTCCTTGATTCACCGAGCAAGTGAGTGCTAGATATCATCTTTGATGCTTAGGCTCTTGAATCAATATGTGAAAGATGTGTGGAAGCTTTCACCAACTAATATCTTGTTAAATATCTGAAACTTAAACATTGCAAGATTATTAGTACACATAACTACATGAGTTAATCATCATCAAAACTAGAGTGGAAGGTCTTTGGGCCAACAATCTCCCCCTTTTTGATGATGACAAAACTCATGGAGTTATATATGCATGGATTAAAGTAAAGCTTCAAAGAAGCTCCCCCTTAACTCATGCATAACAATAAAACATATAAGATATGCAATGAATGTTCTTAAACACATATAAATCTGTTCTGGATACCAATTAAAATAAAACATAAAACAATGAAACATGCTCTTGATACCAATAAAACAATACCAATTAAACAAAACATTATCAAAACATACTCTTGATACCAAAATTGAAAATTAATTAAACAAAACATTTACAACAAGACATTATTATTAAAACATGTTCTTGCTCTTGATACCAATAACCAATAATATTGAAACCAACATATTATTACCAATGAAAACCAACTAAAACATATGCATAAATCAACCATGCATATAAACTACAAATTCTTCTCCCCCTATTTGTCAATCATCAACAAAGGGGTAAAAACAAACATAATGAAAACAAATACTTCTCCCCCTAAATGTTTAAAACAAAGAAGCAATAAATTATTCCAAGGGGTAAAACCAAAGTCAATATGATATCAATTGAAAATAACAAACTTTGAGAAATGCCAAACCCTATTTGAAATAAAACAAGGCATTGAAACAAAATAACATTTTATATCAAAATGAAAACATGTAATGTAAACTTGATACCTATAGAAAAAAAAACAAATTGATACCAAATTTAAGGAAACAAATAGCATCTTGATAACAAAAGAAGATATTTTTCATTATAAGCATATGATACCAATTACTTTAATATTGATGTATAATTGTTTTTCATCATAAAGTTAGGGAGTGGGAAACAAAAATAATGGTAAACCAAATACCAATTAAAATATAAAGTGCGAGTTTTCTCCCCCTTTATGAAATACCAAAAGAAAATATGCATAGGCTTGAAATAAGATACCAATTGAAAATTAAATCAATTGAAACATGATATTCATTAAAAATTCAAGCTTAGCAATTTTAAAATTATGATAAAGCTTGTATATGGAAAAACTCAAGCTTAACATAACCAAAATTTGTGCTTCAAGATATAGGGATATAATAAGTACAAACAAATCATCTATATATGTATGTAAGAAATAGATACCAATTGAAATCCAAAGGATGTCAAGATTGATATATAAAACAAAACGTATATGAGTATACAAAGGATGTCAAGATTGATACCAATTGAAAGAATTCAATGATACCAATTGAAACAACAATAAGATCAAGTGTATGACTCATATCAACTACCACCCATTTCATGATCAAGTTTAAAATGATTTTCACAATAAAGCATACATGAGCATGATCTCCCATCCAACCGCCCATTGATGGTAGGGGTTTTCAAAAAAAAATTGAAAATGTAATATGTTTGAAAATCACTACCAAATTGAAGAATACGAACTAGTTTATGAAAGTTTTTGAAAAAAAAACTAGTATGAAATCCTTCAAGAAAGGGAATGAACAAGATTTTTCATGAAACATGAAAATCACATGATCAACAAACACTCAAAAACCATCCATATGGCTATTACACTAAACACTATGTATAACACCAAAGTGTAGCCGAATTTCCCGTGAAGGGCTCTGGACTAACTCCTCTAGATTCCCCGTAAATAAGGGTTGAGGTGCCGCGTTGGCTCTCTTGGTTGAATACAAGTGTTAGCAAATAATCCCAATCAATATTTGTACTCATGAAAACTAAATCATGATACCAATTTGAAAATTAAATCATTGGAAAACATCAAGTAAGTTGAGTGTACAAGTGTTGTGAGAAACATATCATCATGAAAATGGACAATCAAGCTCAATATAGAAATCATCAAAATATGAAACATAAGTGAATCATGAAATTAATTGAAATCATCATAAATCATGAGAATCACAATCAAACATGGAAATCATCACAATGATTTAAACTTCAAGGCATATGTATGTCATGTACAAACTAAGGTATACATACATATCCCAAACATGAAGAGTCCACAAAATAATATGCATGAAGGCACGTGGCTCAAGGATATATATGTATAAATGATAGTTTGGACAAAATAGACATATACATGAAGTCAACCAAATTACATAGAATGGTGAATACAAGTCAAATGCATGAATCATCAAAACTAGACTATACAAGTACATCTAATGAATACAAATGAGCTTTTAAGCAAAAACATTATGAAGATATATTTGTAGCTCACTAGTTGTACAAATATAGGTTCTAGTCTTAATGAAAACAATCATTCAAGCAAGTAGTCAACACATGAAGCATAAAACAAGTCAAAGATTAACATGAAAAATACAATCATAATAATCAAAACATGGAGTATTAAAAACAATCACAAAAATACACATGATCATTATGATAAAGACATGTGCATTAGATCTACGATTAACATGATAGCTAAAACATAAGGAGAACACAAAATATGGGTCCATATTAAACATGGGTGTCTCAAGAACTAATCATGTAAAACATAAGTCTAATAAACATGGTAATTATCATACAAATCATGAAACTATAAACATGCTATAAATGATGACAAGAAAAGCATGCAAATGTAAATAGGAGTTAGAGAATGATACCAAAACCGATGAAGGTGCATCTCTAGTTCTCCAAACTACGGTGGTCCTCCCACCAAATCTCCTTGAGAGTGAAGCATCCAAATGGTTCTCATTTAAGCTTAGAACGCATCCACCTCAAGGCACCAACACTCTCACGTTATGCGAGGGCCTCCACCTACATCAAACATCAAAGAGGTGGATCTTGGTACCCATTTCCTTGTGGGTCCACGGGGGTTAGTATCTCTCCTAACCCAAACAAGATTAGTTGCTAAATTTTCAATATGTAATCTATCATAGCAAAATCTAGCAAGGTGGCCTTTTCGACCACAATGTGTACAAGTGTACACATGAGCATACATGTTATGATTGTGTCCGTGATGAGCATGTGTATGCCGTGTTGGGTGTGCATGCAAGGATGGAACTTGTTTCTTATGAACCAAAGATTCCAATCGTGTATGATTTAAAGCACATTGGCTCAAAGTGGAGCCCAAACAATCAACACTTTTCTTCAAAACATTTATATCATTTTCTATGCTAGAAGACAAAGTGGAGCATGCTATATGAGTGCAAGAAGTAGAAGCTACACTAGCATGGCAAACATGAATGTCAATATCATTTTGCAAAGATTTATTTTTACTCAAAACCAAATCCAATTCTTTTGTTATGAAATCAATTTCATTTTTCAAAGTAACATTTTCTTTAAAAACAAGATCTAATTTTGAAGATAAAACCTTATTGTTCTCCAAAATATCATCACAATCATTTTTGCCTTTTAAAACTTCAATTTCATTTAGTGCAAGGTCTAGTTGAGATCTTAGTGAGTCACATTCACTAGCAATCTCTCCCTTCTCTTGCAAAACAGTTTCAAAAATTGAGCATAAATCCATTAATTCTTCTTTTAAAACAATATTCTTCTTTTTCAAACATTCATCTTTTTCCAAGAATTTTTCAAGCTTAGAGGAAAGTTCAACATTTAAATTTTGAACCTCAAAACATTCATGACAATATGAACTAGAGCTATCATCTAGTTGAGAATCTGACTGTACCTCATGGGAGTCATTCCCATGGACCATAAGGCAATGATCTTCGGACTTGTCTCTCCTAAATCTTCTCATCTTGTTGATAATCGTTGGAAGCTCGGGAGAAGTTAAAATGCTCCAAACTGCAAAAGCCGAATCATATCGATCAAAAACATGTAATAGATGTTCATTAAGAGATGCTCTAAGTGCCCTAAGTGCAAGTGCATTGGCCTTCTTATGCTTGCTATTGGTTTGGAGGGTTTCTATGGTAATGGCTTGATAAACAAGATGACCTAGTGTTTTTAAATGCCTAGTCATGTCTACCTTCCAAGTATCAAGTCTAAAATGGTCAAACATAGGAGGGCGATCCATGAGTGCAAACTAGATGAGTGCAAATGATAATGCAAATGAAGATTAGCAAACCAAGATCTCACTCCTAGGTGGTTAAATCTAAATATCAGGAGCGCTAGCTCTGATACCAATTGAAATCACCTAGAGGGGGGTGAATAGGTGATATAGCTAATCTATGGATTAAATGCGGAATTTAAAAACTTAATGCAATTCACACTCAAGTGTGATCAACAAGTGATGCACACAACCAAGCCAAGCAAATATGAATGAGCAATATGAATAGATGCAAGGCACAAAGTAAAGAGAGAGTTAGAGAGAGCCAATGGATCAAGCGCAAACAACAAGATATGTTCCGAGGTTCGAGCACCCAGCTCTACATCCCCGCCTTCGACACACGAAGGATTTCCAATCCACTAGCTTGTCCATAAAGGACTCCCACAAAGGGAACCTCCACCGAGGATTTGGGGCAATCACAATTACAAGGAGTACCCAACTCCTCCCTTACAAACCACAACCTCCTCTTGAGGCAAACTCCAAGCCAACAACAACCTCCTCCTTGAGGCAAGCTCAACCCAATACAAAGATCACCTCACAACCTTGAGGGATACAACCCAATAGCAAATCTTCCTCAACACAATGAGGGAAAGGCACAAAGCCAAGCTAAATAGGGTTTACAACTTAGTGGTTTCAAACAACAACCACAAAACAATCACTTTTTCCCTCAGAAAATCCTATAGAGAAGATAGTAGATTTTAGCTCAAGTGTGGAGAAAACCAAGGGATTTGAAACCAGCAACTCAAAGAAAATCTTTGGGAAATAAATGAAACCAAGATAGAGAGGTTCAATTCAAAAGCTTTTCCCAAAACCCTTTTCTTTGATTTTTCAAACCCTAATGAAAACACCAAAAAGATTGTTCAATTTGAATCCAAAAACCTATTTTGATTGCAGTAAAAACACCTGAGAGAATGAAAATTTTAGCCCAAAAATTCTTATTCAAAAACTTCTCTCAAATGGGGTATTTATAGGCAAATCTGAAAAATAGCCGTTGGCAGCAGATTTAGCCAAAATAACCCTGCCGGTCGACCGCTCGGTCGACCGTCCAACGGTCAAAATTTGAACGTTGGCAACCAACGGTCGACCGCCCGGTCGACCCAAACAAACAGAGAGCAATCTGCTCTCAGTCGGTCGACCGTTCGGTCGACCGGCCAAAACTATAGCCAGCGTGCACGTATCCGTGCACATCGGTCGACCAGTACGATCGACCGGCTACTTGGTGCGGTCGACCGTCAAGTCGACCGACCTAGCCTGGCAGACAGCAAACAGGTCAGAAAAACTGTGGTAAAAACATTACCATAAATCTTTTTAAGTCTTGTAAAAAATTCCCAAAAATAGTTTTAACATTTTGCATTGATATAATAACTAGTGATAAAAGTTTAGCTCAAATATCAATCAATATGAACTATTTTTGTATCTTATCATATTTACCAAAAGCCAAAACTTGTATTTTCTAAAACTTGGAATCTTGTATAGAAAATACATTTTGTCCAAAACTCATTCAAATACAAAAACATGATATTTAAACACTTTTGAAGCATGATGCATATGGATAGAAATCCAATATACATGAAACATATACATATCATAGTTTTTGTCATTAATACCAAATATATGTTTTGACCAAAACATAAAACACATGAAATAGACTATCAAACTAAGTTTGTTTAAATAGTTGAAGCAAGCATGTATATAGAACAAATCTAATATACATTAAACCATGTAAACTTGTTTTGATATAAACTCTATTCATGTAAACCAAGATCGGTTAAACCAAAAACCGAAAACCAATATTCAAAACATGAAACGTGTGTGTGTTGTGAACTTGAGCATATCATACTATTCTAATCTTTACAATTTGGGATCTAAACTCAAAACTAAAACTATGGATACCTAAGTCTTCTTGTAGAGCGCAATCTCCAAGCCGACTCGATCCAAAACTCCTTGATTCACCGAGCAAGACTCCAATGAGTGCTAGATATCATCTTTGATGCTTAGGCTCTTGAATCAATATGTGAAAGATGTGTGGAAGCTTTCACCAACTAACATCTTGTTAAATATCTGAAACTTAAACATTGCAAGATTATTAGTAAACATAACTACATGAGTTAATCATCACCAAAACTAGAGTGGAAGGCCTTTGGGCCAACATTTGACTCCTGTCAAATCAGTGTCTAAAGAAAGGGATTGAGGGGCGAAACCCCAAAGGCTGGTGATTTGGCTTAATTAGGCCTGACGATTTTGCGCTCTCCAATTGGCCCAAAAGGTTACACTCTCCAATTGTTGAGTTTTGATGATGACAAACCAAATAAGAGCTATTTGGTACTAATAAGTTTGTTCAAGATAAATTTTAGGTTAGTACCATATTTGGAGGCCATTGCTTAGCTATTGCAAAAACTTCTAGGTTCATGAAGCATAGAAGGCATATTGCACATCAAGGAAGGAACATAGAAGAGAAGGCTCTAGCAAGGCATAGCATGGCTTAAGACTTTAAGATTTCTTAAGAAGACTTCAATAGATTTGTTTCTTTGTTATAGTTTTGTTAAAGAATAGTGAATAGGTTTGAAGCTCCATCACACACGTTTTTCCACACATCTTATTTCTAAGTTTATTTCTTATAATATGTACAAAATATTTTTCTTCTGCCTACAAATTCATCTTTATGTTTTATACTTATCTCTATTCAAAAATAATTTATTTAAATTCAAAGTCTCTTCAAAATTCTGTTTATATTTTGGCTTTTGACCTAAGCCAGTCGACTGCCCGGTCCGCCGACCCTCTGTCAGGTTTTGCCGGTCGATCGAGGTTCTGACAGTAGTGCGTATCCGTGTGCACGTTTCCCGATCGACCGAGCGGTCGACCGAACCCTGTCTGACTGTAAGACCTTTGCTCTCTGTTTGTTTCGGTCGACCGGTCGGTCGACCGAGAGCCGACAACGGCTCTTATTTTTGAACTGCGGTCGACCGACCGGTCGACCGAGATAGCCGTTTGAACAGTAACGACTATTTCCTAAGCTGGTTTAATTTTTGTCTTTTTCTCACTTAAGTATGTCTAAATAACATGTTTTGAATTTAATACTTTCTGATTAGCCTTAAATATGTTTTATCTCTAAACCCTATCCCTCTCCTATAAATAGGGGTGTTTGGGGAGAGGTTCATACACTAATTAATTACAAGAAAATTGCAAAAGTTTCAAAAGTTTAAGGCATTCAAAAGAGCTTGGTTTCTTGGTTTTTGTGCTGAAATTCTCTCTCATTTTCTGAAGTATTTTCAAGAACTCTCTGATTTCCTTTTCTTTTTCTTTTGCACACAAGAGCTTCAAATCTTACTCATTGTTCTCTAAGGACCTTGTAAGGGGAGAGAATTTTTTTCAAGAGAGAGTTTGTGGTCTTTTGACTACTTAGAGATTGCTTGTACTTGAGATTGTGGAGTTGGGTACTCCGTTGTATTTGTGATATCTTTGTGATAGTGAAAGTAGTTAGTAATCCTTCTGGGGAAGGCGGGGAAGTAGAGCTGGGTGCTCGAACCTCGATAACAATTCTCGGTGTTTGCGTTTGGTTTTCCTTCTTGTGCTTATTGCTTTACTTTCATTGCACTTATTACTTGCTCTCTATTGTCATTGCTATATTCACTTGTTTTCATTCATCTTGTCAATCATAGTCTCATACAACAAGATTGCATTGTGCACCTCCAACTCATTTCAAGAGAAATCGCGAGGAAGGAGTTCAGAACCCTTCATAGGGCATCCGACTTCTAGTCTTGTTTAGAGCGATTGTTGCATCATATTTTTAAATTGTGCATTGATTAGCATTATCACCTATTCACCCCCCCCTCTAGGTGATTTTCAATTAGTATCAGAGCTTGGACTCTAGGTTTGGCTTAACATCCTTAGAGAGATCCTTAAAATTTGCTAATCAACATTTTTCATTCCATCATTCATACACTAGTAAACATGGCCGATAATATCAAAACCCCTCCTAAATTTGATGGACTTAATTTCCCTATTTGGAAGGTTAGGATGACTATTTTCTTGCAATCTTTGGGTAGCTTAGTAGCTAAATCTTTGACCAAACCCTATGTAGTACCCGATAGTGATGAGAGCACTTGGACCGACTTTACATTTAGAGAATATGAGGCTAACTCCAAGGCCCAAAATTCCCTCTTAACCGCCTTGAATGAGGATGACCTTACACGGGTAATACATTGCCAATCCGCATATGAGATTTGATAACATTTATTGGTCACACATGAAGGGACTTCACAAGTCAAGAGAGCTAAGATAGATCTCTTGAGGTCCCAATATGAATCTTTTAAAATGATTGATGATGAATCAATTGATTGTATGATTACAAGGTTTACTAAAATCACCAATGCTCTTTTTCTTTAGGTGATGATATTTCAAATGATCAAAAGGTGCGAAAAGTGATTCAGGCTCTTCCTTCTTCATGGGAGATAAAGGCTACCACCTTTAAAGAATTGAATGACAAGGATGAGATGGACCTCATTAGTCTCATTGGAAACTTAAAGACCCATGAGATGGAAAAGAAGGCAAGAAAAGAAGCCGCTCCTTCAAAGAAGAAATCTATAGCCTTCTAGTCTTCATCCACTCTTGATGACGATGAAGAAGAAGATGAGGAGCTCTCCCTCCTTGTGCGAAATGTCAAGAGGATGTACCGGAAGAACAAGCTCAACTTCCGAAGGAAATTTGAAGGTAAATAGGAGAGAAGAATTATTTGCTATAATTGCCGAAAACCCGGACATATCATGGCGGATTGCCCGGAGTTCAAGAAGAAGATGACTTCCTCCTTCAAGCCAAAGAAGAAAATGGAAAAGAAAGCGTACAAAGCAACTTGGGATTCGGAAAGCGAGTCCGAAGATGAGGTGGATACGGCAAACATGTGTTTCATGGCAAACACACCAAAGGTAACCCCTCTACCTCTTGATGAAGAAGAAGATGAATTAAGTAAAGAAGTTTTTGTACATGCCTTTTTTGAACTTTCCAAAACTTATGACAATAAGAAGATTGAATGTTCAAAATTGCAAAAGGATGTTGCTCTTCTTAAAAATCAACTTGCTATGGTTTCTAAAGAAAAAGATGATATTTCTTTCAATCTCATTTCTATTCAAAAAGAATTTAGTGCCTACAAGGTTTCTTGTAAGGCAAAATCTCCTATGGTTGATGAAAAAGAAATTTCTTCTTTAAAATCTAAAATGATTGATTTTAAAAAGGTTTTGAAAGATTGTGCTTTTAACACTAAGAAACTTGAGGACATGTTTTCTAAGAAGCACACCTCTCATGCCAAAACTTCACATGATAAAATTCCTCATGCTCACACTACAGACAACACTCATGCTAAAACTTCTCATGCTCACAATTCACATGCTCAAAAATCACACATTCACTATGCTTTTAAATATGGTAGAGTGTATAGATGCACTTATTGTGGTAAAAATGGACATTTAGCTAATTTTTGTTATGATCAAGTAAATAGGTCAAATAATCTTGTTTCGGTTCATGGCACTAACCCTTTAGGACCCAAGAAAATGTGGGTACCAAAATCAAGTCCTAAATTATTTGATGTAGGTACACACCAAGGCTCCAAGACGTAAGGAGCGGTGGTACCTTGATAGTGGTTGTTCAAGACACATGACGTGGGACATCAATAACTTTACAACCCTATCAAGGTACATGGAAGGTGGCACCGTCACCTTCGGGGATGACTCCAAAGGAACTATCATCGGTATAGGTAACATTCAAATTGGTGCATCTCCTATTATAGAGAATGTTGTTTTAGTTGATGGTTTAAAACATAATTTGTTTAGCATTAGTCAACTTTGTGACCGTGGACTTAAAGTTGTTTTTGATGATTCTTCTTGTAAGATTTTTGATGTTAAATCTAATGATTGTATTCTTACCGGTTTTCGTGATAATAATGTTTATATCATTGACATGCTTAATTTAGATTGTTCTACTAAATGCTTGAATGCTTTTGATGAAAATTCTTAGCTTTGGCATAGAAGATTAGGACATGCATCTTTTGACCATCTTTCTAGGATTAATTCAAAGGAATTGGTGAAGGGTATCCCTTACTTGAAGTTTGAGAAAGACCACATTTGTGGTGCGTGCCAACTTAGGAAACAAACTAAGTCTTCCTTCAAACCAATCAAGGATATCATGTCAACTAGGCCTTTAGAATTAATTCATATGGATCTTTTTGGACCAACTAAAACTAAGAGCTTAAATGGTAGTAGATTTGCATTTGTTTTAGTTGATGATTTTTCTCGCTTCACTTGGGTTTTCTTTTTGGAGCACAAAGATCAAACTTTTTCTCATTTCAAATTTTTCGAAAAAGGGTTGAAAAAGAAAAGGTTTTTCGATTTTGAAAATAAAGAGTGATAGAGGTGGTGAGTTTGTTAACCAACTCTTCATAACTTATTGTGATGAAAAGGGAATTAAGCATGAAATGTCTTGTCCTAGGACTCCACAACAAAATGGAGTTGTAGAAAGGAAAAATAGAACACTTCAAGAGATGACTAGGACAATGATAAGTGAATATGACCTCCCTCAATATTTATGGGTCGAGGCCGTAAACACCGCATGCTATATTTCAAATCGTATTTATTTGTGCAAAAATTCTTCCAAAACATCTTTTGAAATGTATCATTCTAGAAAACCAAATGTTGCTTATTTCAAAGTTTTGGATGCAAGTGTTTTGTTTTAAATACTTAGGATAATTTGGGTAAATTTGATGCTAAGGCTTATGAAGTTATCTTTGTTGGATACTCTTCTACTAGCAAAGCCTATAGAGTATTTAATAGATCTTCACTTACCATTGAAGAATCCATGCATGTTAAATTTGAAGAATCTAATGTGGTTGTTGAGAATGTTATAGAGATTGACTCATTAGGTGAAGACATGGAGAGACTATCCTTGAAGGACTCACCCGCTCAAGAAGAAAAGCAAGAACCTATTGGAGATGTTCAAGAGGATAAAGAGAAAAGCTCTCAACCGCTTCCTAAAGCTTGGAGATACTCTACAAATCATCCTAAGGAGCTCATCTTGGGTGATGCATCTAAAGGAGTTACAACTCGCTCCAAACTCCATGACCTATGTGGTAACTTTGCTTTCATTTCTCATTTAGAACCCAAAAGCATCCTCGAAGCCGAGGCGGACTCATATTGGTTGCTTGCCATGCAAGAGGAACTCAATCAATTTGAGCGCAACCAAGTTTGGCACCTTGTTCCTAGGCCCTACGATAGACCAATAATTGGTACTAAGTGGATCTTTAGAAACAAGATGGATGAGTCCGGAAATGTCATTAGGAATAAAGCTAGGTTAGTAGCCCAAGGTTACACTCAAGTTGAAGGAATTGACTTTGAGGAGACCTTTGCACCCGTAGCACGGCCTGAAGCTATACGGATGACACTTGCTTTTGCATCTTTTAAAAATTTTAAACTTTTTCAAATGGATGTGAAAAGTGCATTTTGAATGGCTTTATTAATGAAGAAGTTTATGTTTCTCAACCTCCCGGTTTTGTTGATCATGTTCATCCCGATTTTGTTTTTAAACTTGATAAAGCTTTGTATGGATTGAAACAAGCTCCAAGAGCTTGTGATTGGTATCCAATATTGCATATTTTACATCATAATCCCCATGCATTTTACTAATAAATATATGATTTTTACTCATCTTCTCTACATATTTGCAGGTATACACTTTAATGGAGAGATATCCAAATAATCACTTAATTACCACTAATTAAGTGATTAATCCAAGCTTAAGGATAAAGTCAAATCTCGAGCCAGATCTAGAGAGATCCGCGCAACTAACTGAGAATCTAAGTATCCCAACTACCTAACCACCCAACAAGAAAATCTCACCAGAAAGATCGAGATCAACGGTTACAAAAGCGCGGCAATCCCGCGGCAGGGCGCGGCAATCTTGGGGAGTTAGGATCTCGGATTTTGCGCCAACTGAAGATCCTCTCGAAGATTCTCTCCCATGCCTATAAATAGGACCTTGGACCTGCGAGCAAAACTGATCAGAGAAGAGAATTGATTAGCTTAGTGTTGTAATTTTCATTTTTAGGTTTTGTTCTTTAGATCCCTCTTCTCCTCCCTAGATTTCATTGCAAAAGAGAGTGATTGTGAGGGAGAGAGCTTGTGTAATCAAGGGTGACACTTGAAGCTATGCAAGGATTGATCCATCCTCCTTCCTCTACTTGAGCTTGATTCTAGTTTGTTTTCCTTCTCTTTACTTGCTTTGTTTACTTTCTTGCAATTTAGTTCATGCTTTGTTTTACTTTTGTAATGGCTTGTAGTAGCTAATTCTTCTCCATGTACTAGCTAACTACTATCCTTGCCAACTACTAACTCATGGGTGATTGCTTTACTTAATCTTGCAATTGTGTATGATCTTCTCTTCTCCGATGGGTTTTCTTTCATTTCTTGGCAAGTACCTTGTTGTAATGCTCCATATGATTCATGTGTGCCTCATGTAGAGCCTAGTCTTTGAACTAGTGCCTTGATGGAACATGGAGATGGAACACCAATAGGCTATTTGATGTACAACTTCACTACTTCCATTAGTGAGTGTTGTATGTTCTTCATTTGCCTCCCTTGAGTGTATCTTTTGTGATTCCATTAGTGAAAGTCTATCTTGTAGGCCGATGACCATCTATGGAGGCTACAAGTCAAGTCCAAGAATGATCCCCATCACTCTAGTGAGAAAGTAATTAGATCAACACGCAAGACATATCCAAGCCAATGAATCTACATGAGGCATGCATCACTATCAAGGAGTTTAAGTATGTTTTGGCAAGGTAGTTAAGGTTAGCTAGTCATGGTTCCTTATTCAAGAGTTTCTTTCTAAAGTTTCTTTTTCTTTGTAGTGTTAGTCCAAATCCAATCCAATCTTGATTTCTTTTTCACTTACCACCATGAACATAGCCATCCTTTCTTTCATTTGTTTTTCATTTGATTCATTAAGTTTATAAACAAGAGAAGAATACTCGTTTGTTCACTTCACTACCTACAACGTAAAAGCTTCCATCGCTTGCTTTCCCCGTGGTTCGACCCGGTATAAGCCTTGTGCTATAGCGGAGACAAGAAAGGGTACAATAAATACATCTTTAATACTTCATAATAAGTACACCTTTTACGTCTAATCAAAATGGCGCCGTTGCCGGGGATTGCCACGTTATTTTTGGTTTAAAGTGAAGTATTAAACGATTCTTCTTCTCTGTTGCAGGTACAGGTTGAAGATACAGCATATATTGCACAGCAGAATCATATAAGTGGACCTGGGCCTCTGCTCAAGAAAGCAGAGCCCAGGATCCCTCTGAAGTGCCGCGGATCCACAACTTTTGCCGTGGAAACGCGGCACAGAAGAGTTCACTGTTCCTCATTTTTCTGCAGGGCTTGCTTCATTGCTAAATACTGCTGCTGATATACATAGTTTCTTGTATTCTTCACCTGATACTTGTTAATCAACAGTAAAAGATTTGGTGTAAATTGATAAAAATTGTTTAGACATCTTGCATATCTAGGCACGTGTCTTTCAATTTCTTTACATTTACTGTTGAAGATTGCGGGGGACAAGGTACGTAAAGCATTGCATGTAGACTAGGACTCACTCTTGCTTGATTTTCATGCTTTGAGTGAATTCTTGTTATATTTCTCGTACACTTGCACAATTCAATTCTAAGGGCATACCCGTAAATAAGATAAGGTGGGGGAGTTCATTACCCTTTCCTTAGCCCGAAAACCATTTTCCCCACGCATTCACAATCCCAAGCTTGTAAATAAAATTTGAATAGACGTTGGCCCTAGGGACATCTCGGACTCATTCAGGAGATTTTCCTAAGGGGGAAAAGTGTTGGAAGTTGACTTCTGTTTAATCAGTGTCTAGGAAAGGGGTTAAGGGCCGAAAGCCCGAAGGTTGTTGGTTACTTAATTAAGGAACGTCTTCGGACGGAAAACCTCCCAACAACTTTGACCTTTCCTGGCTGATTCGCTTATAGTCAAAGTCTACACCAAACCTCCTGTGGACAGTCTATTTAGGAGTCACCTAGGACCAGAAACCCTAGACAAGCTTGGATTGATTTTTTCTTTTGTTGTTGTTATCTTTCTTTTTCGCTGGTGTGATCGGTGCGCGTTGTTTGTGATTATATATACGAGAGTGGTTCTGTAATCCTAATTCTTTCTACACTTACACTTACACATCCACTTCACATCATGACCAACAACGTCTCACTTCAGGATCGATTTTATCCGATTCGTACCTCCATTCCTTCATGCATTCTTCTCCCCGAGCCTAATGGAAATCACTTCGAGCTGAAACCACAATTCATTAATACACTTCCCCACTTCCATGGTCTAGAGTCTGAGGACGCGTACCTTTTTATTCGTGAGTTTGAAGAGGTATGTCAAATGATGAGAATCTCCCAACTGTCTGAGGATGCTGTTAGGTTACGGTTCATACCGTTTGCACTTAAGGATTTAGCTAAGAAATGGCTTTATAATCTTCCAGTCAGTTCCATATCTTTATGGGAGGATTTTGTTAAAGTCTTTCTTAAAAAGTTCTATCCTATCCACAAAACAGCCCTCATGAGAAAGAACATAATGCAATTCAAGCAGGAACCAAATGAACCTTTCTGGAAATATCTTGAGCGTTTCAAAGACCTTCTTGCCCTGTGTCCCCATCACGGCATAGAGAAATGGCGTCTATGCCAGATTATCTATGATGGATTAGATTACCAAACGAAAACTCTTTTAGAATCCATGTGCCAGGGGGAATTTTTAAAGAAAGATGAACATCAGGGGTGGGATCTCTTTGAAACCCTAGCTGAAAAAACCATTCAGTGGGAGTCTTGTCCTGATAAATCCACTCCCACCACTTCCAGAACTGGTACACATTCCAAAGAATCCTCTATAGATACAGAAACCAAGATCACACAATTAATGAAGAGGATGGAGTTGCTTGAGTCAAAAGGGAATTCTGTGGTCAACCAGGTCAACCCATTGCCTTTGACTAGACCAGGTTGCACCAACTGTCATGACCTTAGCCATGTTGTTGAGGAGTGTCCATTGTATCAGCCCTCATTTCAGGAGAACATGAATGCAGCATTTACCAGACCTCCATACTCCAACACTTACAATTCAGGATGGCAGAACCATCCAAATTTTCCATGGAGTCAGTCTGGTACTGAGCATCATATGCCACCATTTCCACATCCTTACAATGCTCAGTTTCACCCATCCAGTTTCAGTCAGAATTCACTGTATGTTCATCCATCTCACAGTCCACCACCACTCTATCAATCACAGTTCCAATCTCCATATTATCAACATCCACCCCAAAATAATTCTGAGATATCTGAGTTGAAAAAAATGTTAGAAACCTTTACAAATAACCAGCAGCAGGAGTTGAATGAAATGAAGGTCCAGATCAAGCAATTGGCTGAGAATCAAAAAGGACTGTTCTTAAGCCAGCCATTGCTAAATCCCAAAGTTGAAGATTCAGGACCCAGTCAATGTCATGCAATTCATACCCTGAGATCTGGAAAACAAGTTGACAATAAGTTTCTAGTCCACAATCTCATCCAGTACCAAAGCCAAATGTCCCAATACAACCAACTTTTGACAAACCATCCTCTAGTGCAGAGCCATCCACATCTCAAGCCAAGGGGAAAGAAAAGGTAGATGAGCAACCTTATAAGCCTAGAGTACCATATCCAAATAGGCTTCTGAATAACAAGTCAAATGCTCACATGGAGAAAATAAAAGAAATGTTCAACAAGGTCCAAGTCAATGTCCCTCTTCTTGATGCCATACAACAAGTGCCATCATATGCAAAATTCTTGAAAGAAATGTGCACCAAGAAGAGAAAGACACAAGTCCCTAAAAAAGTCTTCCTAGCATCATCTATCAATGAGTTGCTCACTGGTCCAATTCCTGTTAAGTACAAAGACCCAGGGAGCCCTACCATTTCATGCATCATAGGACAGACTACAATAAATAGGGCACTTCTTGATTTGGGGGCCAGCATCAATCTCCTGCCTTTCTCTGTGTACCAACAATTGGGGTTAGGTGAACTTCTCCCAACCCAAATGACCATTCAATTGGCTGATCGCTCTGTTACTAAACCCAAGGGGGTAATTCAAGATGTCCTGGTCAAAGTTGGAGAATTCTTTTATCCCGTTGACTTTGTTGTCCTTGAAACAAAACCAGTGTCAAATTCTAACCAAAGGGCACAAACTCCTGTCATTCTGGGACGACCATTCCTGGCTACTGCAAATGCAATTATTAATTGCCGGAATGGATCAATGAGGTTAACTTTTGGTAACATGACACATGAGCACAATGTCTTCCACACACAGCCTCACAAAACAAAAAATCAAACATTTGAGGTTAGCTTTATTGAGGACAATTGTGAGGATTCAAAAGATGAGTCACAATTCTGTGATTCTCTTCTAGAACCTCCAATTGATATATCTTTTGAAGACTTGTTTGCTGAAGAAATCATGTGTTTAGATGAGTCAACTCGGGGTAAATTAGCTGATTGTCCAATTCCGGATGTTGACTTGAGCTTTGAAGAATTATATAGAGAGGAGTTAAAATTTCTTAATATTGGAAATGATGAGATTCTGAGTGAGAGTGGTGATAAGGAATTTGTTTGTGAACGATGTGGTGGAATGGGTATGAATGAAAATAACAATAAATTGAAACTGGAAAAACCTAAGGCTAGAATAATTCAGACCGTTTCCCAATGGAACTCAAGAAAGAGAACACATTGGAACGATGGGAAACGGGCCAGAGGAAAGCGACCAAAAGCCTAGGTGAGAGTTACACTTATATTCCTTGTAAATATTCTTTTGCACTTTCTTACGAATAAATGATTCCTTCCCTTTCCATTTTGTTTCATGCATACATATATCATGATGCATTGAGGACAATGCATGAAATAAGTGTGGGGGAGGGTTTACTAACATAGAGTTTTTAGAACTTGTTTCTTTTACACTTCTTTTAGAGTTTTTAGATTTTCTTTCTTTTACATTTCTTTTTAGAAAAAATAAAAAAATAAAAAAAAATAAAAAGATAAATATAAAAAATAAAAAATAAAACTTTTTGAAATAAGAGACAAAGTTTTGTTCTATTTTTAAGAAAATTAAGATGTATCTTAGGAATTAAGAAAGCTTTAATCATGACATCTTAAATCTAGTTGAAGTAATAAATCTTGTTTGAGATTATAGGCTAAGTAAGTAAAATTGAGGAGATATTTTTATCTTGCATTTTTTGCCATAGATAAGTATGCACTTTGCACTTACACATTTCTTGGGATGGAAACAAAGACCAAAAATGCCATATATAAAAAAAAAAAAAAAAAGAGAAAAAAAAATATATATAAATAAAAGATCACTTATTAAGCTGGGAAATTGTGCCTCAAGAAGCATGATGACTCACGCCTAACAGTGATCTCACTTATTAAGCTGGGGAATTGTGCCTCAAGAAGCATGATTACTCACGCCTAACGGTGATATAAAAAAAAAAAATAATCCCCTTTAGCTAGGTGGCCTTTTCTACTCGAGACCTTAAACCCGAGGGATGTTTTCTCATCTGGTGCCCTAAGACCGTCTGGTTTGGGAGTCATCGGTTAAAGGCTCGTTACAAGGGTAGACTAGAAAGCCTAAACTAAGGGAAGAAAAAAAAATAAAAAGAAAAAATATATATATAAATAAATAAATGGCTTTATGGTTGGAGTTGAAATCCCAGAAATCTTCACTTACACGGTGTGCATACTATCTAGGTTTTATGTAAGATAAGATATTCAATCCAATTTTGAATTCTTACCTTAATTAAAGACAAGATCTTGCATGGAGACTTAGTTTAAGAAAGAATGATTATAGGTGGACTTAAGACCTTGGATCACTTATATTTTTGCAAAAATAGTTTGTAAACTAGTCTCTTATTCAAAATGCGTTTTCAAAACACTAACATTTGTTTTCTTTCTTTATGGATTTTGTGGGTGTAATCCGCTGAAAACCCTCAGGAGACAACACTCCTCCTCTAGGGTAACCTAGAGGTTTAACGGCTTGTTGCACATGCTCAGTGCAATCGCGTCACCTGCGAAAGTGGTGTAATAAAATTTGTAGTTAGTTTTTCTTTTCTTTGTTTTGCTCGGGACGAGCAAAAGAATAAGTGTGGGGGTGTGATTGGTATCCAATATTGCATATTTTACATCATAATCCCCATGCATTTTACTAATAAATATATGATTTTTACTCATCTTCTCTACATATTTGCAGGTATACACTTTAATGGAGAGATATCCAAATAATCACTTAATTACCACTAATTAAGTGATTAATCCAAGCTTAAGGATAAAGTCAAATCTCGAGCCAGATCTAGAGAGATCCGCGCAACTAACTGAGAATCTAAGTATCCCAACTACCTAACCACCCAACAAGAAAATCTCACCAGAAAGATCGAGATCAACGGTTACAAAAGCGCGGCAATCCCGCGGCAGGGCGCGGCAATCTTGGGGAGTTAGGATCTCGGATTTTGCGCCAACTGAAGATCCTCTCGAAGATTCTCTCCCATGCCTATAAATAGGACCTTGGACCTGCGAGCAAAAACTGATCAGAGAAGAGAATTGATTAGCTTAGTGTTGTAATTTTCATTTTTAGGTTTTGTTCTTTAGATCCCTCTTCTCCTCCCTAGATTTCATTGCAAAAGAGAGTGATTGTGAGGGAGAGAGCTTGTGTAATCAAGGGTGACACTTGAAGCTATGCAAGGATTGATCCATCCTCCTTCCTCTACTTGAGCTTGATTCTAGTTTGTTTTCCTTCTCTTTACTTGCTTTGTTTACTTTCTTGCAATTTAGTTCATGCTTTGTTTTACTTTTGTAATGGCTTGTAGTAGCTAATTCTTCTCCATGTACTAGCTAACTACTATCCTTGCCAACTACTAACTCATGGGTGATTGCTTTACTTAATCTTGCAATTGTGTATGATCTTCTCTTCTCCGATGGGTTTTCTTTCATTTCTTGGCAAGTACCTTGTTGTAATGCTCCATATGATTCATGTGTGCCTCATGTAGAGCCTAGTCTTTGAACTAGTGCCTTGATGGAACATGGAGATGGAACACCAATAGGCTATTTGATGTACAACTTCACTACTTCCATTAGTGAGTGTTGTATGTTCTTCATTTGCCTCCCTTGAGTGTATCTTTTGTGATTCCATTAGTGAAAGTCTATCTTGTAGGCCGATGACCATCTATGGAGGCTACAAGTCAAGTCCAAGAATGATCCCCATCACTCTAGTGAGAAAGTAATTAGATCAACACGCAAGACATATCCAAGCCAATGAATCTACATGAGGCATGCATCACTATCAAGGAGTTTAAGTATGTTTTGGCAAGGTAGTTAAGGTTAGCTAGTCATGGTTCCTTATTCAAGAGTTTCTTTCTAAAGTTTCTTTTTCTTTGTAGTGTTAGTCCAAATCCAATCCAATCTTGATTTCTTTTTCACTTACCACCATGAACATAGCCATCCTTTCTTTCATTTGTTTTTCATTTGATTCATTAAGTTTATAAACAAGAGAAGAATACTCGTTTGTTCACTTCACTACCTACAACGTAAAAGCTTCCATCGCTTGCTTTCCCCGTGGTTCGACCCGGTATAAGCCTTGTGCTATAGCGGAGACAAGAAAGGGTACAATAAATACATCTTTAATACTTCATAATAAGTACACCTTTTACGTCTAATCAGCTTGGTATGAAAGGCTTTCTAGTTTTCTCATTTCAAATGATTTTGTTAAAGTCAAAGTAGACACAACTATCTTTACTAAGCATGTTGATAATGACATTTTAATTGTGCAAATTTATGTAGATGATATAATTTTTGGTTCTACTAATGAGCTTTTATGAAAGGAGTTTGAAAAAGTCATGCAACTTGAATTTGAAATGTCTTCAATGGGTGAGCTTAATTTCTTTCTTGGACTCCAAATCAAGCAATTGTAAAATGGAACATTCATAAGTCAAGCCAAATACGCAAAGGAACTCGTAAAGAAGTTTGGACTTGAAGGCTCAAAGGCTTGCAACACTCCCTTGGCAACTACAACCAAGTTTGATAAGGATGACCAAGGTAAAAATATTGATATTAAATTATATAGAAGCATGATAGGAAGTCTTTGTAATTAACGGCAAGTAGGCCAGATATCATGTTTAGTGTTTGTCTTTGTGCTAGATTTCATTCGTGTCCTAAAGAGTCCCATCTTATTGCGGTAAAACGCATTATTCGTTATATTAAGGGCACAATTGGAATGGGTCTATGGTATCCGAAAACCGGAGATTTCTCAATGACGAATTATTCGGATGCTGACTATGCGGGTTGTAGAGTAGATAGAAAGAACACTAGTAGGACATGTCAATTTCTTGGTAATTGTCTTGTTTCATGGTTCTCTAGGAAACAAAATTCCGTAGCTCTCTCAACCGTCGAGGCGGAGTATGTTGCCGCGGGGGCTTGTTGTGCACAAGTCCTTTGGATGAAACATACTCTCCTTGATTATGATTTGCATTTTCACCATATCAAAATATTTTATGATAATACTAGTACTATACATATGACTAAGAATGCAAATCAACATAGTAAGACCATGCACATTGAGATTAGATATCACTTTCTTAGAGATCATTTTGAGAAAGGAGATATGGATATTGATTATGTTTCTACGAATTTGCAACTTACCGACATTTTCACTAAACCACTTGATTTTGCTAGATTTTCCTTCATTTGTGGTGAACTTAATGTTTGTGTTATTGAATAAAAATATTTTCTTAACCCTTTTTGATGTATGACAAAAGGGGGAGAATGAGTTTTTATGATAGAATTATGAGTTCATATGGTTTTGGTTCCATATGAGTTTATACATGTTTTTGGTTTTTAATGTGTTTCTATGAATTCATGTTTTTAAGATTAAGTGTTTTTGCAAGTATTTTATTTTTCATGGTTTTTAATCCTATGGTTTTTTCTTGCACCTTACATTATTTTCATGATAGCATAATTTGAGGGGGAGTTTTCTCCTCCCCTATATTTTTGCTTATAGCCTGTTTGTTTTGTCATCATCAAAAAGGGGAGATTGTTGGCCCAAAAGGTTACACTCTCCAATTGTTGAGTTTTGATGATGACAAACCAAATAAGAGCTATTTAGTACTAATAAGTTTGTTCAAGATAAATTTCAGGTTAGTACCATATTTGGAGGTCATTGCTTAGCTATTGCAAAAACTTCTAGGTTCATGAAGCATAGAAGGCATATTGCACATCAAGGAAGGAACATAGAAGAGAAGGCTCTAGCAAGGCATAGCATGGCTCAAGACTTCAATATTGCTTAAGAAGACTTCAATAGATTTGTTTCTTTGTTTATAGTTTTGTTAAAGAATAGTGAATAGGTTTGAAGCTCCATCACACACGTTTTTGGACACATCTTATTTCTAAGTTTATTTCTTAATAAAATATTTTTCTTCTGCCTACAAATTCATCTTTATGTTTTATACTTATCTCTATTCAAAAATATTTTATTTAAAATCAAAGTCTCTTCAAAATTCTGTTTATATTTTGGCTTTTGACCTAAGCCGGTCGACCGCCCGGTCGACCGACCCTGTATCAGGTCTTGCCGGTCGACCGACCGAGTCGACCAAAGTTCTGACAGTAGTGCGTATCTGTGTGCACATTTCCCGGTCGACCGAGCGGTCGACCGAACCCTGTCTGACTGTAAGACCTTTGCTCTCTGTTTGTTTCGGTCGACCGAGAGCCGACAACGGCTCTTATTTTTGAACTGCGATCGACCGACGGGTCGACCGAGATAGCCATTTGAACAGTAACGGCTATTTCCTAAGATGGTTTAATTTTTATCTTTTTCTCACTTAAGTATGTTTAAATAACATGTTTTGAATTTAATACTTTCTGATTAGCCTTAAATATGTTTTATCCCTAAACCCTAGCCCTCTCCTATAAATAGGGGTGTTTGGGGGGAGGTTCATACACCAATTAATTACAAGAAAATTGCAAAAGTTTCAAAAGTTTAAGGCAGTCAAAAGACCTTGGTTTCTTGGTTTTTGTGCTGAAATTCTCTCTCATTTTCTGAAGTGTTTTCAAGAACTCTCTGATTTCCTTTTCTTTTTCTTTTGCACACAAGAGCTTCAAATCTTACTCATTGTTCTCTAAGGACCTTGTAAGGGAAGAGATGTTTTTTCTAGAGAGAGTTTGTGGTCTTTTGACTACTTAGAGATTGCTTGTACTTGAGATTGTGGAGTTGGGTACTCCGGTGTATTTGTGATATCTTTGTGATAGTGAAAGTAGTTAGTAATCCTTCTGGGGAAGGCGGGGAAGTAGAGCTGGGTGCTCGAACCTCGATAACAATTCTCAGTGTTTGCGTTTGGTTTACCTTCTTGTGCTTCTTGCTTTACTTTCATTGCACTTATTACTTGCTCTCTATTGTCATTGCTATATTCACTTGTTTTCATTCATCTTGTCAATCATAGTCTCATACAACAAGATTGCATTGTGCACCTCCAACTCATTTCAAGAGGAATCGCGAGGAAGGAGTTCAGAACCCTTCATAGGGCATCCGGCTTCTAGTCTTGTTTAGAGCGATTGTTGCATCATATTTTTAAATTGTGCATTGATTAGTGATTAGACGAAGAAGGTGTACGTATTATGTGTATAAAAATGTATTTGATGTACCCTTTCTTGTCTCCGCTATAGTATAGGACTATACCGAGTCGATTCTCAGGGAGAGCTCGCGATGGAAGCTTTGACGTGTGGTAGTGAAGTTAACAAACGAGTATTCTTCTCTTGCTTATAAAATTAATGAATCAAATGAAAAACAAACTAAAGAAAGGATGGATATGTTCATGGTGGAAAAGTCGGAAAAGAAATCAATAGTGGATTTGGTATTCACAAGAAAAAGAAAGAAAACTTGAATGAATCTAGATGAAAGAAAGCCATGACTAGCTTACCTTACTACCTTGCCAAGTCTTACCAAACTCCGTGATAGTGAACGCTTGCCTCATGTTGTCACTCCATCGGCGTAGGGTTCGTCTTGCGTGTTGACCTAATTACTTTCTCATTGCAAGAAGGGTGGTTTAACCATCGGAGAAGAGAAGATCATACACTTGCAAGATGAAATAAAGCAATCACCCATGAGTTAGTGAAGATGGCAAGGCTAGTGGTAAACTAGTACATGGAGAAAGATTAGCTAAAAGCCATTAAAGAAGTAAAACAAAGCATGAAGTAAATTGCAATTAATTAAAGAAAGCAATAAAGAAAGCAATTAAAGAAAGCAATTAAACTAGAACCATGCTTCAAGTAGAGGATGGAGAATGGATCAATCCTTGTTGCTTCAAGTGTCACCCTTGATTACACAAGCTCTCTCCCTCACAATTACTCTCTTTTACAATGAATTCTAGGGAAGAAGAAGAGGGATCTAAAGAACAAAACCTAGAGAAAAATACATGAAAATTACAACAACTAAACTAATCTCCTCTCTTCTCCATTCAGTTTTTGTAAGCAGGTCCAAGGTGAAGTATTTATAGGCCCCAGGTGAATCTTCGAGATCCAGGAGGTTACCACAAAATCCGGGCTCTAACCGTTTCAAAACGGCCGCCGGATCTGGGAGATCTCCAGATCCGGCGGCAGAATCTGGACCGTTGAGCCAGATCTTTCTGTTGGAAGTTGTTACGAGTTAGTTTGGCCACGTGGACTATCTAGAATCTTCATTGGGCGCGAGGATCTCTCTGGATCTGGATTTGAATTTGGCTTTATCTTTAATCTTGGATTAATCACTTAATTATTGCTAATTAAGGTGATTAATTGGCTATCTCTCCTTTAGAGTGTGTACCTGCAAATATGTAGAGAAGAGGATTAAAAATCATATATTTATTATCAAAATGTATGGGAATTATGAGGTAAAATATGCACTTTTGTGTAACAATCACACCCCCACACTTATTCTTTTGCTCGTCCCGAGCAAAACAAAGAAAAGAAAAGAAAAACTAATCTACCAATTTTATTACACCACTTTCGCAGGTGACGCGATTGCACTGAGCATGTGCAACAAGCCGTTAAACCTCTAGGTTACTCTAGAGGAGGAGTGTTATCTCCTGAGGGTTTTCAGCGGATTACACCCACAAAATCTATAAAGAAAGAAGACAAATGTTAGTGTTTTGAAAACGCATTTTGAATAAGAGACATGTTTTTGAACTATTTTTGCAAAAATATAAGTGATCCTAGGTCATAAGTCCACCTATAATCATTCTTCCTTAAACTTAGTCTCTATGCAAGATCTTGTTTTCAATTAAGGTAAGAATTCAAAATTGGATTGAATACTTTTATCTCTCATAAAACCTAGATAGTATGCACACCGTGCTCGTGAAGATTTCTGGGATTTCAACTCCAACCATCAAGCCATTTATTTATACTTATACTTATTTATTATTTTTTTTCTTTTTTCTTCCCTTAGTTTAGGCTTTCTAGTCTACCCTTGTAGCGAGCCTTTAACCGATGACTCCCAAACCAGACGGTCTTAGGGCACCAGATGAGAAAACATCCCTCGGGTTTAAGGTCTCGAGTAGAAAAGGCCACAACAACTAAAGGGGATTACTTTTATGATCACCGTTAGGCGTGAATAATCATGCTTCTTGAGGCACAATTATCCAGCTTAATAAGTGAAATCACCGTTAGGCGTGAGTAATTATGCTTCTTGAGGCACAATTTCCCAGCTTAATAGGTGATGTTTTATTTATATATATTTCTCTTTTTTTTTCTTTTTATTTATATGGCATTTTGGTCTTTGTTTCCATCCCAAGAAATGTGTAAGTGTAAAGTGCACACTTATCTAAGGCAAAAAATTCAAGATAATAATATCTCACCAATTTTTCTTACTTAGCCTATAATTTCAAACAAGGTCTATTATTTCAACTATGTTTAAGATGTCATAATTAAGGTTTTCTTATTTTCTAAGATACATCTTAATTTTCTTAAAAATAGATCAAAACTTTGTTTCTTATTTCAAAAAGTTTTTATTTTTTTATATTTTTTTATTTTATTTTCTAAAAGAAATGTAAAAGAAAGAAAATCTAAAAACAAGAAATGTAAAAGAAAGAAAATCTAAAAACTCTACGTCAGTAGACCCTCCCCCACACTTATTTCATGCATTGTCCTCAATGCATCATGATATATGTATGCATGAAACAAAATGGAGAGGGAAGGAAAAAATTACCTCAAGGTGGTGGTTCCGGTGGTGGTCTGATTGGTCCACGAAACATGGCCCAATCAATTTTTCTTTGGGTTTTCAGGAACCCACCAAAAATATGAAGAATATGACCCATAAGAATGATGTGTGCATGGATGATTTTTATTATGTACATTACCCCATCTAATTTCCAAATAATTTCGGAGTCATTTTCATCAAGATCCTTGTCCCAGAATGGTGAATGAAATGATAAAACAGTTGACTTGGACTCAGGATGGACAGGAACTAACACTGACTCAGGAAGGTGACTGAAGTCAAGTAAAGGTTCAGGAGTCAAAGTGAGTTCAGAAATTGGGTCCAAGTCAAGAAATGAAAACTCAAGTCCACAATCATTCTCCAACAATGGAATGTGACTTTCTAAAGGTGATATCTCTTTACTTCCAATTTTAAGAAATTCAAGCTCATCACCGTACAATTCTTCAAAACTTAAGTCAACATCTTTCACTAGAATTGTACAATCAGTTTTAGAAGTAAAGAGATTCTGGGATTCTATGTCACATTCCATATGTAGTTCAAAACATGGGGAACTTGCCAATTTGTCAAATGGACTTTCAAAAGCAATGAATTGGTCAAGTTCAATATGATCTTCAAAGATGAGTGATTCAACTTCATTATGAATTGGGAAAGGATCCAATGTCGACTCTGGAAAAGGATTGAAGTCAGGTAAAGATACCGGAGTCATTATGGAATCAGGAAGAAGAAGTGAATCACAAAGTTTGGGTTCAGGATCACATTCCTCATGTAATTCAATTCCACAAAAATGTGAACTTGCCAATTTATCAATGGGACTTTCAAGAGTATGAATTTGGTCAAGTTCAACATGATCATCATAAAAGATTGGTGATTCAATTTCAAAATGGACTGGTACTGGATCCAATACTGACTCGGGAAATGAAGTGAAATCATGTGAAGACACTGGAGTCATAATTGAATCAGGAAGGAAAATTGAATCATCAAATGGAAGTTTAGGATCATATTCATGTTTGAGTTCAATTTCAGAAAAAGGAAAACTTGCCAAAATGTCAATTGGATCTGAAGTTTGGACAAGTTCAGGTGAGTGTGCTGAAATTGAATCTGGATTTCCAAGACTACATGACTCTTCGGTTTTAACAGGGTGGCTAGTGACATTAGAAATAGGATGAGAATGAAGAGTTTGGATCAGCAAATCTAAGTCACGATTTCTAGCATTTTGAGCACGAGTCATGTCTTCAAGCATCTTTTCATAATTGATGATTTCATTATTTGGATGAAAAGATGAAGTGTTGTCTTGGAAGTGATGGTGAAATTGTGAGTCAAACATGTGTGGTGATGGAAAAGTGGACTCACACAAGAGATCTTTACTCGTTTCCATGACAAATGGTTGTTCATGATGAAGAGGTGGAACTGAGTAAGACTCTTGAAAATACTGTGGAATTGGAGAGACAAATGGTTTTTGAAGTTGTTGCTCGACTCTCTGTAAATTGGCTTCTATACTCCTTTGTAACTCAGATTTTCTTCAAATGGTGTTTCAGAAAAAGGAGTATAAGAAGTGGACTCGGGAAATGAATACTGTGGACAAGGTGAATATGGTGGACAAGGAATTTGAGAATTTGACTCGGGGTACGTGAATCCCCAATTACTCGGTGAAGAGTTGAAATTATCTTGGACATTATAATTATTAGATGGAGGGTATGGGTCATATTGATTCGGATAAGGCCAACCCGGTGTATGTGGTTGGTGCATATTGTAAAACACCGGGTTGGAATTATCCGAATATGAAGTATGTGTGAAATATGGATTATTATTAGGATAGAAAGAATTGTTGAATGCCATATCACACAATCACAAACAAAAAAACAAACAAACAAACAAACAAACAAAAGAAAAACAAAAACAAAAATTCTAACCTAAGTTAGGGTAGACTTAGGACCTAGACGACTCCTAACAAATAGACCGTCCACAGGAGGTTCAGTGTAGACTCTAACCACAAGCTAATCAGCCAGGGAAGAGCAAGGTAGTTGGGAGGTTTTCCGTCAGAGACGTTCCTTAATTAAGTAACCAACCACCTTCGGGCTTTCGGCCCTCAATCTCTTTCCTAGACACTGATTTTGCAAGAGTTAAATTCCAACACTTTCCCCCTTAGAATAATCTCCTAGATGAGTCCGAGATGTCCCTAGGGCCAACGTCTACTTTTTTATTAAATTAGGCTTGGGTTAGTGAGTGCTTGGATTGTGGTTTTTGGGCTAAGGAAAGGGTAATGAACTCCCCTCCTTATCTTATTTACGGGTATGCCCTTAAATTTGAATTGTGCAAGTGTACAAGAAAGATAACTAAGATTCACTCAAAGCATGAAAATCAAGCAAAGAGTTTGTCCTAGTCTAAATGCAATGCGAAACGTACCTTGCCTCCAGCACTCTTCAACAGTAAAAGTAAAGAATTGAAAAGACACGTGCCTAGTGATGCAAGTGTCTAAACAATTTTTAACAATTTCAACCAACTTTTTACTGTTTTTTTTTTAATTAAGCAGGAGTATGGTGAAGAATACAGAATTTCAGGTATATTAGCAGCTGTATTTTGCAGAACCAGAAGCCCTGCAGAAATTTGGTCAGAAATGAACTCAGGATTGCCGCCAACTTGCGGCAAAAGCCCAGAACTGGCAGCAAAGCTGAGGGATCCTGGTCTCTGCTTTCTTGAGCAGAGGCCCAGGTCCACTTGTATGTCACTGCAATGCAATATTTGATGTTTCTTCACCTGTAACCTGCAAACAGAGAAGAAGAATCATTTAGTACTTCACTTTAAACCAAAAAAAATACGTTGCTTTCCCCGGCAACGGCGCCATTTTGATTATCAAAAATACGTATGCGCCGTATTAGAGAATTGTCATCCCCGGCAACGGCGCCATTTTGATTAGACGAAGAAGGTGTACGTATTATGTGTATAAAAATGTATTTGATGTACCCTTTCTTGTCTCCGCTATAGTATAGGACTATACCGAGTCGATTCTCAGGGAGAGCTCGCGATGGAAGCTTTGACGTGTGGTAGTGAAGTTAACAAACGAGTATTCTTCTCTTGCTTATAAAATTAATGAATCAAATAAAAAACAAACTAAAGAAAGGATGGATATGTTCATGGTGGAAAAGTCGGAAAAGAAATCAATAGTGGATTTGGTATTCACAAGAAAAAAAAGAAAACTTGAATGAATCTAGATGAAAGAAAGCCATGACTAGCTTACCTTACTACCTTGCCAAGTCTTACCAAACTCCGTGATAGTGAACGCTTGCCTCATGTTGTCACTCCATTGGCGTAGGGTTCGTCTTGCGTGTTGACCTAATTACTTTCTCATTGCAAGAAGGGTGGTTTAACCCATCGGAGAAGAGAAGATCATACACTTGCAAGATGAAATAAAGCAATCACCCATGAGTTAGTGAAGATGGCAAGGCTAGTGGTAAACTAGTACATGGAGAAAGATTAGCTAAAAGCCATTAAAGAAGTAAAACAAAGCATGAAGTAAATTGCAAGTAATTAAAGAAAGCAATAAAGAAAGCAATTAAAGAAAGCAATTAAACTAGAACCATGCTTCAAGTAGAGGATGGAGAATGGATCAATCCTTGTTGCTTCAAGTGTCACCCTTGATTACACAAGCTCTCTCCCTCACAATCACTCTCTTTTACAATGAATTCTAGGGAAGAAGAAGAGGGATCTAAAGAACAAAACCTAGAGAAAAATACATGAAAATTACAACAACTAAACTAATCTCCTCTCTTCTCCATTCAGTTTTTATACGCAGGTCCAAGGTGAAGTATTTATAGGCCCCAGGTGAATCTTCGAGATCCAGGAGGTTACCACAAAATCCGGGCTCTAACCGTTTCAAAACGGCCACCGGATCTGGGAGATCTCCAGATCCGGCGGCAGAATCTGGACCGTTGAGCCAGATCTTTCTGTTGGAAGTTGTTACGAGTTAGTTTGGCCACGTGGACTATCTAGAATCTTCATTGGGCGCGAGGATCTCTCTGGATCTGGATTTGAATTTGGCTTTATCTTTAATCTTGGATTAATCACTTAATTATTGCTAATTAAGGTGATTAATTGGCTATCTCTCCTTTAGAGTGTGTACCTGCAAATATGTAGAGAAGAGGATTAAAAAACATATATTTATTATCAAAATGTATGGGAATTATGAGGTAAAATATGCACTTTTGTGTAACAATCAATTAGCATTATCACCTATTCACCCCCCCTATAGGTGATTTTCAGAGGAGGCCACGTAAGAAAGTGCGTGGCTATTGGCCACGCTATAGCCGCGAAAACGCGGCCATAGCCGCATTTCCGCGGGCCTTTGGATAAGGATGGTTACATGTTTTCGTAGGGGAGTTGTACTGGAACTCTACTTCCTATATTTCCTATAAATACCTCTGTAGAGCAACAGAGACGGGACATCTAGAGACGGAGGCTTACGGTTTTTCTTTAGATTTTTTTCTCTTTTCAAAATTTCTTGTATATTTGTTTTTATTATTCAAAGAAGCAAATTTTGAAGAAGGAGAGGAGCGTTGAATTTGGAAAGTGACATTCAGTAAAAGGTTACTCTTTCTTCTATGTTATTTAATTTTGTTTTCTACTTAGATCGGTTATTTGTCTTCTTTTCTCTTTCATGCAATTTTTTATATTAAAAACAAAAATTGAAAATAAAATAAAAAAGATGAATAAATTCAATTTGTAGTTTGCTAATCTCTCGATCAACCCTAATTTAGTTTAGAAAGTGAATTGATTGATATCCATTCTTAGAAACCCTAGGATTAAAATAGTCTTCTTGAAGATGAATTTATAATTAGGTTTTATTAATTTAGGTTACACTTTTAGATGATTCTTCATAAGTTCATACTTAAAATCTTTGATAGCATAACTTTAAGTTAAAACTTCTCTTATGCTATACTTAGAAATTAGGATGAACAACTATTTAATCTTTATTAGTGCACACTAGTTAGGGTTTCAATATTATTCATCTTGTTTGAATTTTAATTAATTGTTGGTCCTGAAATGATGTCACTCGTGGATCTAAAATACGAAGTCAACACATATACTAAAACAAAGAAGGATTAAAGTTAAATAAATAAAGAACTTGCAATAAAAGGAAACAAATCTCAGAAAGTTAGACAAACACAAACACGAGAGATTTATCCTGATTCGGTCCTCGTGACCTACATCCAGTCCCCAAGCTACCCGCTTGAGATTTTCCTTTATCCTTGACTTTGTACACCCAAAATAAACACCTTGCACACCACTTGACAAATCCCCTTTGCCAAATGTGTACAACTTCTCTTACAACCCAGAGAACAAACACCACCTTGTACAACCTCTCTTCTACACTAAGAAGACGCTCTTGTAAAATGATATCTTTGAGTGAATAAAACTTTTCCTATAAGCCTTGGTACAGTATGTGATCGTGGACAAGGATTAGTATAGGAGAAACTTCAGAAATCTTCACTTAAGAGTAGGAATTGGTGAAAAAATTGAAGTGGGAACAGTTTTCAGGAAAACCAGAATATTGGAAGAATTTTGTGGTCAGAAAACTGAAAATTTGGATTGGTATTTACCTAAGATTAACAACCCTATTTACTGCTGCACTCTAGGGTTAGTTAGGGTAGTTATTATGGGCAATTTGAAAGTTTAAACATTGAAGAACGTTGCAAAAAATACCAGATAACAGAAACTGTCCAACAATCAAAAACTGCCTATAGTCGACTTGCCTTTTGAGTTAGTCAACTAGTCTAGGCAAATTTTCAAATATTAGTCGACTAATATTTGGTATAAGTCGACTAGGTCAAGATAAGTTCAAGTGACAGGTTTCTGGTTAACTGAACCAAGTCGACTACAACCAACTTATAAGTCGACTAGGATAGGGATTAGTTGACGAGGGGAAAAGGTTAAGTCGACTACAATGGTATATTAGTCGACTAGGTTTTCTGTCAAGTCAACTAACAGGACAAACAGAGAGTTGGGTTCTTTTAAGACACAAGATTAGTCGACTAGGGATAATGGTCAAGTCGACTATACAATGGATTAGTCGACTATCATAGGTTATAAGTCGACTATGATACTAAGATATATATGTGTGCATCAAGGCTTTTGACATGCTATTACATAATTACAAAGCATATCATTAGCAACTCTCCTTGTGAAGTTTTGATCATGAAGAACTCTTGATTAGGCGTGTGATAGAGCTCCAAATGAAATGCTTCACAAATATCTTTATCAAAACAAGTTCCAACATTCTCCTCCTTTTTGATGATGACACTTTGTGTACACAAATGCTTCCCCTGCAGAAAATAATTTATATTTTCTCCCCTGTAAAAAATGGGCTATAACAAATATAGAAACATTTTGTTCTCCCCGTGCAACAAATATATCATAGAATGTGTATATATATATATATATATATATATATATATATATATATATATATATATATATATATATATGTTCTCATGGTACCTGAAAGATAAACGTTAGATGGTACCAATCATAAGAGAAAACATTAACCTATAGGAGAACAAACCCAATTTGTATTTGGTTTCCATCTGTTAGTATACACATAATTACATGAATTACATATATCATAAATGTATGATGCAATATAGGTATTTTTATCAAAAATGCTTAAATTCTTAGGAATCCATAAAAACTTATTCTTCCTTCTTTTATTAGACTTTCTTTTTACAAAGGAGTTATATGGATTACTAGTATATGATGATTTTTCAACAAATCCAAGACCATAGTTATTATGTGACTTCTTTTGATATGATAATAAATCATTCAATTTTTCTTTTCCTTGAATGAACTTAGTCACATTTTTTAATATCTCTTCATATTTCATTTTGAAAACTGAAATGTCTTTATCTAATATAGAAATCCTTTCATTTAAAGACACAGTTTCCTTTTTAAGAAAAATATTTTCTTTTATAAACTTCTCATTATCCTTTTTCAAAGATGTTATTACTTTTTCAAAATCATCTTTTTGAAAATTTATAGAAGAAACTTGTAAAGCATAACATGAATTTTCTTCTAAAAGTTTTTCATTTTCCTTTGATAAAACTTTATTTTTCAGTTTTTCATTCTTTAGATCATTAAATAATTCATGAAATGCATCTGAAAGTTCAGTATATGATACCTCATCATCTTCTAGTGCCATGTAATAGATGTTGGCATGTTCAGTGGTTTCTTCCTCATCAGAGAAAGAGGAATCATTGTTCTCCCATGATGCTTGGTAGTCTTTCTTCTTTCTGAACTTATTGCTCTTGAATTTACCTTTATTTTTGAGCAATGGGCAATCCTTCTTCAAGTGACCTGTTTTATTGCAATTAAACCATTTAAATTTACCTTGCTTTAAAAATCTGCTGAATTTCCTTAAAAGCATTGCCATCTCCTCTTTATCGTCATCGGAATTGTCCGTGTCTGAGGATGCATGGAAGGCAAGTTCTTTCTTCTTTAAGCGAGGTTGTTGTTCATCCTTCTTATTTCTTCAAGTTGCACTTCAGATGCTATTAGGTTACCAATAAGGGTTTCTAATGACATAGTTTAGAGATCATTCACTTCTTCAATTGCGGTTGTCTTCTTCTCCCATTCTGGTGTAAGTGCACGAAGGATCTTGCGAACTTTTCCTATTTGGGTGTATTCCTTTTCAAGGGATGCTAAGGAATTGGTAATGTCGGTGAATCTTGTAACCCTTTCTGATATGGTTTCATTCTTCTCTATTTTGAATAATTCAAACATGTGGACAAGAATAGAAATCTTAGATTCTTTAACATTATTTGTGCCTTCATGTGTTACCTGAAGAGTATGCCATATTTGATTTGCAGAAGTACTTGTTGACACATGGTTGAACTCTTCTTTGGTTAAGGTACAGAATAGAGCATTCATCGCTTTGGCGTCAAGGTTCGCATTCCTCTTTTGATCATCACTCCAAGCGTTGTAGTGAGTAGGTGGTTTGGTGTATGGTTCTTCAACAATGTTCCAAAGTTCGTAGTTGAGCGATTGCAAGTAGATCTTCATTCTACACTTCCAATAGTTGTAGTTGGATCTGTCAAATAGCGGTGGACGTTGTGTAGAATGTCCTTCTTTGAATTGTGACGAAGGGAACTCTGTTGCCATCCTTGTAGATTGTTGACTAGGTATGCAGGGCTCTGATACCAATTGTTGGTCCCGAAATGATATCATTCGTGAATCTAAAATACGAAGTCAACACATATACTAAAACAAAGAAGGATTAAAGTTAAATAAATAAAGAACTTGCAATAAAAGGAAACAAATCTCAGAAAAATAGACAAACGCAAACACGAGAGATTTATCCTAGTACGGTCCTCGTGACCTACATCTAGTCCCCAAGCCACCCGCTTGAGATTTTTCTTTATCCTTGACTTTGTACACCCAAAATCAACACCTTGCACACCACTTGACAAATCTCCTTTGCCAAATGTGTACAACTTCTCTTACAACCAAGAGAACAAACACCACCTTGTACAACCTCTCTTCTACACCAAGAAGACGCTCTTGTACAATGATATCTTTGAGTGAATACAACTTTTCCTATAAGCCTTAGTACAGTATGTGATCGTGGACAAGGACTAGTATAGGAGAAACTTCAGAAATCTTCACTTAGGAGTAGGAATTGGTGAAGAAATTGAAGTGGGAACAGTTTTTAGGAAAACCAGAATATTGGCAGAATTTTGTGGTCAGAAAACTGAAAATTTGGATTGGTATTTTGCCTAAGATTAACAACCCTATTTATAGCTACACTCTAGGGTTAGTTAGGGTAGTTATTAGGTGCAATTTGAAAGTTTAAACATTGAGGAACATTGCAAAAAATACTAGATAACAGAAACTATCCAACAGTCAGAAACTGCCTATAGTCGACTTGCCTTATGAGTTAGTCGACTAGTCTAGGCAAATTTCCAAAGATTAGTCAACTAATATTAGGTATAAGTCGACTAGGTCAAGATAAGTTCAAGTGACAGGTTTCTGTTAACTGAACCAAGTCAACTACAACCAACTTATAAGTCGACTAGGCCAGAGATTAGTCGACTAGGGGAAAAGGTTAAGTTGACTACAAAGGTATATTAGTCAACTAGGTTTTCTGTCAAGTCGACTAACAAGACAAACAGAGAGTTGGGTTCTTTTGAGATACTGGATTAGTTGACTAGGGATAATGGTCAAGTCGACTACACAATGGATTAGTTGACTATCATAGGTTATAAGTCGACTATGATCTTAAGATATGTGTGTGTGCATCAAGGCTTTTGACATGCTCTTACATAATTACAAAACATATCATTAGCAACTCTCCTTAGGAAGTCTTGA
Organism: Agave tequilana; assembly: GCA_038442645.1. NCBI lineage: Eukaryota > Viridiplantae > Streptophyta > Magnoliopsida > Asparagales > Asparagaceae > Agave > Agave tequilana. The sequence goes on along the minus strand of JAVJIF010000010.1, from coordinate 62,810 downwards.
TCATGAAGAACACTTAATTAGGCGTGTGATAGAGCTCCAAATGAAATGCTTCACAAATGTCTTTATCAAAACAAGTTCCAACATTAATAACCTAGGATGGATGTTACTTGTTTCAATATGATATTCACTATTTGAGACTAACACTTTGGGTTGTGGTAGATGATTAATAAACTATATATCTCAAATCATTCAAATCTAATCAATCTCTCTCTCTCTTTTGTTTTGTTCTAAGTGAAATACAGAGAAGATCGTTCGAAACGCTTGTATCGCATCCTTCCCTGTGGATCGACCCGTCTAGACTTTGCTACACTGTTACATTGAAATGAGACTAAGAATTTCTAACTCTTAAACTATTTTTAATATAATTTCTCGTTCCAATAAAATTTTTGGCGCCGTTGCCGGGGAAGGAACGACACGATATTCTCAAAACTAATTCTTTCTTTCTGTTTGTGGGATCAGAGAATAGGAAATATAACAGCAGCAAAGGACATATAGCAACTCTGTGCCTCTGCCCTAGAAGGCAGAGCAGCAGAGCCTACTACCTAGCCGCGCAAACGTGACCATAGTAGTGAACTACTAACTGAGTTTTTTGCAGGTTGCTGAAAATCGAAAGTTCTATTTACTGTTCTGTTAATTTTTCACTGTGATCACCGTGCACACTGCTAACTAATTAATAGTAACCTATTCGTTGAAAAATAAAATTTTTTTAGACTCTTGCATCATAGGCACGTGTCTATTTAATTCTATTGAAGAGTACTAGCGACAAAGTATGTTTGCATTGCATATAGATTAGGAAACACTATTGGCTGATTTACTACTTTTTGAGTGATTATTTGTCTATCGCTTTACACGTACACAAAAAAAATTTTAAGGGCAAATCCCATAAACAAGATAAGGTGGGGATTTCATCACCCTTCCTTGGCCCACAAATCATCTCCGTCACACTCACAACCCTAACCCTAAATAAAAATTGACTAGACATTGGCCTTAGGTTAACTCAGACTCATTAGGAGATTGGTTGAAGGAGGAAGTTGTTCGAAATTAACTCTTGTCAAATCGGTGCCTAGGAAGTGGATTAAGGCCGAAAGCCCAAAGATTGGTGGTTACTTAATTAAGGAATGTCTTTGACGGATAACCTCCTACCAGTCTTGCCACGTACCTTTCGATTAACTTGTGGTTAAGGTCGGCAATATACCTCCTAAAGACAGTCTAAAGTTAGGAGTCATCTAGGTCAAGGCTTACCCTAGAATAGGAATTTTGACTATTTTTTCTTTTTCTTTGATTGATTTGGTGAACTTGTTTGTTAACTGTGCATGTCAGCTTGGTCGAGAGACCCATTCACATCTAGACTAACTAGAACCAGTTCACCACCCAAACAAAAACCCGACTCACACATGGCACAACCACCTTCACTACAAGATAGGTTCTATACTATTAGGACCTCTCTTCCTTCTTGCATTCAGTTACCCGATGAAGGTGTTGACAAATTTGAGCTCAAACCATAATAATCAATACTCTTCTCAAATTTCATGGACTTGAATCTAAGGATGCATACTTTTTCATAAGGGAATTTGAAGAAGTATGTCTCATGATGAAGATACCTAGCCTAGGAGTAGATGCCAACAAATTACGGTTTGTTCCATTCTCTTTGAAAGACTTAGCAAAGAAATGGCTCTACAGTCTAGAGGCCAGTTCAATATCCTCATGGGATAATTTCGTCAAAGCCTTCTTAAAGAAGTTTTATCCAGTTCATAAGACTGCATTAATTAGGAAAAGCATCTTGCAGTTTAAGCAAATAGCCAATGAACCGTTTTGGAAATACTTTGAACGTTTTAAGGACCTCTTTGCCCAATGCACTCACCATGAGATAGAGAAATGGTGACTTTGTCAAACTCTTTATAATAGATTAGAATATCAAACTAAAATTCTATTAGAATCCATGTGCCAAGGAGGATTTTTGAAAAGAACGAACATGAAGGATGGTTATTATATGAAGAATTAGCTGATAATACCATTCAATGGGAACCAACTCCGGAAAAATTTAGGACTAATGACTCTACCTCTTCTAAAGAAGGTATCCATTCCATTGAGGCTAACATAGCTACTGATGCTAAACTAGCTGTTGTGATACAAAGACTAGAAGCTCTTGAAACTTAAGAATCAGTCTCTGTGAACCAAGTCAGCCCAATACTTTTGTAATACCCCTCTCCCGGAATACGTACTTAGTTACGTATTCAGTCTTTCGATCGTATTTTCCGATTTACCATCCGTATTTGACCAATTTCAATTCCAAATATCATTTTCCAATATTTTAGATTTTATGTGATTTTCTGGAATTTTCTGGAATTAAAATGAATTTCTCCGAAACCGGTGTCTGCCAGTACCGCTGGCCGATTTCCGAATTTTTATCTTCCAAACTGTTAGGAATTTTTAGAAAGTCCTTTAGACTTTATTGCTTAGAATCATATTTCTTACTTATACACTTTTCCTGAGAATTTTATGAATTTATGAAAATTCTTTCGGAGTCGGTAAATAACTGATTCCGGGATTTTTAATTAAAAATCTATACAGTATTTCTTCAAACGGATTTCACCATGAGTCTTCAAATATTTTTCTTGATTTTTGGTAAAATTTTCAGACCAATCCGAGATACTTGAATTTCGGACGTTTTTCCAAAATTTGCAAAATTCCTTTTCCACCTCATGTGCCACCTCATTTCCCACTCACACTTCACCTAACACCACTCACTCTCTCTCTCACCCACAGCCGGCCAAGTGGCCAAGGAGAGGACACTCACCTCACCCCCCTTTTTACACAAAACCCCCTCTCAATCCCTTTAATTCCACCCTCTTTGCAAAATCCCAAATCCTATATAAGATTTCCCTTTTCACTTTAAACCTTTTTCCTCCTCATTTCTTCACAAGAGAAGAGAAGCTCCACAATCTCCTTCTCCCTCTAGCAAAAACCCTAGCTCCATGAACCCAATCTCTTCATCTCCACCTCAAGGCTTCAAGGACTTCCTCAAGGGCTTCATCTAGGGCTTCCTCAAGGACCTCAACTTCAACCATCATCCTCATCCTTGGATCAAGTCCCAATTAAACCTATCCAAGTGAGTATTCCACTCACCAAGACTTGTATTAGCCCTAGAATACTTGTATCTACACTTCTTGTACACCTAGGTCACAAAAACCACGAATTGAACCATCAAACACACTTCTAGAAATTCTGATCTGCTCACTGTTCTTCACAGTATTAGTCGATTCATTATGGGAACTAGTCGACTAGAACACTTAGCTGAAACTTAGTTTTCTGGAAAAACCCAGTATTAGTCGACTTGCCCCAAATATTAGTCGACTAACGAACTCTCTGGAAACCATATTAGTCGACTCCTGAATTCACCTAGTCGACTAATCCTTCCTGGACCAGAAACCCAACTTTCTGTATCAGCAGACTTAGTCGACTTAAGTGTCCATTGGTCGACTAGAACTCCCTATTAGTCGACTAACCTTCCTACCCTAGTCGACTAATTTTCCCTGAAACAGAATTCTAACTCTCTGTATCCCAGTATTAGTCGACTAACCCTTACCCCTAGTCGACTAATCCTGACTGTGTGTCATAGTTAATTTCTGTTCTGAATTTGGTTCTTATACTTGATACATGTATATTATATCTTGCTTGTTCATGCTTCAATACTGGCACAACATGACTTATTACTGAATGGATGTATCTCTTGTTACCTCATGACTTATTATTGCATATACTCGTTTCATGACATGTTAAACAGTAATATCACCACTTATCATGCCATCTCTTAAAACTAAGCATGATACACTTGACTTTTTCATAAAAAAGCACCAACTTACATATGGGTCGGGGGAAATATGCGGATATCGATATGTGTTCGTGTTTACAGTGGTATTAGGTTGTGCACTATATTTTCCGGTCTTACCTGCGGTACTCCAGGGGACCGAGGGGAGTGCTTCCTCCCTTTCCTGTTTACTGTCATGACAAGGGCATACATAAGACCCTCCTGTTAGCCTAGCGGCAGGTTCCGTCTTCAAGCAACGGAACAATCCTGGGCCGTGGTCCCGGGTATGCACGGGACCCACTGTAAACATAGTTCGTCGATACAACCGCTGTTTCCAATAACAACCTTGTTTCACTAGGATATGGATCTATGTGCTCTGGGACGCTGGGTCACATAGCTAGATATCACAGTAAGACAAGTAATAATAATAAGACGCTAATTGTAGATTTGTCGCATATGATCTTGCCTTATTGAGTTTACATCGCTTGTTATTCATTGCTATTTATTGTAACTTCATTGCCTTTACTCATGATCCTTATGTCACTTGACTATCTTTTATTTGTTATTATATGTCTTGACCCTTTGGATTTGCATATTCAGATTCTGAGACTTGGGACGAAGTGGAGCCTTCCACAGAGGACCGGGCCTATCTTTCTGAGCAGGCTGACCAGCTCTAGTCTCATCGTGCCAGACTCTTCCTTTTGGTTCACGGGATCTCCATCCATTTCGTGAGCATTTTTGTATTTTTGGTTATATAGGATTCATTTTGGACTTGGGTTGTGATAAAGGACACTTGTAAAGTGATTTTGCTTATCATAACTTGTATAACTTTGTATTTATCTTTTGTAAGTTGGCATATGAATATACCACGCTGTGTGTTGTACTCTGATACTTGTTGTACTTAATGCTTAGCGTATATACGTGGGGGCACCATCTGACCTACGTATATGCGTTGCAGTAACGTTCCCGTATCATTGGGATCGGGGCGTTACAGGTTGGTATCAGAGCCTAGGCTCTCAAACCTAAAAGTACAACCAAGTGGCAAATTCTAGTGATTTGCTAATGCCAACTACAATGTACAAAGTTATATAGTCCTTCTTGACTTCGTCCTTGATTCGATCCTCGTATCCTAAACTCCTTCCCTTTGTTTCCAATTCCAGATCTTATCCCTTTCGGTATGGAGAGACGTTCGGGTCGCAACAATGTCGGGCAAGTACCGAATGGACCCGTAGGAGGAGAGGGTGCTGATATCCTGAAGATCATTCAGACTATGCTGGGAAACCAGCAACAGCAGATGGAGAATCAGCATCAGCAGACTGAGCTCCTCAGGCAGGAGTTGGCAGCCCCGAAGGAGCAGAAGCCGGGGAACATCTCAGACTTCCGACGGCTACAGCCGGCCGTATTCACGGGAGTCGAGAGGCCATTGGAGGCTGAACAGTGGTTGACAGACACCACCGATCTGCTGAACGCCGCCAGGGTGCCTAAGGAGAACCAAGTGGAGGTTGCAAAGATCCAGCTGAAGGACATAGCCAGGACTTGGTGGCTTGCAGAGGAGGCTCGCTTGGAGAAACCTATCTCTTGGGATACGTTCTCCAAGAGCTTTTATAGCAGGTTCTTTCCCGCCACTGCTCAGAAGGACATGGAGGAGCAGTTCATCAAGCTTCAACAGGGGGATAGATCCGTAGATGAGTATGCTGCAGAATTTCTCAGGTTGAGTCGCTTCGCCCCGTACATGATAGCAGATGAGGAGAAGAGGGCAAGCCGGTTCCAGCAAGGTCTGCAAATGGACATTCAGATGTTCCTAATGCCCCATCATCTGAAGACTTATGCAGAAGTTCTCACCAGCGCTCGAGAGGTGGAGCGTGGGTTTGAGAAGAAGCAAGGAGATCAGAGGAAGGACCAGGCCATGAAGAGGCCGTTTGTACCGGTGGGTAGAGGAGGACCGTCCAGGGCAGCGAAGGTTCAGGCCAGGCAACCATTCAGAGCAGTTCCTTACCAGATGGCTCGACCAGGTCTTATCTGCAACTTTTGCCAGAAACCAGGACACTCTCAGCAGGATTGCCGGAGGGCAAACGGATGGTGTTTGGTGTGTGGAGCACGAGACCATGCCGTGGAGACCTGTCCGCACAGGAGAATGGGGTTTGCTAATCAAACCTTGCCGGCACCTCAAGGGCAGAATGGACAGAGGGCACTACCAGGGCCAGTTGGGCAGAGGCACCAGGGACCAGTGATGAGGAGAGCTCTTCCCCTTCCTCCACCGCATGTTGCTCGCCCAGTGCAGAGAGGAGCCCGAACAGCAGCAGGGCGTGGCAGAGGTCAGGCCTACAACCTGACAGCAGAGGAGGCTGAGGCTTCAGAGGAGGTGATTGCAGGTAACATCAGAGTTCATTCTATACCCGTTCTCGCTCTCTTCGATTCGGGTGCATCCCACTGTTATATCTCCGACCATTTTGTGGCTGTTCATTCCATACCTATTAAGTCTTTAGACCACAAGTGGGAGATAAGTACCGGGAATGGGGTAGTTATATCTTCTAGAGTTTGTGCTGACTGTCCAGTGGAACTTTGTGGGAAGACCTTGGCCATAGATATGCTCGTACTAGACACCAAAGGGTACGACGTGATCTTAGGCATGACTTGGCTCAGTCAGTACTATGCGGTGATTGACTGTAGAGGAAGGAAGATCAATTTCAGAATCCCGCATCAGCCGGAGTTCCAGTTTAGTGGAGAGGTGAAGCCTGCTAAGAAGAAGATTCAGATGGCCACTTCGGAGGTTCAGAAGGGAGTGCCAGTGTGGGATGAATTTCCAGAAGTCTTTGCTGAGATCTCAGGGTTTCCACCGGAGAGGATAATTGAGTTCTCCATCGATACAATTCCAGGAGCAGCTCCTATATCCAAGGCTCCGTACAGGATGGCACCGGCAGAGTTGGAGATCTTGAAGAAGCAACTGCAGGAGTATTCGGACAAGGGATTGATTCGGCCAAGCACTTCACCATGGGGAGCTCCAGTGCTCTTGGCGAATAAGAAGGATGGTGGTAAGAGGCTTTGTATTGATTATAGGGAGTTGAACAAGGTCACCATCAAGAACAAGTATCCCTTGCCCCGGATTGATGACTTGTTTGATCAGCTTCATGGAGCCCGTGTATTTTCTAAGTTAGATTTGCAGTCGGGTTACCATCAGCTGAGGGTGAAGAAGGAGGATGTTCCGAAGACGGCATTCAGGACCCGTTATGGCCACTATGAATTTCTAGTTATGCCTTTCGGAGTCACCAATGCCCCTGCGGTTTTCATGGATTTGATGAACCGAGTGTTCTCGCCCTACTTGGATCAGTTCGTTGTTGTTTTCATTGATGACATCCTGATCTATTCAAGGAATGAGAAGGAGCATGCAGAGCACTTGAGGATCGTGTTGCAGACCCTCCAGCAGGAGCAGCTTCATGCCAAGAGGAGCAAGTGTGAGTTCTGGTTGGACAGTATAGCCTTCCTTGGACACATAGTTTCAGCAGAAGGAATTTCAGTTGATGCTAGTAAAGTCCAGGCAGTGCAGAATTGGCCAGTTCCGAAGATGGTGACTGAGATAAAGAGCTTTCTTGGACTAGCCGGATATTACAGGCGCTTTGTCCAGGATTTCTCTAGACTTGCAGCTCCGTTGACCAGGCTCACCAGAAAAGGGGAGAGATACATATGGACAGAAGATTGTGATGCAGCATTTGAACAGTTGAAGCAGAGGCTTATCACAGCTCCAATCTTGAGGACTCCTTCAGGAAGAGGAGGGATGGTCATTTTCTGTGATGCATCAGGTAAAGGCCTGGGGTGTGTGCTTATGCAACATGATCATGTTATAGCGTATGCATCTAGGCAGTTGAAGCCTCATGAGAGGAATTACCCAACTCATGACTTGGAGTTGGCAGCTGTGATATTTGCTTTGAAGATCTGGAGACACTACCTTCTGGGAGACAAAGTGTTGATATACACAGATCACAAGAGCCTCAAGTATATTTTCTCACAGAAGGAGTTGAATATGAGGCAGAGGAGGTGGTTGGAGCTTATGGCGGACTATGATATTGACTTGCAGTATCATCCAGGCAAAGTCAATACCGTTCCTGATGCACTGAGCAGGATGCCAGAGAACAGAGTGCTAGTCCACCTCACGCAGCAGAGGGAGTTGATTCAGGAATTCATCAGATTGGATTTGATGTTAGTGCAAGGAGGTGATAAGGCCGGGCAGTTCATGGCTTTTCAGATCCAGTCATCATTGATAGAGGAGATCAAGGAAGCTCAGAAGGAGGACCCCAGATTGCAGACATTCAGAGCTCAGGTGGAGGCTGGATTTAGGTCGGATATCTGCATTCACCCAGATGGTGCATTGTATTTTGGAGATAGACTTTGTGTTCCCCGAGGAGAAGTCAGACAGAAGATTTTGGAGGAATCACATAGTTCAGCTTATTCTATACACCCTGGGGGAAACAAGATGTACCAGGACCTGAAGAAGCACTTTTGGTGGAATGCTATGAAGAGGGAGATAGCCCAGTTTGTTGCCAAGTGCTTGGTTTGCCAGCAGATAAAGATCGAGCATCAGAGACCAGCTGGACTTCTTCAACCTTTGCCGATACCCGAATGGAAGTGGGAGCACATCACCATGGATTTTGTGACGGCATTACCTCGGAGTCCCAGGGGTAATAATGCTGTGTGGGTTATAGTTGATCGCCTCACCAAGTCAGCTCACTTCATACCATTCAGGGTAGGCCAGTCGACAGAGGTTCTGGCAGATAAGTATATGAAGGAGGTGGTTCGTCTGCATGGAGTTCCAGTTAGTATTGTGTCAGATAGAGACACCAGATTCAGATCTCATTTCTGGGAGAGTCTCTAAGAAAGTCTGGGAACTCGTCTGAAATTCAGTACTTCTTATCATCCTCAGACAGACGGACAATCTGAGAGGACTATCCAGATCCTTGAAGATATGTTGAGGGCTTGCATGATTGACTTTGGAGGATCTTGGGAAGACCATCTTCACTTGGCTGAGTTTTCATATAACAACAGCTACCAGGCAAGTATTAAGATGGCACCCTTTGAGGCATTGTATGGTAGGAAGTGCCGATCACCGATTTGTTGGGATGAAGTCGGTGAGGGGAGTCTTTTGGGACCAGAGATTCTGATGCAGACTACAGAGAAAGTCAGGGTTATAAGAAATCATCTCAGGGCTGCTCAGAGTAGGCAGAAGAGTTGGGCAGACACTCGGAGAAGGCCATTGGAGTTCCAGGTTGGAGATCATGTATTCTTGAGGATATCACCTACCAAGGGAGTGATCCGGTTCGGTGCTCGTGGGAAGCTAAGTCCAAGGTATATTGGCCCATTCGAGATCCTGGATCGTGTGGGAGATGTGTCCTATAGATTGGCATTACCGCCATCTTTGGACGGGGTGCATAATGTCTTCCACGTGTCTCAGTTGAGGAAGTATGTCAGGGATGACAGCCATATTCTGGATCATTCCGAGCTGGAGCTACAACCGGATTTATCATACCAAGAACAGCCGTTGGCCATCTTGGATAGGAGTGTCAAGACACTGAAGAACAGAGCTATTCCATTGGTATTGGTGTCATGGAACAGGCATGCGCCAGGAGAGGCCACTTGGGAGCGTGAGGACGTTATCCGGGAGCGTTATCCTCAACTTTTCACATCTTGATTGGGTAAGACTCTTTTCTTCTACTCTTCTTTACCGTTATCTTTCCTTGTATCCATATCTATCTGTTGCTTTTCCTGTTATCTTTCACCTTATGAAATTTCGAGGACGAAATTTTTGTAAGGTGGGTAGATTGTAATACCCCTCTCCCGGAATACGTACTTAGTTACGTATTCAGTCTTTCGATCGTATTTTCCGATTTACCATCCGTATTTGACCAATTTCAATTTCAAATATCATTTTCCAATATTTTAGATTTTATGTGATTTTCTGGAATTTTCTGGAATTAAAATGAATTTCTCCGAAACCGGTGTCGGCCAGTACCGCTGGCCGATTTCCGAATTTTTATCTTCCAAACTGTTAGGAATTTTTAGAAAGTCCTTTAGACTTTATTGCTTAGAATCATATTTCTTACTTATACACTTTTTCTGAGAATTTTATGAATTTATGAAAATTCTTTCGGAGTCGGTAAATAACTGATTCCGGGATTTTTAATTAAAAATCTATACAGTATTTCTTCAAACGGATTTCACCATGAGTCTTCAAATATTTTTCTTGATTTTTGGTAAAATTTTCAGACCAATCCGAGATACTTGAATTTCGGACGTTTTTCCAAAATTTGCAAAATTCCTTTTCCACCTCATGTGCCACCTCATTTCCCACTCACACTTCACCTAACACCACTCACTCTCTCTCTCACCCACAGCCGGCCAAGTGGCCAAGGAGAGGACACTCACCTCACCCCCCTTTTTACACAAAACCCCCTCTCAATCCTTTAATTCCACCCTCTTTGCAAAATCCCAAATCCTATATAAGATTTCCCTTTTCACTTTAAACCTTTTTCCTCCTCATTTCTTCACAAGAGAAGAGAAGCTCCACAATCTCCTTCTCCCTCTAGCAAAAACCCTAGCTCCATGAACCCAATCTCTTCATCTCCACCTCAAGGCTTCAAGGACTTCCTCAAGGGCTTCATCTAGGGCTTCCTCAAGGACCTCAACTTCAACCATCATCCTCATCCTTGGATCAAGTCCCAATTAAACCTATCCAAGTGAGTATTCCACTCACCAAGACTTGTATTAGCCCTAGAATACTTGTATCTACACTTCTTGTACACCTAGGTCACCAAAAACCACGAATTGAACCATCAAACACACTTCTAGAAATTCTGATCTGCTCACTGTTCTTCACAGTATTAGTCGACTCATCATGGGAACTAGTCGACTAGAACACTTAGCTGAAACTTAGTTTTCTGGAAAAACCCAGTATTAGTCGACTTGCCCCAAATATTAGTCGACTAACGAACTCTCTGGAAACCATATTAGTCGACTCCTGAATTCACCTAGTCGACTAATCCTTCCTGGACCAGAAACCCAACTTTCTGTATCAGCAGACTTAGTCGACTTAAGTGTCCATTGGTCGACTAGAACTCCCTATTAGTCGACTAACCTTCCTACCCTAGTCGACTAATTTTCCCTGAAACAGAATTCTAACTCTCTGTATCCCAGTATTAGTCGACTAACCCTTACCCCTAGTCGACTAATCCTGACTGTGTGTCATAGTTAATTTCTGTTCTGAATTTGGTTCTTATACTTGATACATGTATATTATATCTTGCTTGTTCATGCTTCAATACTGGCACAACATGACTTATTACTGAATGGATGTATCTCTTGTTACCTCATGACTTATTATTGCATATACTCGTTTCATGACATGTTAAACAGTAATATCACCACTTATCATGCCATCTCTTAAAACTAAGCATGATACACTTGACTTTTTCATAAAAAAGCACCAACTTACATATGGGTCGGGGGAAATATGCGGATATCGATATGTGTTCGTGTTTACAGTGGTATTAGGTTGTGCACTATATTTTCCGGTCTTACCTGCGGTACTCCAGGGGACCGAGGGGAGTGCTTCCTCCCTTTCCTGTTTACTGTCATGACAAGGGCATACATAAGACCCTCCTGTTAGCCTAGCGGCAGGTTCCGTCTTCAAGCAACGGAACAATCCTGGGCCGTGGTCCCGGGTATGCACGGGACCCACTGTAAACATAGTTCGTCGATACAACCGCTGTTTCCAATAACAACCTTGTTTCACTAGGATATGGATCTATGTGCTCTGGGACGCTGGGTCACATAGCTAGATATCACAGTAAGACAAGTAATAATAATAAGACGCTAATTGTAGATTTGTCGCATATGATCTTGCCTTATTGAGTTTACATCGCTTGTTATTCATTGCTATTTATTGTAACTTCATTGCCTTTACTCATGATCCTTATGTCACTTGACTATCTTTTATTTGTTATTATATGTCTTGACCCTTTGGATTTGCATATTCAGATTCTGAGACTTGGGACGAAGTGGAGCCTTCCACAGAGGACCGGGCCTATCTTTCTGAGCAGGCTGACCAGCTCTAGTCTCATCGTGCCAGACTCTTCCTTTTGGTTCACGGGATCTCCATCCATTTCGTGAGCATTTTTGTATTTTTGGTTATATAGGATTCATTTTGGACTTGGGTTGTGATAAAGGACACTTGTAAAGTGATTTTGCTTATCATAACTTGTATAACTTTGTATTTATCTTTTGTAAGTTGGCATATGAATATACCACGCTGTGTGTTGTACTCTGATACTTGTTGTACTTAATGCTTAGCGTATATACGTGGGGGCACCATCTGACCTACGTATATGCGTTGCAGTAACGTTCCCGTATCATTGGGATCGGGGCGTTACAACTTTCGGCGGGCTGTACTTATTGTCAAGACTTGAACAATGTATTCGAGAAATGTCATGTCTTTATCGCACATCAAACCTTGCCCGAACATATGAGTGTGGCCTTCACAAGGCCTGCTAACAATCCATATTCGTCCACCTATAATCCCGGTTGGAGAAATCACTCAAATTTTTCTTGGGGCCCAAGCAACAATGATCAAACAAGGCCCAAATTCTCTAACAATTTTCAAAATCCTCTTTATCAACAAAATTTCCCCAATCAAAATCTTCCACACTCTTTCCAAAATTCTCAAATGAAAACAAAACTCTCCAATATGGAAAGAAAGGTGGACACTCTAGTTAAAAGCCACGACACGCTGGCTCAAGACTTGACTAGGATAGAGATACAACTGAATCAACAAGAAAGACAAAAGGGAACTCTACCAAGCAATCATTCCCAAACCCTAGGAATCCTAGGCAAGCCAATGAGGCTCAAGACCCAAACCAGTGTAACTTGGTTCATACATTAAGATCAGGGAAATAAGTTGATAATCAAGTATCCATGCCACAGGACCCATCTCAATTGTCCATTCCATCTAGTTCCACTCCATCTCCATAAAACTCCAAAGAAACTGAAGTTGATAATTTAGCAAAACAGCTGCACCAACCTACAGCCCCATTTCCAAATAGGCTTAGGTGCAAGAATAATAATGCACATATGGAGAAACTACTCTAGGTGTTTAATCAAGTTAGGCTTAATATACCACTTCTTGATGCAATCCAACAAGTCCCTAGTTATGCCAAATTCCATAAGGATATGTGCACCAAGAAAAGAAAGACAAATGTGCCTAAGAAGGTTTTTTTAGCCACTAACATTAGTGAGTTATTGTCCAACCAGATCCCAGTCAAGTACAAGGACCCTGGTTGCCCCACCATTTCTTGCACAGTAGATCGAGCTGAAATTAATCGAGCACTCCTCGATTTAGGAGCCAGCATTAATTTGCTTCCCTTCTCCGTATATCAACAACTTGGATTAGGAGAACCCAACCAAACCCAAGTTACAATCCAATTAGCTGATCGCTTAATTAAAGTTCCTAAGGGAGAGATCAATGATGTCCTTATACCGGTGGGAGATTTCATTTACCCAGTCGATTTCATTGTTTTAGAGACACAACCTGTGTCTAATCCTATGTCCCAAGCTCCCGTCATCTTAGGACGCCCGTTCCTAGCAACCGCTAATGCAATCATAAATTGTAGAAATGGATCCATGAAATTGTCTTTTGGGGATATGATCAAGGAAGTCAATGTTTTCAACTTAGGTAAACACCCCTACGACATAAACGACCAACCCTTTGAGGTTGACTTCATTGAAAATATAACTAGTGAGCACAACGAGGAGATCACATAAGAGTCAAAAGAAGAGAAAGAGTTAGAATCTAGTGATCTCAACCTTGATGAGATTAAATGGGCATCAAATCTAAGTTCTATAGAGATGGAAATTTTAAGCTTAACACCTCCGCCAATCGAGCCACCTCCTTCGTTGGAGTTAAAAACCTTGCTTAAACATCTTAAGTACACCTATCTTGGTGAACAAGAGATGTTATTAGTCATAGTTTCCTCCAATTTGACTAATAGGCAAGAGAAAGACCTATTGGCAACCCTTAGGAGATATAGGGAAGCCATTGGTTGGACTATGGCAGATATAAGGGACTAAGCCCTAAAATAGTCCAGCATAGAATCCATCTAGAGGAAGGTTTAAACCTAAGAGGGATCTACAACATAGGCTAAACCCACTCATGCAAGAGGCTGTACAAGCCAAACTAATAAAACTATTAGATGATGGGATCATTTATCTCATTTCCGATAGCAAATGGGTTAGCCCAGTGCATGTGGTCCCTAAGAAGTCCAGTTTTATTGTGGTAGAAAATGACAAGTAAGAGTTAGTGCAAACACGACTGCCTACCAAAGTTTGAGTATGCATAGACTATCGCAAGTTGAACGCCACCACTAGAAAAGATCATTTTTCCCCTCCCATTTATCGACCAAATGCTGGAACGATTAGCGGGCCATGAGTATTACTATTTCTTGGATGGTTACTCGGGGTATAAACAAATCCTAATAGCCCCAGAGGACCAAGAAAAGACAACGTTCACGTGCCCATTTGGAGCATTTACCTATCGCCGAATGCCTTTCGGCCTATGCAATGCCCCCGCCACATTCCAACGTTGTATGTTAAGCCTTTTCTCTGACATGGTAGAGCGCTTCTTAGAGATTTTCATAGATGACTTCTCCGTCTATGGAAATTCATTTAACCAATGTCTCCATCACTTAGAGCTAATGCTGAATAGATGCACCGAAAAGAACTTGACCCTAAATTGGGAAAAGTGCCACATTATGGTGCAGCATGAGATTGTCCTAGGTTATGAGATATCTAGGGAAGGGATCAAAGTGGATAAGTCTAAGGTGGAGATCATAGCCAAACTTTCAATTTCACAAAGAGTGTAGGACATTCGTTCTTTCTTAGGACACGCCGGGTTTTACTGTAGCTTCATTAGGGATTTTAGCAAAATTGCTAGACCCCTTACAAACCTTTTAGTTAAAGATGTGTCCTTCATCTTTGACGATAAGTGTAATAGCGCGTGGGAGAAGTTAAAATTGAAACTTATCTCTGCACCTATCATCTCACTTCCAGACTGGTACAACCCCTTTGAGATCATGTGCGATGTCTTAGATTTTGCGATAGGCGCTGTCTTAGGACAACGCAAAGATAACAAGCAACATGTGATCTATTATTCAAGTAGGACACTCAATGATACCCACGTGAACTACACTACAACCGAGAAAGAATTCTTGGCAGTAGTGTTCGCTTTGGAGAAATTCCGCCCATACCTACTTGGGACCAAAACCATAATTTTCACCGACCATTCTGCACTTCGATACCTAATGCTAAGAAAGGATGGGAAGGCCTGACTCATTTGTTGGATCCTCCTCCTTCAAGAATTTAATCTCAAAATTCGAGATTAAAAGGGTGTTGAAAATGTCGTCGCAGACCATCTCTCTCGTGTGCCAAACGCACCTTCTGACGAACTGCCCATCAATGATAATTTTCCCAACAAACAACTTCTAACCATCTCTACGGAACCATGGTTTGCCGACATAGTAAATTACTTAGTCACAAACCAAACACCATCTAATTGGTCAAAATAGGATAGATACCGATTCTTGTTTCAAGTCCGGTATTTCATATGGGAAGATCCTTACCTTTTCAAGTATTGTAGTGATCAAATTATTAGGAGATGTGATCCAGATGAGGAAACTAGAAGCGTTCTAGCCTTTTGTCATGAATTTGCTTGCGGTGGACATTTTGGTCCCGCAAAACTACCGAAAAGATCCTACAAAGTGGCTTTTAATGGCCCACTTTGTTTAAAGACACATTTGACTTTTGCAAAACTTGCACAAGATGCCAAATAATAGGAAGGATTTCTAAACGTAATATGATGCCCCTAAATCCAATTCTAGAAGTAAAACTTTTTTATGCTTGGGGCATTAATTTTATGGGTCAATTACCTAATTTATTTGGGCACCAATACATCTTGTTGGCTATAGATTACGCATCCAAATGGGTTGAAGCCGTCCCTTGCAAGACAAATGACAACAAAGTTGTTGTCATATTCTTGAAAGAAAACATCTTCTCACGCTTTGGAACCCCTCGTGCCATAATTAGCGACAATAGTATACATTTTGCAATAGAACTTTTGAAGCTCTTATGTGAAAATATGTCATAACACACAAGTTATCTACGCCATACCACCCTCAAACCAGTGGACAGGTAGAAGTTTTCAATAGGCAAGTCAAGCTTATCTTGGAGAAAACTATGAATCAAAATAAGAAGGACTGGTCCACCAAATTGGTAGATGCCTTATGGGCATATAGGACTGCCTTTAAAATGATTCTAGGAATGTCTCCCTATAGACTAGTCTTTGGAAAGGCTTGCCACCTTCCTGTTGAGATAGTGCACCGAGCCTTATGGGCAATTAAGCAGCTGAATTTTGATCTAGATAAGGCCGGTGCGTTTTGGAAATTGCAAATTTCTAAACTTGAGGAGTTGAGGAACGAAACATATGAAAATGTGAAAATTATGAAAGATAGGGTTAAGGTTTTTCATGATATATTCATCACTAGAAAAACTTTTGTCTAAGGATAAAAAGTGTTACTCTATAACTCTAGACATCATCTCTTTCCCGACAAGTTAAAATCAAGATGGACAGGGCCTTTCATTATTAAGACTGTGTTTCCACACGGAGCCATTGATTTAAGCTTAACCTGCACAAAAAATACGAAATTTCAGAACTTAAAATTAAAGATGTGCAACTGCTCAATTCTTACCGCGATAGCAAGTGGCTATGCGGGTTGTGATCCACAAGGAGGGTTTGCGATAGAAGCGTTCAAGGTTTTTTATTGAAATCTTTATGAAGAGAAAATGAAAGTTCTTCTTTGTTTTAAGAAATGAAAATAAAAAGAGTTATGTTAAAGTTAAAAAGAAAGCGATAGATGGAGAAGGTGGAGAGAAGCAGAAAACGACTATGTACAAATGAATTGGAAAAGAGAGATTTGGAAGATGTGGTGTTGGTGATCTAAACTAAGAATTAAAAGAAAAGAAAGAAGATTAAAGAAGTACTCACCTAGTTTGGTTAGTGACTTACCTGGAACCATTGCATGTTCTACCTTGCTTCAGAGGCGATCAACGCATAAGCCATATGATCGAGCTCAGTCCCCATTCGCATTATATCATCAAGACGAACAAGAATGAAGTGATATGGATCTTGAGGAGGAGAACATCAAAATGAATCATCGTTGGCACTTACAAAAATGTTGTTATACTTATGCTTCTGGATTCACTTTATTGCTTGCAGAAACGATGGAAGAAAGGAGGAGGGTACATCGGTGTCACTCTCAACATAAGCCACTCTCTTACTTACATGAATCTTAATCTAACCTAAGCTTACATACAGATTACAATTACATAAAAAGAAAAGAAAAACCTAAACTACAAAGAATGAAAACTGGACTAATCCTATCTCTGCATGGTCATCCCATTTTCAATGCAGAGATAGGATTAGTCCAGGATCCTGGGAAGGTTGGGGGAGCAAACGCTCCCCTTAATTCTCCACACCCTGTTAGTGGGTCTCCCTGGTTTTTCCCTTCTGCTTTTAACTTTAGTTGGTTTTCTCGTTTGAGTCTGGGATTTTGACGAAATGGCCTTTGATCTTTGCTTCAATCGATCGATTCTGAGAGGATTCTTCTCAACTGGTTTTCAACCTCTTGATTTTGCACTGATTCACTGAGCTCGAATTAATTCTGATTTAATTCAGAATTTTGGCGGGCTTTTGGGCTCATTTCTCTTCATCTCCTTAAGGAATGGGCCTGCAAATAAATTAAACATTTAATTAGGATAATGCAGATTTTATTCTATAATAAGTATGGAAATATGATACTAAATATGCAACATTAGCGACCAATCACACCCCCATACCTATCTTTTGCTCGTCCTCGAGCAAAACAACTAAACTATACTAAGGATTATTAGACCACTTTCGCAGGTCACGCGATTGCACTGAGCATGTGCAGCAAGCCGTTAAACCTCTAGGTTTCCCCTAGAGGACGAGTTTTGTCTCGTGAGGGTTTTCAGTGGATTACACCCACAAAATCCATAAAGAAAGAGAAATAAAGAGTTAGTATTTTCGAAAAGCATTTTGAAAGAGAAAAATATTTGAAATATAATTGTAAGATTTAAGCAATCTATAAGTTATAGGAAAACTGAATTTTTCATTCCTAAACATAGTCTCTATTCAAAATTTTGTTATCAATCAAAGTAAGGAGTCAAATTGTACTTCTCATCTAGTCTATTACTTTACCATAAGTCATATGCACCTTGCGGTCGTGAAAATTTTGACGAAAGGTTCATTAACTCTAACTCTTATGCCTTTTATATATATATATATATATATATATATATATATATATATATATATATATATATATATATATATATATATATATATATATATGGTATTATTCCTTAGTTCTATTAGGCTTTCTAATCTGCCCATGTAACGAGCCTTTAATCGATGACTCCCAAACCAAACAGTCTTAGGGCACCGGGTGAGAAACACCCCAAGGACTTAAGGACTCGAGCAAACAAGGCCACAGAACTAAGAATTTTATTATATGAACTACTTTTAGGCATGAATACTTATGCTTTATTAGGCACAAATACCCAGCTTAATCAGAGGATTTTTTTCTCAAACTTATCTAATCATCTTTCGCATAAATACCAAGGCTTACTTAGGCCAAAGCACCTAGCTAATCAATAATTAGATTTGTTCATTTTTCATAGATATATTTTTTTCTCTTTTTTTATTTTATAAGGCATAAGAATCTTTGTTTTTGAACCCTAAGTGTGTAAGTGTATGAAGTGTGCATATTTCATTAAGGTAAAGATCAAAACTAAATTACTTTGACAAATTATCTTCCTAACCCTAAAAATCAAACAAATAATCTTATTTTGACCAAGTATAAGAATTCCTAATTTGGATTTTCCTATTCCTTAAAATTAACTTAATTTCTTACAAAAAATATGTCAAAATATTGTTTCTATTTTCAAAAAGTTTTTAAAAGTAAAGAAAAATGTCAATTAATTTTTTATTTTTTTAGAGTTATTTTAGAACCCTCCCCCACACCTATCTTATGCATTGTCCTCAATGTATGAATTAATGCATAGATGCATGAAAAAGAAGAAAGGGAAGGAAAATGTTATCTTAAGGTGGTGGTTCTGGTGGTGGTCTGATTGGTCCACGAAATGCGGCCCAATCGACTTTTCGTGAAGTTCGGAGGAGCCCACCAGAAATTTCTCTAATATAACCCATTAAAATGATGAATTCATAAAGAATATTTATTAAATATTTGACCCCATCTAATTTCCAAATTTCATAATTAATTTTGGAGTCAAATTTGTCAACCGCCTTGTCCCAGAATGGAGTATGAAAAGATAGAATGATTGACTCGGACTCAGGAAGTACAAGAACTAATACCGACTCAGGAAGGTGACTTAAGTCAAGTAGAGGTTCAGGAGTCGAGATTGGTTCAGGAAGTGGGTCCAAGTCAAGAAGTTAAAACTTAAGTCCACATTTATTTTCCAACAATGGAATGTGACTTAATATTGGTGATTCAAGTTCAAGAATGATAGGTGTGGGAATCAAAACTGACTCTAAAATATTACTCAAGTCGGGTAACAAAATAGGAGTAAATATTGCTTCAGGAATTTGAACTGGATCACAGATTTAAGAATCTAGGTCACATTTCTCATTGAGTTCAATGTCATAAAAATGAGAACTTGCCAATTTGTCAATAGGATTTTTAAAAGTGTAAAATTGGTCAAATTCAATATGATCATCAAAAATGGGTGATTCAATTTCATGATGAACAGGCACAAGATTCAATGTTGACTCGGGGAAAAGATTAAAATCAGGTGAAGACACTGGAGTCATTATTGAATCAGGAAGTAAAATTGAATCACTAAGTTGAGGTTCATGATCATATTCATTTTCAAGTTCGATTTCAGGAAAGGGATAACTTGCCAAACTGTCAATATCATTTTCAAAATTTGGAGTTTGGGCAAGTTCAAATGATTGTTCTAAAATGGAACCTTGATTTTCAAAACAACCTGACTCTTCGGCTCTAACAGAATGGTTAGTGACATCAGAACTGGTCAAACAGTGAGAACATAGAGATTAGACCATCATATCTATGTCACGATTACGAGCGTTTTGAGCCTGAGTCATGGCTTCAAGCATCTTTTCATAGTTGATAGGTTCATTGTTTTGATGAAAAGATGAAGTTTTGTCTTGGAATTGGTGGTGAAATTGTGAGTCCATCAGATTTTGGGATTTTTGTTTGGACTCATGCATACTCATTTCCAAAATTGATAGTTTTCTATTTTGGACTAGTGGACTAGGTGGAGAAGGAGGAAAAGTTGGTTGAAAATTGGACTCGGGGGAGGTGAATCCCCACTGACTCTGTGAAGAGTTGAAATTATCATGAAAATTATGGTTATAAGATTGGAGACATTGGTTATATTGATTCGGATAAGACCAATTCGGCACACTAGGTTGGTTAAAATTATAATATGTTAGGTTGGTAATATCTGAAAATGAAGTCGGTGTGTAATATGGATTACTATTAAAATTGAAAAAATTGTTATTATAAGCCATATCACACAATAGAATACAAACAAAGAAAAGAAACAAATAAATAAGCAAACAAATAAAAAGAAAAAAATTCTAAACTAAGTTAGGGTAGACCTATGACCTAGACGACTCCTAACTGGTTAGACTGTCCATGGGAGGTATAATGCTGACTTTGACCACAAGCTAATCAGCTAGGTCAGGGCAAGATTGGTGGGAGGTTTTCTGTCAAAGACGTTCCTTAATTAAATAACCACCAATCTTTGGGCTTTCGGCCCTTAATCTCCTTCCTAGACACTGATTTGACAACAGTCAAATTCCAACCCTTGGGTCATCTTTATCAAGCTTGGTTGTAGTTGCCATGGGAGTGTTGCAAGCCTTTGAGTCTTCAAGTCCAAACCTCTTCACGAGTTCCTTTGCATACTTGGCTTGGCTTATGAACGTCTGATTGAGATTTTTAAAGAATAGAAATAGAGTTCAGATTTCTTAGTCTCAATGCGAATCCGCTGTAGCAAGGGCTCAAGCGGGGCGTGATCCTCAGGGAAGGATGCGATGAAAGCTTTTCGACCCGATTCCTCTGTATGCTTCAAGTAAGAAAAGAGAGATTAGATTTGAGATAAAAATATGATATTAAAAGACGTGGTTTTGCTGATCTTCTACCACAACCCTATTGCAAGTTAAGGAGCTTGATCTTCATCTTAAGATGTATGTGATTCACCCTAGGTCATTACAAATAATTCAAGCAAGAAAAATCAATACTAGACTCTAGCTAAGTTACATTATTTAAAAACTAAACTATGGTTCATCCTAACATCTAGGTACAGCCTAATAAAAGACGAATCTCAAATTTATGCTGTCCTAGTCCTTAAGTTGAAGTCATGAAAAGTCTTTTTAATATGCAACCTATATTAGGAATTCTAGGTATTTGTTTAATCTTCTAGAAAAGTTATTTTTAAACCTAGGGTTTCTATAGATGTTCATTAATCAGATCTAGGCTTAACTGCTCTAGGGTTGCTTCAAGAATCTCAGCAAACCACTAGAGAGAATTAGTTCTTCATTATTTTTTTTCTTTTCAAATTATTTATATATATTTTTTATTTTTATTTAATGAGAAAGATTGCAAAATAAAGAAAAAGAAAACCAGAAGAGATCACAGATTGAAAATCAGAGAGATCACAAAATAAAATAAAATTGCAGAAATTAAATGAGAACAAAAAGAAGTGACCTTTATTTCAGATGAATCTCCGGTTACACAATCTTCTCCTTCTCCACAACGTACATGAATGGAAAATACAATCGTGCAGAAATTTAGAAAAATAGCTAAAGGAAATCCTAATACGTCTCTGGATGCCCTTTCTGCTGCGCCTTGCATGGATATTTATAGTGCAGAAGAAGATAGAGTCCCGGATGAAGTTGTAGACGAAATCTGGTAGTCAGACTCATCCAGAATGCCGCGAAATTGCGGCTTTTGCCGCGTTTCCGCGGCATTTCTGGGGGGTCTGGCCACGCGCTTTGGCGCGTGGCTTCTTCTGGTCCCTCCGTCTTGGCGTATCCTTCTGGAAGTTGTATCCTGGCCTTTTAATCTGGATTTTCGAGATAACTTAGTAATCAAGTTACCCTTAATCCAGATTTCTTCAAATCTTCTTTCCACGAATTTCCTTCTTATCTTGGGTTTTTATCCTCATCCTGCAGGTGTTTAGGGTTGGATAGAAGTCTATCCTTCCCTTATCTCTGATATTTGCAACTTTTAGCCCTTGTATTTGCATTTTGACTTCTTGTAATTGCGCTTTTTCACCTGGGCTTCAAACATGGGCTTGGATCTGGGCTTTTGGGCTCTTTAAGCTTTATTTCTTATTAAAATAACAATTCGAGGCCTGCACACATTAAATAACGAAATATTAATAAATGTGCATTATAATATGAATAAATGTGCAAATGTGATGGTATATATGATGACAATTATGCATTTTTCACTACCTATCACACCCCCACACTTATCTTTTTGCTCGTCCTCGAGTAAAAATCAAAAAGAAAGAGAAAAATCTAACCTAGCTAACTCACTTTCGTAGGAATCACGGTTGCACTTAGCATGTGCAACAAGCCGTTAAACCCCTAGGTTACCCTAGAGGACGAGTGTTGTCTCGTGAGGGTTTTCAGCGGATTACACCCACAAAATCCATAAAAAGGAAAATATTTGACTTATATTGGAGAGACTAAGTAGTCTATAAGTTTTAGGATCCTCATTTTTATTCATTCTTCAAACTTAGTCTTAATAAAGTCAATTGTTATTTATTTTAGGTAAGGATTAAAATTGAATGTTTCATATAGTCTTTTTCGTTACCAAAAATCATATGCACCCTTATGTTTTTACTAGGAATTCCTTGACTTTGACTCTCATGCCTCTTTATTATAATATAAATATATATATATATATATATATATATATATATATATATATTTGATATGTATAACTCATCTAACTTTCTTTCGTGTAAGTATCAAGGCTTCTTGAGGCCCTAATACCTAACTAATTGATTATTAGATGTGTTAATACATATAAGTAATTTTTCCTTAGTTCCCTCGGACTTTCTAATTCACCCATGTAGCGAACTTAAAGTCGATGACTCCCAAACCGGTCGGTCTTAGGGCACCAGGTGAGAAAACACCCCGCGGAGTCAAATTCGAGTGAACTAGGCCACAAAACTAAGGTTTTTATTTTATCTCTTTTTTTTTACACTCACCTTTAGGCGTGAATACTTATGCTTCTTGAGGCACATGTATCCAGCTTAATTAGTGATATTTTTTTTTTTTTTATATATGAGGCACAAGGGTCGTTGTCTTAGAATCCTAGATATGCATTGGGTATGCATAATTCATTAAGGTAAAAATCAAGACTAATTACTTATTCAATTTTTCCTCCGATACCTAAAGTTTAAACAATTTATTTATTTTGACCAAGTCTTTAGAAATCCTAATCATGATTTTCCTAATTCTTAAAACTGACTTAGGTTTATTTCAAAAATAAGTCAATTTACTGTCCTTTTTATAAAATTTTTTTTTTTATATATATATTTTTTTATTTTTTAAAATTTTTTATTTTTTTAGAAAATGTTAGAATAAAGAGAAAAATATATATATATTTTTTAATTATTATTTATATATATATATATATTTTTATACATCTATTTTACATACCCTTCCCCCACACTTATTTCATGCATTGTCCCTAATGTATGAATGAAATGCATGCATGCATGAACTGGCAGAACGATACAGTTACCGATACAGTGGGTCGGAAAGACCCATGGCCACCTTAACTTCCGGTACCGACTCCAAAAATATCTTAAGACGCTGGCCATTAACCTTGAATGCATTGCCATTTTTGGGATCGTAGATCTCTATCGCTCCGTGTGGAAACACGGTCTTAACGATGAATGGCCCTGTCCATCTTGACTTCAACTTGCCGGGAAAAAGATGAAGTCTAGAGTTATAGAGTAAAACTTTTTGTCCTTGGACAAAAGTTTTTCTCGTGATGGATTTATCATGAAAAACCTTAACTCTATCCTTCGCAATCTTTGCATTATCGTATGCATCATTCCTCAACTCCTCTAGTTCAGAAATTTGTAATTTCCGAAACTCACCGGCTCTATCTAAATCGAAATTTAGCTGCTTAATTGCCCATAGGGCCCGGTGCTCTAGCTCGACAGGAAGGTGGCAAGCCTTTCCAAAGACTAGTCTATAGGGAGACATTCCTAGAATCGTCTTAAAGGCAGTCCTATATGCCCATAGGGCATCCACCAGTTTGATGGACCAGTCCTTCCTATTCTGATTCACAGTCTTCTCCAAGATGAGCTTGACTTGTCTATTGGAAACTTCTACCTGTCCGCTAGTTTGAGGATGGTAGGGCGTAGACAACTTATGAGTTATGGCATATCTTCGCATAAGAGCTTCAAAAGTTCTATTGCAAAAATGTGTGCCATTGTCACTAATGATGGCTCTAGGGATTCCAAAGCGTGAGATGATATTATCTTTCAAGAATTTGACAACAACTTTGTTGTCATTTGTCTTGCAAGGGACAGCTTCTACCCATTTCGACACATAGTCTACGGCCAACAAGATGTATTGGTGCCCAAACGAATTAGGGAAGGGTCCCATAAAATCGATGCCCCATACATCGAAAAGTTCTACTTCTAGAATGGGATTTAGGGGCATCATATTTCGTTTGGAAATTCTTCCTATCATTTGACATCTTGTGCAAGTCTTGCAATACTCAAATGCGTCTCTAAACACGGTTGGCCAATAAAAGCCACTTTGCAGAATTTTCTCGGCAGTTTTGCGGGGACCAAAATGTCCACCGCAAGCGAACTCATGACAAAAATCTAGGACACTTCTAGTCTCCTCGTCGGGGACACATCTCCTAATGATTTGGTCGCTACAGTATTTGAAAAGATAAGGATCTTCCCACATGTAATACCGAACTTGAGACAAGAATCGGTATCTATCCTGTTTAGACCAATTAGGTGGTGTTTGGTTTGTGACTAAGTAATTTACTATGTCAGCAAACCAAGGTTCCTTAGAGATGGCTAGAAGTTTCTCATCGGGAAAATTGTCATTGATGGGCAGCTCGTCAGAAGGTGTGTTTGGCACGAGAGAGATAGTCAGCTACGACATTTTCGACACCTTTTTTATCTCGAATTTTGAGATCAAATTCTTGAAGGAGAAGGATCCAACGAATGAGTCGGGCCTTCGCATCTTTTTTAAGCATAAGGTATCGCAGAGCTGAATGGTCAGTGAAAATCGTGGTCTTAGTCCCAAGTAGGTATGGACGGAATTTCTCCAAAGCGAACACTACTGCCAAGAATTCCTTCTCGGTGGTAGTATAGTTCATTTGGGCATCATTAAGCGTCCTACTCGAATAGTAGATCATGTGCTGCTTGTTGTCCTTACGCTGTCCTAAGACAGCACCTATCGCAAAATCAGAAGCATCGCACATGATCTCAAAAGGCTGGGTCCAGTCCAGAGGTGAGATGATAGGAGCAGAGATAAGTTCCACTTTCAATTTCTCCCATGCACTATGGCACCTATCATCAAAGATGAAGGACACGTCTTTAGCTAGAAGGTTTGTAAGGGGTCTAGCAATTTTGCTAAAGTCCTTAATGAACCTACGATAAAATCCGGCGTGTCCTAAAAAGGATCGAATGTCCTTCACGCATCGAGGAAGTGGAAGTTTCACTATGATCTCTACTTTGGCCTTGTCTACCTTAATCCCTTCCCTAGATATCTCATGACCTAGGAAAATCCCTTGTTGCACCATGAAGTGACACTTTTCCCAATTGAGGGTCAAGTTCTTTTCGGTGCACCTACTCAGCACTAGCTCCAAGTGATGGAGACACTGGTCAAATGAATTTCCATAGACGGAGAAATCGTCCATGAAAATTTCTAGGAAACGCTCGACCATATCAGAAAACAAGCTTAACATACAACGTTGGAATGTGGCGGGGGCATTGCATAGGCCGAAAGGCATTCGACGATAGGCAAATGTCCCAAATGGACACGTGAACGTTGTCTTCTCTTGATCCTCCGGGGCTATAGGGATTTGGTTATACCCTGAATAACCGTCCAAAAAGCAGTAATACTCATGACCTGCTAATCTTTCCAACATTTGGTCAATGAAAGAGAGGGGAAAATGATCTTTCCTAGTGGCTGCATTCAACTTACGGTAGTCTATGCATACTCTTACCTTGGTAGGCAATCGTGTTTGCACTAACTCATGCTTGTCGTTCTCTACCACTGTAAAGCTAGACTTCTTAGGGACCACATGCATTGGGCTAACCCATTCGCTATCGGAAATGGAATAAATGATCCCATTATCTAACAGTTTTACTATCTCGGCTTGTACAGCCTCCTGCATAAGTGGGTTTAGCCTACGCTGTGGATCCCTTTTCGGTCTAGTCCCTTCCTCAAGATGAATACGATGCTGGACTATCGTAGGGCTCAGTCCCTTAATATCTGCCATAGTCCAACCAATGGCTTCCCTATGTCTCCTAAGGGTTGCCAGCAGGTCCTCCTCTTGCCTATTGGTCAAATTGGATGCAATTATGACCGGTAACGTCTCTTGTTCACCTAGGTAGGCATACTTAAGATGCTTGGGCAAGGCTTTTAACTCCAAAGAAGGAGTTGGCTCAATGGGTGGAGGTGTTAAGCTAGAGTCTCCCATCTCTATAGAACTCAGATTTGATTCCCATTCGATCTCATCAAGGCTAATATCACTTGTTTCTAACTCTTCCTCTTCCTCTTCCTCTGACTCAAGTATGTTCTCCTCATTATGCTCACTTGTCATATTTTCAATGAAGTTAACCTCAAAGGGTTGGTCGGTCACATCGTAGGGATGCTTACCTAGGTTGAAAACATTGACTTCCTTGGTCATATCCCCAAAAGTTAATCTCATAGATCCGTTTCTACAATTGATTATTGCATTTGCAGTTGCTAGGAACGGTCTTCCTAAGCTGACGGGAGTTTGGGACCTAGGATTAGACACAGGTTGTGTCTCTAAGACAATAAAGTCGACCGGGTAAATGAATTCTCCTACCCTTATGAGAACGTCATTGATCTCTCCCTTAGGAACTTTGATAGAGCGGTCAGCCAACTGAATAGTAACTTGGGTTGGGTTCAGTTCACCTAATCCAAGTTCTTGGTACACGGAGAAAGGGAGCAAATTGATGCTAGCTCCTAAATCGAGGAGTGCTCGATTGATTTCGGCTCGACCTATGGTGCAAGAGATGGTGGGGCAACCTGGGTTCTTATACTTGATAGGGATCTGGTTGGACAATAGCTCACTAATGTTAGTGGCTAGAAAAACCTTCTTAGGCACATTAGTCTTTCTTTTCTTGGTGCACATGTCCTTAAGGAATTTGGCATAGCTAGGGACATGTTGGATTGCATCAAGAAGTGGAATGTTGAGCCTCACTTGATTGAACACTTCTAATAATTTTTCCATATGTGCATTGTTGTTGCTTCTAAGCCTATTTGGAAATGGAGCTATAGGCTGGTGCAACTGACCTGCTGACTTTTCAGCTTCAGTTTCATTAGGGCTGGATGGAGCAGGAGTGGAGCTAGATGGAATGGAAGTGGAGCTAGATGGAATGGATGGCATGGATGGATCCGATGGCATGGATACTTGATTATCAACTTGTTTCCCCGATCTGAGTGTATGAACCATATGACACTGATTTGGGTCTTGAGCCTCATTGGCTGGCCTAGGAATCCTAGGATTTGGCAATGGTTGACTCGGTAGGGTACCCTTCTGTCTCTCTTGCTGGCTCAATTGGATCTCTATCCTACTTAGGACTTGAGCCAGCGTGTCTTGGCTTTTAACTAGGGTATCCACCTTTCTTTCCATGTTGGAGAGCCTTGTTTCCATTTGTGAATATTGGAAAGAAGGTGGCGGATTTTGACTAGGAAAACTTTGCTGATTGGGCGGATTTTGGAAATTGTTGGAGAATTTTGGCCTAATCTGCTCATTGTTGCTTGGTCCCCATGAAAAATTGGGATGGTTTCTCCAACCAGGATTGTAGGTGGGCGAATATGGATTATTGGCAGGCCTTGTGAAGGCTGCACTCATATGTTCGGGTGAGCTTTGATGTGCTATGAAAACAGGACATTCCTCGAACACATGGTTCCTATCTTGACAATAAGTACAGCCCGCCGAAGATGTTGGGCTGACTTGGTTCACAGAGACTGGCTCTTTAGTTTCAAGAGCCTCTAGTCTACGCATAACAGCAGCTAACTTAGCATCATTTGCTATGTTGGCCTCAATGGAATGGATACCTCCTCTAGAAGAAGTAGGGTCATTAGTCCTAGATTTTTCAGGAGTAGGGTCCCATTGGATGGATTTTTCAGCTAAGTCCTCAAACAATAACCATCCTTCATCTTCATTCTTTTGCAGAAATCCTCCTTGACACATGGATTCTAACAGTGTTTTAGTAGAATAATCTAATCCATCATATATAACTTGGCAAAGTCGCCATTTCTCTATCCCATAATGGGGACATTGGGCAAGGAGGTCCTTAAAACGCTCGAAGTATTTCCAAAAAGGCTCATTGGCTGTTTGCTTAAACTGTAGGATATTCTTCCTAATCAGTGCAGTCTTGTGAACGAGATAAAATTTCTTTAAGAAGGCCTTAACGAAACTGTCCCAAGTAGATATAGAACCAACCTCTAGACTGTAGAGCCATTTCTTTGCTAAATCTTTCAAAGCAAAGGGGACAAACCTAAGTTTGATGGCATCTTTTCCCAACTTAGGGATATTCATCATTAAACATACTTCCTCAAATTCCCTTATGAAGAAGTATGCATCCTCTGATTCAAGTCCATGAAACTTGGGAAGGGTGTTGATATATTGTGGCTTAAGCTCAAATGGGTCAACACCTTCATTACTCAGCTTGATGCAAGAAGGAATAGAGGTTCTAAGAGGATAGAACCTATCTTGGAGAGATGGCGGTTGAGCCATGTGAGAGTCGGGCTTATGCTCAGGTGGTGAACTAGTCCTAGTCAGTCTGGATGTAAGTTGGTCTCTCGACCAAGTGGGCATGCACAGTTAGCAACCAAGTTCACCTAATCAACCAAAAAAAAAAAAAAAAAAAACAAAAACAAAAATCCTATTCTAGGGTTATCCTTGACCTAGACGACTCCTAACTTTAGACTGTCCTTAGGAGGTCTATTGTCGACGTCAACCACGAGCTAATCGGCCAGGTCAGGGCAAGACCGGTGGGAGGTTTTCCGTCAGAGACGTTCCTTAATTAAATAACCACCGTTCTTCGGGCTTTCGGCCCTCAATCCCTTTGCTAGACACCGATTTGACAAGGGTTAATTTCGAACAATTTTCCTTCTTCGGTCAATCTCCTATTGAGTCCGAGTTAACCTAGGGCCAACGTCTAATCAAGTTTTATTTAAAGTTAGGGTTGTGAGTGTGACGGATATGATTTGTTGGCCAAGGAAGGGTGATGAAATCCCCACCTTATCTTTTTTATGGGTTATGCCCTTAAGATGAATTAGTGTACGTGTAAAGCTGTAGAAAAGTAATCACTCAAGAAAGCAGTAAACAACCAAGAGTGTTTCCTAATCTATATGCTATGCAAACGTACCTTGTCGCCAGCACTCTTCAACAGAATTAAAAAATTAAAATAGACACGTGCCCTAAAATGCAAGAGTCTAAAAATATTTTTTTTTTATTTTCAACAAATAGGTTAATGTTATTTATTAGCAGTTGCAGTGTGATCACAGAGAGATAATATCACAACAGAAATTAGAATTTTGTAATGCAGAGCAACCTGCAGAAAACTGGATTAGTAGTCCACTACTATTGCCGCGGATTCGCGGCTTTTGCCGCGTTTCTGCGGCAATTTAGTAGATCCAGGTGCTCTGCCTTCGAGGGCAGAGGCACTGGATTGCTGTATGTCCTTGCTGCTGCTCTGTTTCTGTTTCCTGTTCTCTGTACCTGCAACAGAAAGAAAGAATGATTAGAACGAGGAAATCGTGCCGTTCCTTCCCCGGCAACGGCGCCAAAATTTGATTGAGATTTTTAAAGAATAGAAATAGAGTTCAGATTTCTTAGTCTCAATGCGAATCCGCTGTAGCAAGGGCTCAAGCGGGTCATGATCCTCAGGGAAGGATGCGATGAAAGCTTTTCGACCCGATTCCTCTGTATGCTTCAAGTAAGAAAAGAGAGATTAGATTTGAGATAAAAATATGATATTAAAAGACGTGATTTTGCTGATCTTCTACCACAACCCTATTGCAAGTTAAGGAGCTTGATCTTCATCTTAAGATGTATGTGATTCACCCTAGGTCATTACAAATAATTCAAGCAAGAAAAATCAATACTAGACTCTAGCTAAGTTACATTATTTAAAAACTAAACTATGGTTCATCCTAACATCTAGGTACAGCCTAATAAAAGACGAATCTCAAATTTATGTTGTCCTAGTCCTTAAGTTGAAGTCATGAAAAGTCTTTTTAATATGCAACCTATATTAGGAATTCTAGGTATTTGTTTAATCTTCTAGAAAAGTTGTTTTTAAACCTAGGGTTTCTATAGATGTTCATTAATCAGATCTAGGCTTAACTGCTCTAGGGTTGCTTCAAGAATCTCAGCAAACCACTAGAGAGAATTAGTTCTTCATTATTTTTTTCTTTTCAAATTATTTATATATATATATTTTTTTTTATTTAATGAGAAAGATTGCAAAATAAAGAAAAAGAAAACCAGAAGAGATCACAGATTGAAAATCAGAGAGATCATAAAATAAAATAAAATTGCAGAAATTAAATGAGAACAAAAAGAAGTGACCTTTATTTCAGATGAATCTCCGGTTACACAATCTTCTCCTTCTCCACAACGTACATGAATGGAAAATACAATCGTGCAGAAATTTAGAAAAATAGCTAAAGGAAATCCTAATACGTCTCTGGATGCCCTTTCTGCTGCGCCTTGCATGGATATTTATAGTGCAGAAGAAGATAGAGTCCCGGATGAAGTTGTAGACGAAATCTGGTAGTCAGACTCATCCAGAATGCAGCGGAATTGCGGCTTTTGCCGCGTTTCCGCGGCATTTCTGGGGGGTCTGGCCACGCGCTTTGGCGCGTGGCTTCTTCTGGTCCCTCCGTCTTGGCGTATCCTTCTGGAAGTTGTATCCTGGCCTTTTAATCTGGATTTTCGAGATAACTTAGTAATCAAGTTACCCTTAATCTAGATTTCTTCAAATCTTCTTTCCACGAATTTCCTTCTTATCTTGGGTTTTTATCCTCATCCTGCAGGTGTTTAGGGTTGGATAGAAGTCTATCCTTCCCTTATCTCTGATATTTGCAACTTTTAGCCCTTGTATTTGCATTTTGACTTCTTGTAATTGCGCTTTTTCACCTGGGCTTCAAACATGGGCTTGGATCTGGGCTTTTGGGCTCTTTAAGCTTTATTTCTTATTAAAATAACAATTCGAGGCCTGCACACATTAAATAACGAAATATTAATAAATGTGCATTATAATATGAATAAATGTGCAAATGTGATGGTATATATGATGACAATTATGCATTTTTCACTACCTATCAACGTCCCGTTTTGCAATTGCTTGATTTGGAGTCCAAGGAAGAAATTGAGCTCACCCATTGAAGACATTTCAAATTCAAGTTGCATTACCTTTTCAAAATCCTTGCATAAAACTTCATTAGTAGATCCAAAAATTATATCATCAACATAAATTTGCACAATTAATATATCATTATCAACATGCTTAGTAAAGAGAGTTGTGTCTACTTTGCCTTTAACAAAATCATTTGAAATTAGAAAACTAGAAAGCCTTTCATACCAAGCTCTAGGAGCTTGTTTCAATCCATACAAAGCTTTATCAAGTTTAAAAACAAAATCGGGATGAACATGATCAATAAAACCGGGAGGTTGAGCAACATAAACTTCTTCATTAAGAAAACCATTCAAAAATGCACTTTTCACATCCATTTGAAAAAGTTTGAAATTTTTGAAAGATGCAAAAGCTAGTGTCATCCGTATGGCTTCAAGTCGTGCTACGGGTGCAAAGGTCTCCTCAAAGTCAATTCCCTCAACTTGAGTGTAACCTTGGACCACTAACCTAGCTTTATTCCTAATTAAATTTCCGGATTCATCCATCTTATTCCTAAAGATCCACTTAGTACCAGTTATTGGTCGATCGTGGGGCCTAGGAACAAGGTGCCAAACTTGGTTGCGCTCAAATTGATTGAGTTCCTCTTGCATGGCAAGCAACCAATATGAATCCGTCTCGGCTTCGAGAATGCATTTGGGTTCAAAATGAGAAATGAAAGCAAAGTTACCGCATAGGTCATGGAGTTTGGAGCGCGTTGTGACTCCTTTAGATGCATCACCCAAGATGAGCTCCTTAGGATGATTTGTAGCGTATCTCCAAGCTTTAGGAAGCGGTTGAGAGCTTTCCTCTTTATCCTTTTGAACTTCACCAATAGTTTCTTGCTTTTCTTCTTGAGCGGGTGAGTCCTTCAAGGATAGTCTCTCCATGTCTTCACCTAATGGGTCAATCTCTACAACATTCTCAACAAACACATTAGATTCTTCAAATTTAACATGCATGGTTTCTTCAATGGTAAGTGAAGATCTATTAAATACTCTATATGCTTTGCTAGTAGAAGAATATCCAACAAAGATAGCTTCATAAGCCTTAGCATCAAATTTACCCAAATTATCCTTAGTATTTAAAACAAAACACTTGCATCCAAAAACTTTAAAATAAGCAACATTAGGTTTTCTAGAATGATACATTTCAAAAGAAGTTTTGGAAGAATTTTTACACAAATAAATACGATTTGAAATATAGCATGCGGTGTTTACGGCCTCGGCCCATAAATATTGAGGGAGGTCATATTCACTTATCATTGTCCTAGCCATCTCTTGAAGTGTTCTATTTTTCCTTTCTACAACTCCATTTTGTTGTGGAGTCCTAGAACAAGACATTTCATGCTTGATTCCCTTTTCATCACAATAAGTCATGAAGAGTTGGTTAACAAACTCACCACCTCTATCACTCCTTATTCTTAAAATCGAAAAACCTTTTTCTTTTTCAACCCTTTTTCGAAAAATTTTGAAATGAGAAAAAGTTTGATCTTTGTGTTCCAAAAAGAAAACCCAAGTGAAGCGAGAAAAATCATCAAATAAAACAAATGCAAATCTACTACCATTTAAACACTTAGTTTTAGTTGGTCCAAAAAGATCCATATGAATTAATTCTAAAGGCCTTGTTGACATGATATCCTTGATTGGTTTGAAGGAAGACTTGGTTTGTTTCCCAAGTTGGCACGCACCACAAATGCGGTCTTTCTCAAACTTCAAGCAAGGAATACCCTTCACTAATTCCTTTGAATTAATCCTAGAAAGATGTTCAAAAGATGCATGTCCTAATCTTCTATGCCAAAGCCAAGAATTTTCATCAAAAGCATTCAAGCATTTAGTAGAACAATCTAAATTAAGCATGTCAATGATATAAACATTGTTATCACGAAAACCGGTGAGAATACAATCATTGGATTTAACATCAAAAATCTTGCAAGAAGTATCATAAAAAACAACTTTAAGACCACGGTCACAAAATTGACTAATACTAAGTAAATTATGTTTCAAACCATCAACTAAAACAACATTTTCTATAGTAGGAGATGAACCAATTTGAATGTTACCTATACCAATGATAGTTCCTTTTGAGTCATCCCCGAAGGTGACGGAGCCACCTTCCATGTACCTTGATAGGGTTGTGAAGTTGTTGATATCCCACGTCATGTGTCTTGAACAACCACTATCAAGGTACCACCGCTCCCTACGTCTTGGAGCCTTGGTGTGTACCTACATCAAATAATTTAGGACTTGATCTTGGTACCCACATTTTCTTGGGTCCTAAAGAGTTAGTTTCATTTACCCAAACAAGATTATTGGTCCTATTTACTTGGTCATAACAAAATTTAGCCAAATATCCATTCTTACCACAATATGTGCATCTATACACTCTACCATATTTAAAAGCATAGTGAGTGTGTGATTTGTGAGCATGAGAAGTGTGAGCATGAGAAGTGTTATGTGTAGTGTGAGCATGAGGAATTTTAACATGTGAATCTTTAGCATGAGAAGTGTGCTTTTTAGAAAATTTTCTTCAAGTTTCTTAGTGTTAAAAGAACAATATTTTAAAACTTTTTCAAAATCAACCATTTTAGATTTTAAAGAAGAAATTTCTTTTTCATCAACCATAGGAGATTTTGCCTTACAAGAAACCTTGTAGGCACTAAATTCATTTTGAATAGAAATGAGATTAGAAGAAATATCATCTTTTTCTTTGGAAACCATAGCAAGTTGATTTTTAAGAAAAGCAACTTCTTTTTGTAATTTAAAGCATTCAATTTTCTTATTGTCATAAGTTTCAGAAAGTTCAACAAAAGCATGAACAAGAACTTCCTTACTTAATTCATCATCTTCATCATCAAGAGATTGAGGGGTTACCTTTGGTGTGTTTGCCATGAAATACATGTTTGCCGTATCCACCTCTTCTTCGGATTCGCTTTCCGAATTCCACGTTGCCTTGTAAGCTTTCTTTTCTTCCGGCTTCTTTGGCTTGAAGGAGGAAGTCATCTTCTTTTTGAACTCCGGGCAATCCGCCATGATGTGTCCGGGTTTTCGGCAATTGTAGCATATGATTCTTCGCTCCTCTTTGCCTTCAAACTTTCTTCGGAAGTTGAGCTTGTTCCTCCGGTACATCCGTTTGACATTTCGCACAAGGAGGGAGAGCTCCTCATCTTCTTCTTCATCTTCTTCATCGTCTTCAAGAGTGGATGAAGACTTGAAAGCTATGGACTTCTTCTTTAGTGGAGCAGCCTCTTCTCTTGCCTTCTTTTCCATCTCATGGGTCTTTAAGTTCCCAATGAGACAATGAGGTCCATCTCGTCCTTGTCGTTCAACTCCTTCAAGGTGGTGGCCTTTATCTCCCAAGATTGAGGAAGAGCCCGAATTACTTTCCGCACCTTTTGATCATTGGAGATGTCATCACCTAAGGAAGAAAGAGCATTGGTGATTTTAGTAAATCTAGTAATCATACAATCAATAGATTCATCATCAAGCATTTTAAATGATTCATATTGAGACCTCAAGAGATCTATCTTAGCTCTCTTGACTCGTGAAGTCCCTTCATGTGTGACCAATAAGTGTTGCCAAATCTCATAAGCGGATTGGCAATGAATTACCCGTGTAAGGTCATCCTCATTCAAGGCGGTTAATAGGGAGTTTTGGGCCTTGGAGTTAGCCTCATATTCTCTAAAGGTAGAGTCGGTCCAAGTGCTCTCATCAATATCGGGTACTATATAGGGTTTGGTCAAAGACTTAGCCACTAAACTACCCAAAGATTGCAAGAATATAGTCATCCTAACCTTCCAAATAGGGAAATTAAGTCCATCAAATTTAGGAGGGGTTTTGATGTTATCGGCCATGTTTACTAGTGATGAATGAATGGAATGAGAAATGTTGATTAGCAAATTTTAAGGATCTCTCTATAGATGTTAAGCCAAACCTAGAGTCCAAGCTCTGATACCAATTGAAAATCACCTAGAGGGGGGGTGAATAGGTGATAATGCTAATCAATGCACAATTTAAAACAATGATGCAACAATCGCCCAAAACAAGACTAAGAGTCGTATGACCCTTGAAGGGTTATGAACTCCTTCCTCCTGATTCCTCTTAAAATGAGTTGGAGGTGCGCAATGCAACCTTGTTGTATGGGACTATGATTGACAAGATGAATGATTACAAATGAATGTTGCAATGCAAGTAATTAGTGCAAAGAAAGTAGAATAAGAGCAAGTAAAGTAAACCAAACGCAAACACAAAGATATGTTATCGAGGTTCGAGCACCCAACTCTACTTCCCCGCCTTCCCCAGAAGGATTCCAACCACTTCCACTATCACAAAGATGTTACAAAATCACCGGAGTACCCAACTCCATAATCTCAAGTACAAGCAATTTCTTGGTAGTCAAA
Source organism: Agave tequilana (assembly GCA_038442645.1). Lineage (NCBI taxonomy): Eukaryota > Viridiplantae > Streptophyta > Magnoliopsida > Asparagales > Asparagaceae > Agave > Agave tequilana. The sequence continues at coordinate 26,793 of JAVJIF010000010.1, read as the reverse complement.
AGACCACAAACTCTCTCTTTCAAAAGTCTCTTCCCTTACAAAAGGCCCTTAGAAAACAATGAGTAGGAATGAAGCTCTTGTGTGCAAGGAGAAAAGAAAATGAAATCAGAGAAATCTTTTTGAAAACACTTCAGAAAATGAGAGAATATCAGCACAAAAACCAAGATCTTTTGAAAGCCTTAAACTTTGAAACTTTTGGAATTTTTCTCTTGTAATTAATTGTTGTGTCCAATCTCTCCCCAAACACCCCTATTTATAGGAGAGGGCTAGGGTTTAGAAATAAAACATAATTAGGATTAATCAGAGAGTATTAAGTTTGAAATATATCCCTTAAACAAATTTTAAACACAAAAAGACAAAACTTAAAACAGCCCAGAAAATAGCCGTTTACAGTTCAAACGGATACCTCGGTCGACCGGCGACCAGAAGTTCAAAAATACGACCGTTGCAGGCCAGCGGTCGACCGCCCGGTCGACCCAATCAACCCGAGAGCAAAATGAGTTACAGTCGGTCGACCGTGCGGTCGACCGCAAAAACGTGCACACTGATACGTGCACAGCCAGAACTACGGTCGACTCGGACGGTCGACCGGCCAAACCTGACATGGGTTCGGTCGACCGCCCGGTCGACCGGCTCAGGTCAAAAACCAGATTTTGGACAGAAATTTAAAGGGATTTTGATTTTGACAAAAGTATTTTTGAACAGGGATTAGTATAAAACATAAAGATGTATTTGTAGGCAGAGGATTTTGTATTAAAATATTTTTGTATATATTATAGGAAATAAACTTAAAAACAAGACGTGCGCAAAAACGTGTGTGATGGAGCTTCAAACCTATTCACTATTCTTTAACAAACTATAGAACTAAAAATAAAACTAATGAAGACTACTTGAGCAATCTTCAAAACTTGAGCCATGCTATGCCTTGCTAGAGCCTTCTCTTCTATGATCCTTCCTTGATGTGCAAGATGCCTTCTTTGCTTCATGAACCTAGAAGTTTACAATAGCTAAGCGATGGTCTCAAAATGTGGTACTAACCTGAAACTTATCTTAAACAAACTCATTAGTACCAAATAGCACTAATTTGTTTTGTCATCATCAAAACTCAATAAATGGATAGTGTAACCTTTTGGGCCAACAAGAAATCTAAGTTAATCTTAAGAATTAGGAAAATCATGATTAGGATTTCTAAAAACTTGGTCAAAATAAAATAAATTGTTGAATTTTTAGGTATAGGAGGAAAAATTGAATAAGTAATTAGTCTTGATTTTTACCTTAATAAAATGTGCATACCTAATACACTTACACATCTAGGATTCTAAGGCAAAGGTTCTTGTGCCTTATAAAAAAATATATAATAATATAAATAAAAAACAAAGAAATTCAAAAATAAAGCTGGATACATGTGCCTCAAGAAGCATAAGTATTCACGCCTAAAGGTGATTTTATAAATAAAGTCCTTAGTTTTGTGGCCTAGTTCACTCGAATCCTTAAGTCCGTGGGGTGTTTTCTCACCCGCTGCCCTAAAACCAACCAGTTTGGGAGCCATCGACCTTAGGTTTGGGATTAGAAAGCCTAAGAAAACTAAGAAAAATTATTTATATATGTACTAACACATCTAATAGTCAATTAGTTAGGTATGAGGGCCTCAAGAAGCCTTGATACTTATACAAAAGAAAATTAGATGAGTTATACATATTAAAAAAAAGAGAAGAGAAAATAATAATAAAGAGGCATAAGAGTCCAAGTTAAAGAATTCCTAGTAAAGATTCACAACGATGCATATGACTTAGGGTAACGAAAGAGACTACACAAAAATTCAATTTTGATTCTTACCTAAAATGGATAACAATTTATTATATAAAGAATAAGTTTAAGAATGAATAAAAATGATAATCCTAAAACTTATAGATTACTTAGTTTCTTCAAACATATTTCAAATATTTTCCTTTTTTTGGATTTTGTGGGTGTAATCCGCTGAAAATCCTCACGAGACAACACTCGTCCTCTAGGGTAACCTAGAGGTTTAATGGCCTGTTGCACATGCTAAGTACAACCGTGATGCTTACGAAAGTGAGCTAGGATAAATTAGTTTCTCTTATCTTTTTCTCTTTCTTTTTGATTTTTACTCGAGGATGAGCAAAAAGATAAGTGTGGGGGTGTGATAGGTAGTAAAAAGTGCATATTTATCACCACATTTACCATCATATTTCCCTATTTATCTTTTATTATACACTACTACTAATGTTATATTGTTTAATATGTGCAGACCTTGAGTAATTAAAAAATAAAGAAATAAAGCCTGAATGAAGCCCAAAAGCCAAAAAGCCCATATGCAAAAATTATAGTAATTTAGAAGTTTCTACATTATCTAATCTAATCTAAACTTGAATTTTAAATTATTTATTTAAAATCTAAGGGAGGAAAAGGAAGGATAAGATAGAACTCCTAATTGCTAAAAGAGAAGTAAAAGAATAAGATGAGATGAAGTTCTACTCAACCCTAGTTGCTGCAATACAAGGATAAAGATAAAGGGGAGATTAAAGATAAAAATCATTTTAAAAATTCGGATTTATGATAACTTACTTCCCAAGTTATCCCGAATTCTCAAGATAAAGAGTCTGCATGCAGAATCCAGAAGGAGATACCCAGATGGACGGACCAGAGGAGGCCACGCAAGAAAGTGTGTGGCCATTGGCCACGCTATAGCCGCGGAAACACGGCAATAGCCGCGTTTTCTCCGGCCTTTGGATAAGGATGGTTACGTGTTTTCATGGGAGAGTTGTACTGGGACTCTACTTCCTATATCTCCTATAAATACTTCTGCATAGCAGCAGAGAGGGGACATCCAGAGACAGAAGCTTAGAGTTTTTCTTTAGATTTTTTTTCTCTTTTCAAAATTTCTTGTATTTTTGTTTTTATTATTCAAAGAAGCATATTTTGAAGAAGGAGAGGAGCGTTGTATTTGGAAAGTGACATTCAATAAAAGGTTACTCTTTCTTCTTTGTTATTTAATTTTGTTTTCTGCTTATATAGATTATTTGTCTTCTTTTCTCTTTCATGCAATTTTTCATATTAAAAACAAAAATTGAAAATAAAATAAAAAAGATGAATAACTAAATTCAATTTGTAGTTTGCTAATCTCTCGATCAACCCTAGTTTAGCTCAGAAAGTGAATTGATTGATATCCATTGTTAGAAATCCTAGGATTAAAATAGTCATCTTAAAGATGAATTGATAATTAGGTTTTCTTAATTTAGTTTACACTTTTAGATGAGTCTTTATAAGTTCATACTTAAGAACTTTGATAGCATAACTTTAAGTTAAAACTTCTCTTATGCTATACTTAGAAATTAGGATGAACAACTGTTTAATCTTTATTATTGCACACTAGTTAGGGTTCCAATATTATTCATCTTGCTTGAATTTCAATTAATTACCTAGGATGGATGTTACTTGTTTCAAAATAATATTCACTATTTAAGACAAACACTTTGGGTTGTAGTTGATTATTAGTAAACTATATATCTCAAATCATTCAAATCTAATCAATCTCTCTCTTTTATTTTGTTCTAAGTGAAATATAGAGAAGATCGTCTGAAACGCTTGTATGGCATCCTTCCCTGTGGGTCGACCCGTCTAGCGTTTGCTACGCGGTAACATTGAAATGAGACTAAGAATTTCTAACTCTTAAACTATTTTTAATACAATTTCTCGTTCCAATCAACCCACTTCTTAAACTGATCTCGACTCCTGAACCTTTACTTGACTTAAATCACTTTTCTGAGTCAGTGTTAGTTCCCATACTTCCTAAGTCCAAGTCAATCATTCCATCTTTTCACACTCCATTTTGGGATAAGGCGGTTGACAAAATTGACTCCGAAATTAATTATGAAATTTAAAAATTAGATGGGTTAGATTTTTAATAAAAACCATTCATATATACATCATTTTAGAGGGTTATATAAGAGAGATTTCTGGTGGGTTCCTCTGAATTCTACAAAAATTCGATTAGGCTGCATTTCATGGACCTTTCAAACTACCACCTTAAGGTAATATTTTCCTTCCGTTTCTTCTTTTTCATGCATTTATGCATTAATTCATACATAGATGACAATGCATGAGATAGGTGTGGGGAGGGTCTAACATAACTTAGGTTTTCCTTTTTATTAAAAAAATTTATTAACATTTTCTTTACTTTTAAAAACTTTTTGAAAATAGAAACAATATTTTGACATATTTTTTGTAAAAAATTAAGTCAATTTTAAGGAATAGGAGAATCATAATTAGAATTTCTTACACTTTGTCAAAATAAGATTATTTTTTTGATTTGTAAGATTAGGAAGATAATTTGTCAAAGTAATTTAGTCTTGATCTTTACCTTGATGAAATATGCACACTTCGTATACTTATACACTTAGGGTTCAAAAATAAAGATTCTTATGCCTTATAAAAAAAGAGAGAAAAAATAGATCTATGAAAGATGAACAAATCTAATTATTGATTAACTAGGTGCTTTAGCCTAAATAAGCCTTTGATTTATGTGAAAGATGATTAGATAAGTTTGAGAATATATATATATATATATATATATATATATATATATATATATATATATATATATAAATCATCTGATTAATCTGGGTATTTTTGCCTAATAATACATAAGTATTCATACCTAAAAGTGGTTCATATAATAAAATCCTTAGTTTTGTGGCCTTGTTGGTCAAGTCCTTAAGTCATTGGGGTGTTTTCTCACCCGGTGCCCTAAGACCGTTTGGTTTGGGAGTCATTAATTAAAGGCTCATTACATGGGCAGATTAGAAAGCCTAATAGAACTAAGGAATAATTTCACCAAATATATATATATATATATATATATATATATATATATATATATATATATAAAGCATAAGAGTTAGAGTTAAAGAACCCTTAGTCAAAATTTTCGCAGTCACAAGGTGCAAATGACTTAGGGTAAAATAATAGACTAGATGAGAAGTACAATTTGACTCCTTACTTTGATTGATAACAAATTTTTGAATAGAGACTAAGTTTAGGAATGAAAATTTTGATTTTCCTATAGTTTATAGATTACTTAAATCTTACAATAATATTTCAAATAATTTTCTCTTTCAAAATGCTTTTTGAAAATACTAACTCTTTATTTTTCTTTCATTATGGATTTTGTGGGTGCAATCTACTGAAAACCCTCACGAGATAAAACTCATCCTCTAGGGAAACCTAAAGGTTTAACAGTGAAAGTACACCTAGAGGGGGTGAATAGGTATACCGCTAATCTAATGAACTAAATGTGAAAATTAAAAACTAATTGCAAACTACACTTAATGCAACCAACGAGTGCAGCCGAATTCCCGATGAAGGGCTCTGGACTAACTCCTCTTGATTCCTCTGAATAAGAGTTGAGGTGCTATATGAAGCTCTCATGGTTAAGCACAAGTGAGGCACACACAAACAAGCCAAGCATATAATATGAATGAGCAATATGAAATGATCTAAGGCATAATAGTAAAGAGAGAGGTATAGAGAGACAATGGATCAAACACAAACACCGCGATATGTTTCGAGGTTCGAGCACAAAGCTCTACGTCCCCGCCTTCACACAGAAGGATTTTCAATCCACTTGTCCACACAAGACTCTCACACAGGAAACCTCCACTAATGATTTTGGGCAATAAAATAACCGGCAGTACACAACTCCTTTCTTTACAAACACAACCTCTATACTTAGAGGCTAGGCACAAAGCCACCACAAATCAACCTCATAAATGAGAGATTGGCACAAAGCCAATACAAACACAATTAACCTCTCACTAGAGGGATAAGGCACAAAGCCACCACTCTAAAATCAACCTCTATACAGGAGGGATAACACAAAGTAGGAGGGTTTACAACTTAGTGATCAAAAAACCAAAAATCAAAACTTTTCCACAAAAACAAGAATTCTATAGAGAGGATAGAATGATAAGCTCAAGTGTGGAAAACAAAGTGTTTTTAACAAAGAAAATCACTCGGGAAACTCTCCAAAAAGATATAGAATTTTTAGATCAAAAACAATTCCCAAAAGACTAATTTCTTTGAAATAATAAAATACTTTTAAAACAATAAAGATGAAATCATTGAAGCTCTAAAACTCTTTTTAAAACTTGTAAAAACACTAGAGAATGGGAGAATTTTTTCGCTCTTGGAAGTCTTAATAAAAACTGGCCTCAAATGGGGTATAAATAGGCCCAAAACAGAATCTGCCCGTTGGCTGCTAACTAGGCCAGAAATGGCCTTCCGGTCGACCGGCCAACGGTCAAATTTTTGACCGTTGAGCCTGCCAGTCGATCGCTCGGTCGACCAAACCAATCCAGAGAGCAAATTGCTCTCTGGCTGATCGACTGCTCAATCGACCGTGACTTGCTCACGGTCGACCGTCCGATCGACCGCCCCCACCCGAGAGTGGGGCACTTGCAGTCGGTTGACCGCCCGGTCGACCGGCCCAAGTGGCTGGTCAGCGCGCACATCCTTGTGCACGTCGGTCGATAGGTCCGGTCGACCGACTCTAGGTCCGGTTGACCGGTCCAGTCGACCGCCAGAGCCTGTAAGCAAAAATACAGGGCTTAAAACTTGGGTTTTTAATATCCTAAAAAATCCTATAAAATTTCTAAAAATACACAAAAAAAGTTCAGTATAATACTTTAAAAATCAAACATGTGTGAAAAAATTCAACATATATTTCAAACTTTTTGAACCATTTTTTGACTTACAATTTTTGCCGAAAACCAAAATACGTATTTTCCAAAACTTGGAATTTTGAATTGAAAATTTTGTTTTCTCTAAAACTTATCCAAATACAAAAACATGATATTTAAACAACTTGAAGCATGTTGTATATGGATATACTCCAATATACATAAAAAAAAACTATATATCAATGTTTTTGACAAAAATTTCAAAAACAAGTTTTGTTAAAATACAAAACCTAAACACATGAATAGGCATATCAAAATAAGTTTGTCTAAGATATGAAGCATACATGTATATAGAACACATCTAATATACATTAAACCATGTAAACTTGTTTTGAATCTATCTATTAATTAAAACCAAGATCATTTAAACCAAAAACCGAAAATCAATAAACATGAAACTTAAACAAGTGTGTGTGTGTGTTGTGAACTTGAGCATATCACACTATCTAGTCTTTTCAATGGATCTAAAAATAAAACTAAACTATGTACTGAGATCTACTTGACGAGCTCCGTCTTCAAGTCGACTCGATCCAAACCGTGATCCACCGAGCTTGACTCCAATGACTGCTAGATATGACTTTATCGCTCGGACTCTTGAATCACCATGTGAGAAGCTCCAAAATACCTTTGTTGAAGCTAATCACCTACTAATATCTTGGTTAATAATCTAAAACTAAGCATCACAAGATTATTAGTAAACATAACTACATGAGTTAATCATCATCTAAACTAGAGTGGAAAGCCTCTGGGCTAACAATCTCCCCCTTTTTGATGATGACAAAACTCATGGAGTTATATATGCATGGATTAAAGTTAATCTTCAAGGAAGCTCCCCGTTAACTCATGTATAGCAATAAACATAAGATATTCAATGAATATTAAACATGAATATGCATAAACAAATGTAAGCAGCAAACATATATTTCTCAAAAACCTTCTTTTCCTTTTTGTTAAAAACTCTCAAAAACATAAATCATATGCATAAACTCAATATATGCAAAAACACAAATATGCATATATAAACTCAAAATCTTTCTCCCCCTTTTTGTCAATCATCAACAAAGGGGTCAAAGAAAATAATATTCTCCCCTTTTTGTCTTAAACAAAAAATCAATGAGGGGTGAAATAAAAAAACAAAACTTACTTGATACCAATTGAAAGAAAAAATATATCAATTAAGTGCATCATGATATCAATGAAATATACTAATTGAAGGTACATAATTGAAAGTACACAATGTGGTATATAAAACAAATATAGATTTAAATACCAAATAAATATCAATTGTAAGTAAATAAATCATTTTGAGCAATTCAACCAATAATTTTGATATCAATAAAACATGTACCAATTGAAAGTAAAACTTGTAGGTAATCTTGATATCAATTTGAAACGATTAATACCAATTGAAAGTAGTTTTTCATTAAATGCATATGATACCAAAAATAATCAATCTCCTTTTTCAATCATTTTTAACATAAAGTGTGGGAGTAGAATAACAAAATCAATTGAAAGGTGAAATACAATTGAAAATAGAAACATGAATTTTCTCCCCCTTTATGAAATACCAAATAAAATAATGCATAAGCTTGTATATGTTACCAACTGAAACATAGTTAATTGAAATAAAATAGTCATTAAAGAAATCAAGCTTAGCATAACTATAATTTGTGCTCAAAGATATAGAGATATAGTAAGCACGAATAAAGCATATATATGTATGTAAAATTGAATACCAATCAAAATTGATACTATTTGAAATGTAAGCATACATATAAAAAAGCATATATGAGTATACAAAAAGAATGTCAATAGTGATACAAATTGAAAAGATCCAATGATACCAATTAAAAACACAATAAGATTAAGTGTATAACTCATATTTCCTTCCACTCATTTCATGCACATGTTTAAAAGAATTTTCAATATTAAGCATACAAGGCATGGTCACCCAACCAACCGCCCGTCGATGGAAGAGGTTTTCAAAAAAAGGTTTAAAGATAGTTTAGCATAATTGAAAACTCTTCCAAAATGAAGAATACGAACTAGTTACATGAAAAATTTGTAAACTAGTATGAAATCCTTCAAGTAAGGAATAAAACAAAAATGTATTTCATGAAAAACATGTAGCTCATATGATCACTAAACACTCAAAATCTATAAAGCATATATAGTCTCATGAAAACAAATCATGAGTAAACAAAAATGATGTGAGTGTACAAATGTTATGTGAAACACATAATCATGAAAATAGTCAATTCAGCTCAATTATAAATATTTCTTAAAACATGAAAATCATCAAAAACGATTTAATCTTCAAGGAATATGTATATCTTGTACAAACTAAAGAATACATACATATTCAAAAATAAACGAGTCCACAAAAGCATATGCATGAAGGCAAGTGGCTCAAAGGATGTATATGTATAGACAATAGTTTAGACAAAATAGACATATACATGAAGTTAAACATATAAACATGAAAATATGTACAAAATGGGAATACAAATTAAATGCATGAATCATCAAAACTAAGCTACATTAGTACATTTAATGGGTACAAATGAGCGTTTAAGCACAAACATGTAATAATCTACTTGTGGCTCACTAGTTGTATAATTTTATATCCAAGTCTTAATGAAAACAAACATTTAAACTATATTCAAATTATGAAACATCAAAATAAAAACTCATATGATTATTATGTCAAATGCACATGCGTTAGATCTAAGACATACACATTAGTTAAACTAAAGTGAGAACACTAAATATGGGTCCATATAAATATGGGTGTCTCGAATACTAATCATGTATATCACTAATCTAAATCTCATGACATATAATATACTAATCATGAAAAATCAAAACATGCTAAAAATGAATAACATGAAAGCATGTAAACATAAATGGGAGTTAGAGATCGTTATCAAAACCAAGAAGGCAACCCTTCATATCTCCAAAACAAGGTGGTCTTCCCACCAAACTCCCCTTGAAAGTGGTGCATCCAAATAGTCCTCTTTTAAGCTCAGAACGCATCACTTCAAGGCATCATTACTCTCACGTCATGTGAGAGCCCACACCTACATCAAATACAATATGGATGCTCTTTGGTACCCATACTCTTTTGGGTCCATGGAAGTTAGTTCCTTTCCTAACCCAAACAAACTTAGTTGCAAAATTTACATCATGAACTCTATCATAGCAAAATTTAGCAAGGTGGCCCTTACGTCAACAATGTGTACAAGTGTACGCATGAGCATACAAAGTGTGATGGATGTGACCGTGGGGAGCATGTGTATGCCATGGTTTGTGTGCATGCAAAAATGGAACTTGTTTCTTTCGAAACAAAGATTCCAAACGTGTATGGCTCAAAACACAATGGCTCAAAGTGGAACCCAAACAATCCATATTCTTATTTATCAATTTTAGATCATTTTCAATTAAAGAAGAAGAGGGGCATGTGATAGATAAGCTAGGTGAAACTACACTAGCATGGCAAACATGTGTATTTATATCATTTTGCAAAGAAATATTTTTTTTAAACAATCTTTTAATTCTTGTGAAATCAAATTTATTTTGTTTTTCAAAGAATTATTCTCTTTTAAAACAAAATTAACTTTTGAAGACAAGTTTTCATTTTTCTTCAAAATTATTTCACAATTATTTTTATTTTTTAAAAATTAATTTTCTTTTAGGGCAAGATCTAGTTGGGATTTAAACGAGTCACGTTCACTTGAAATCTCTTCCTTCTCTTACAAAACCAAGTCTAATTTTGAACACAAATTCTTATTTTAATCTTTTAGTTCAAAACTCTTATTTTTCAAAAGATTATATTTTTCTAATAATTTTTCACAAACAATGGATAGTTCTTCATTCAAGGCATTGGCATCAATATATTCATTACTAGAAGAACTAGCATCATTATTATCTAATTGAGTTTTCGAGTATACCTCAAGGGAGTCATTCCCTTGGACCATGTAGCATTGTTGCTCGGATTCTCCACTACATTCATCCTCCGTTTGGATTGGCAATTGAAGCTTGGAGGTGGACAACGTGTTCCACACTCAAACGCGGAATCACAGTTAGAAATTAAGCACAAATATTCTTTATTAAGCGTGCTTCTAATTGTCTCAATGGCTTGTGCATTAGCCTCTATATGCTTGCTATTACCAAGATAGGATTTCTTGGTAGCGGCAACGAAAACATGCAAGCCTAGGGTTTTCAAGTACATGGACATCCTAAATTTTCACATGTCAATGTTGGAGATATTAAACATGGGAGGTGACAAGCAATCCATGAGTGTGTGTAAACAATATAGGTGTGCAAAAAAAGATGATAGATTAGCTAACCAATATCACACTCCTAGGTGGTTAAATCAAATATCAGGAGCGTAGGCTCTGATACCAATTGAAAGTACACTTAGAGAGGGAGTGAATAGGTATACCGCTAATCTAATGAACTAAATGCGGAAATTAAAAACTAATTGCAACTACACTTAATGCAACCAATGAGTGTAGCCGAATTCCCGGTGAAGGGCTCTGGACTAACTCCTCTTGATTCCTCTAAATAAGAGTTTAGGCGCTATATGAAGCTCTCGTGGTTAAGCACAAGTGAGGCACACACAAACAAGCCAAGCATATAATATGAATGAGCAATATGAAATGCTGCAAGGCACAATAGTAAAGAGAGAGTAGAGAGACAATGGATCAAACACAAACACAACGATATGTTTCAAGGTTCGAGCACATAGCTCTACGTCCCCGCCTTCACACAGAAGGATTTCCAATCCACTTGTCCACACAGGACTCCCACACAGGGAACCTCCACTGAGGATTTGGGGCAATACAATAACCAGGAGTACACAACTCCTCTCTTTACAAACACAACCTCTACACTTAGAGGCTAGGCACAAAGCCACCACAAATCAACCTCACAAATGAGGGATACGCACAAAGCCAATGTAAACACAATCAACCTCTCACACTAGAGGGATAGGGCACAAAGCCACTGCTTAAAATCAACCTCTACACAAGAGGGATAACACAAAGTAGGAGGGTTTACAACTTAGTGATCAAAAGACCACAAACCAAACCTTTTTCACAAAAACAAGGATCCTATAGAGAGGATAGAATGATAAGCTCAAGTATAGAAAAAAAGTGTTTTAACAAAGAAAATCACTTGGGAAAGTCTCCAAAAAGATATAGAATTTTTAGATCAAAAATAATTCCGAAAAGACTATTTTCTTTGAAATAATAAAACACTTTTAAAATAATGAAGATGAGATCTTTGAAACTCTAAAACTCTTTTTAAAACATGTAAAAACACTAGAGAAGGGGAGAACTTTTTTTTTGCTTTTGGAAGTCGTAACAAAAACTGGCCTCAAATGGGTATAAATAGCCCCAAAATAGAATCTGCCCATTGGCTGCTGACTAGGCTAGAAATGGCCTTCCGATCGACCGGCCGGTCGACCGGCCAACGGTCAAATTTTTAACCGTTGAGCCTATCGGTCGACCGTCTAGTCGACCATGCCAATCCAGAGAGCAAATTGCTCTCTGGCTGGTCGACCGCTCGGTCGATCGTGCCTTGCTCATGGTCGACCGTCCGGTCGACCACCCCCACCTGAGAGTGGGGCACTTGCAGTCGGTCGATCGCCCGGTCGACCGGCCCAAGTGGCTGGTCAGCGTGCACATCCTTGTGCACGTCAGTCGATCGGTCCGATCGACCGCCAGAGCCTGGCAGACAAAAATACAGAGCTTAAAACTTGAGTTTTTAATATCCTAAAAAATACCATAAAATTTTTAAAAATCCACAAAAATAAGTTCAGTATAATACTTTGAAAATCAAATATATGTGAAAAAATTCAACACATATTTCAAACTTTTTGAACCATTTTTGTGACTTACAATTTTTTGCCAAGAACCAAAATCAGTATTTTCAAAACTTGGATTTTTGATTGAAAAATTCGTTTTATCCAAAACTCATCCAAATACAAAAAAATGATATTTAAACAACTTGAAGCATGTTGTATATGGATATACTCCAATATACATATAAAGATAAATATTAATGTTTTTGACAAAAATTCGAAAAACAAGTTTTGTTAAAATATAAAACCTAAACACATGAATAGGCATATCAAAATAAGTTTGTCTAAGATATGAAGCATACATGTATATAGAACACATCTAATATACATTAAACCATGTAAACTTATTTTGAATCTATCTATTCATGAAAACCAAGATCGGTTAAACCATAAACCAAAAACCAATAAACATGAAACTTAAACAAGTGTGTATGTTGTGAACTTGAGAAAATCACACAATCTAGTCTTTATAATGGATCTAAAAATAAAAACTAAACTGTGTACCGAGGTCTACTTGACGAGCTCCGTCTTCAAGTCGACTCGATCCAAACCGTGATCTACCGAGCTTGACTCCATGAGTGCTAGATATGACTTTGTCGCTCGGGCTCTTGAATCACCATGTGAGAAGCTCTAAAACACCTTTGTTGAATCTAATCACCTACTAATATCTTGGTTAAGAATATGAAACTAAACATCACAAGATTATTAGTAAACATAACTACATGAGTTAATCATCATCAAAACTAGAGTGGAAGGCCTCTGGGCCAACAAACAGCTTGTTGCACATGATCAGTGCAATCCCGTAACCTGTGAAAGTGGTCTAATAATCTTTGGTTTTGCTCAAGGACGAGCAAAAGATAGGTGTGGGGGTGTGAACGTATACATACTTTGCATTTTTTTCATTAAACTCTTACATTTATCGTGTAATAAATCTGCTAATTTTCTTGTCTTAATATTTATTTTGTAGAAGATAATAATAAATAGAAAGAGGATTAAACTAAATAAATACCAGTTAAAATTAGATTTAATTAGATCTATTTGGTTAGCTGAGGATGATCCAAGATCTAATTAGAACAAATCAAGGATTGGGGCAAATGTTCAACTAAAGATCAGAGCAAATCAGAAAGATAACAACACATGAAAATTGATAAAATTTAGATTTTTATAAATTCATTTTGGTTAGCTAAAGATCAACCGAGGATAATATCAAATGCAGAGAGATAAATGGATAGAGAGAAGATCAATGGATGAGATGAAGCAAGTTTGTCTCAGATTCTGACTGTATACATTTTAGTATTTGAATTATAACTTTCGCTATTGAATCTCAAATCTAATGATTCAAGATGATCCAGAAAGCAAACTTATTGGGCTATAACTTTTGTGTTTATAACTATTTATAATTCTGTCATTTAATAAGTGATATTCAGCAATCAACTCGCTAATAAACTGCAGATCAGAACTGAATATCTACATCAAATCAAGTTTGAAGATAAGGGGAGGATTCAAATTAAAAAATAGCTAGCTTTCTCTATATTCATACTCCTCTAATCTCTGCATTTCTTCTATAAATACCTCCAATCTTAAAAGCAAAGGGGAGGGCGACATGCAGAGATAGAATTTAGTCCACTTTTTTTTATTCTTTTTAGTGTTGGTTTTTCTTTTCTTTTCATCTAATTTTTATTACATTGTAAGTATAGTTTAGACTGAGATTCATGTAAGCAAGAGAGAGAGGCTTATGTTGAGAGTGACACCGATATACCTCCTCCTTGTACGCGCCGGAAAAAGAGGAGGGAATGAATTGCTGTAAAATTTCCTTGAATCTAAGAAGAAGAAGAGTTACAACAATCGAACAACTTTTCCAGTTACAAGGGAGGGAGGATGTTGAGTCTTGAATCCGCCCTTTGTTTAATGCTGGGTTCTTCGAGTGGCGGTGGAGAGTGAATCTTGTTCTCCATTGACCGGATGACCGTCTGGACCTTCGGGGATCTCCTCTTTGGCCGGTAGAAAGAGTAACACAGCTCCGTCTACCAAAACTCTCAAAAAGAAGGCGAAGAGCGGCTTGTACGCAGCAAGCTTGCTGAAGAGTTGAGCTTTTCTTCTCTCTCTCTCTCCTTGTCTCTCTGTTGATGATGCGATGCTGCCTGGTTATGATGCCCTCCGTTCTCCTTGATGCCCGTCTGTTGATGCAAACAGGGCTATTTATAGAGGTCCCAGGGGTGAACGTGCCCCCTGAAAACGCTCCACAATGAGGGGTCACTTCCCCGCTATATGGACGGTGACTGGCCCCTTAACTAGGGCAGTTATAACTGAGGCGCGGGTATCTCTCGCGCCTTGATGCTGGACGTGGGTTTGTGCCCTCGCGCCTTGATGCTGAGACGCGGGTTTGGACCCTCGCGCCTTGATTCTGAGACGCGGGTTTGGACCCTCGCGCCTTGATGCTGAGACGCGGGTGTCTAGCCCTCGCGCCTTGATGCTGAGACGCGGGTGTCTAGCCCTCGCGCCTTGATGCTGAGACGCGGGTGTCTAGCCCTCGCGCCTTGATGCTGGGACGCGGGTTTGGACCCTCGCGCCTTGATGCTGAGACGCGGGTTTATCTCTCGCGTCTAAGACTTGAAACTCTGCTTTTTGATGGCTTGTCTTTTAGTGACTTTTAGACAGCCTACAGAACCCCCTCCAAAGTTTTCCATATTCCGCAGTTAACTGGGACGGATTTTGAAATACTTTGGACTCTAGCTGAATTCACTTTCATGACTAGACTGTTAATGCTCCGGTTTGATCTTATCTGGAGTTGGTCTTCGTGAGTGTACTGTTGAACTTTTTGAAGCCACCAGAGTTGATCATGTTGAGTGTTTAGATACACAGTCTAAACCTCCCCGATTGCTTTTAAGTCTGTCGTGGGTGCGCTTTAAGCCAGGAGTGGTTGGTCTTCTGCTTGTGCTAGTGTACTGTTGAACTGATTTGCAGAAGCAGGAGGCCGAATGCTGGTTCTTTTTGAAAAGCAGAGATGGTACTGCTTTAAAGACGCGACTTCCATAGGGTGCGTCTTTTGGCAATGGAAACGTGACTGATCTTCCATAAGGCAGACGCGATGTTAGGCCAGCTTGGAAGGACGCGAACTTCGGAGAGACGCACCTCTAATAAAGACGCGATTTTCTGAACGCAACGCGACTTTCTGGGTGCATTTATGGTGGTGCTGACGGGGCACATCCATCGAAGAGACGTGGCCGTCGGGTGCGAATCCGTGCCATGTCATGATTGCGCTGCCAGTTGGCCTAGGGAACCGGCAGGATTTCACCTTTAGGCGCGCGGACTTCCCGGTTCATTAAATGAACTGCTCCACGTGTCGAACGATGACTCGCTGTGGAGTCATGGCGCATGATCTTCCCTGTTCAAAAAATGATTTGGTTCCACGCGTCAAGCGGTGACTCGCTGCAGAATTTATCGGGCCATACGCCGCGTATCTTCGCAAATCCTTGTGCCTATAAATAGCCACAGTTGGAGAGATACCTCTTCTTATCCGAGCGTATTTGTTTTAGGGTTTAAGAAACAGAGTTCTTCTTTCCCTGTTCATCCTCATATCGGATTAACGATGGCACCCAAGACCAAGCCGACTGCCTCTTCTTCAAAAGCGACCGTCGCCGAGGCCCAGAGGGGCGCTTCCTCTGCGCAGGATGTTGTTTTCCGAGGTAAAATGCCATTTAGGTTAAACTTCACCATTACTGGAAGTTTAAGGAACCCTAAAAGACATCTTTTTGGAGAACCATTAACACAGGATATAAACCGTGTTTGATTCTCAGACGCGGTTTCAGACGCGGTCTTTGAGTTGATAACCAAGACGCGGGTTTGATGACCCGGTGCCAGTGGGCCCCGTACTTCGGATTCTTCACTTAGAATATTTCTAATTGTGAAGGTTCAGACGCGGACTTGATCCTTAACGCGGATTTGATCCTTGCGTTCTGTGCCATCAGCTGCCGGTTTTGATGAATCTGGCACCTGAGTCCCAACACTTATGAAAAATAGTCTTGGTTTGCAAAACGCGGATTTGATCTTGGTTTGCAAAACGTGGATTTGATCCTTGCGTTCTGTGACATCAGGTGCTGGTTTTTATGAATCTGGCACCTGAGTCCAAGTACTTAGAAATTTTTTCATAAGTCTTGGTTTGCAAAACGCGGACTTGATCCCGCGGGTCTTACACCAGGATGCGGATTTGCAGGTCTGGGCACGGATTTTGATAATTCCTGCGTCTAGTATCTCTTCTGCGTCTGGATGCGGACTTGCAGGTCTGGACACGGACTTGCAGGTCTGGACGCAGATTGCGATTATTCCTGCGTCCAGTATCTGCGTCTGGACTTTAAACACTTAGCATTTTTTTCTTGTTTCTGATAAAGCGTCTGATTGAGTGTCCTTTTCTTTTTGCAGTGCCACACCCTACTGCCCCACTCGCCAAGATTAGCCACTTCGGGCGCGTAGGTGGTGCCGATCATGATTTGACCTTCGTGCTACAAAGGACTGTACCTGTGACTACTGACAAGTCGCAAGAGCACAAGGAAAGGATCTCCAATGTTGACGGGACAACCTTTCGGGCGCTTATGACTGATGCAGCATTCACAACGGCTGCTCGCATCCCGCTGGAGAAGCCTGCCTTCTTCTTTGGAGATCGTATTGGCGATGGCGGCTATTCCATGTATGAAGGAAATTATAAATGGCTCCGTCAGATAAGGGATAGCAGATTCTTTCTTCCAGACATGGAGAGGATGCTCCCGCTGTCTTATCTCCAGCACATGTCCGTCCCTAGGAAGATGAACTTTTATCAAGGGTTTGGGATTAACTTGATTTAAGATCAGCTGGGGAGTTTGACGAAAACATTGTTAACGGTGTAATGTTAACCTAACAATGTTTCTGGATAGGCTTATTACTCTGTTGGGGAGAATAACAAGTAATACTAGATTCGTGGGGAATCTAGGAAAGTTTTTCCCGTTAGAGGTGTAATATTAACTTAACATGTTGGAAGTATTCTTGTCAGAAGTGTAATGTTAACTTGACAAGGATATAAGCCAGAGGTGTGATATTAACTTGACTCGTATTTCAGCTTCGTTTGTGAAAACTGAAAGTGTCACTGTCATAGGTGTGATGTTGAACTTGACAGTGAGAGTAATGCTAGAGGTGTAATGTTGAACTTGGCATTAGTCGTCTCGGCTTGGATAAAGAAGTCGAGGAAAGGTCATGGCCATAGGTGTATTGTTGAACTTAGCAATGACTTAGATGCTAGAGGTGTGGTGTTAACTTAGGCATCATTCGTTTCAGCTTCGACACGGAAGTCTGAAGAAAGTGACTGTCAGAGGTGTAATATTAACTTGACAGGTACTTGATGTACTGTTTAGAGGTATAATGTTAACTTAAACAGTAGTTCTGTCAGAGGTGTGATATTAACTTGACAAGACTTGGCTCGTGCCAAGAACAGTTTGAGGACCTGTCATTCTATTGATGAGAATTGACAAGTGAAATTTTAAGTGCCAGAGGTATAGTGTTAACTTGGCCAGTTTGAAAGTTTGCTACTCTATGTAGAGTTAACAAGCAAAGTTTGTACTCGACAAGGAGTATTGAAAATTTTTATTACCAGAGGTATAGTGTTAACTTGGTAACGATTGCATTTTGTGGTCCTACCATTCTATGGATGAGAATTGGTAAGGGATTTTGGAGGAAAGAGTGGAACCAAGTCCACTTAGGATTTTTAGCAAACCCTCAGCTATCAACGGATTTGAGGTGCCTTTACCAACTACCGTTTGAGTTGGGCTAGCCATGCTATTCTCCTCAGCATGATGAGTTGTCGAAGACTTATGTTGGGCTTAGAAGCCAACATTTTCCTCTATCCTTAGCCGTTGGAGGCGTTGGATGTTTAATCAGAGGTGTACTTTTAACTTGATCGGCGGAAGAATACCATCTAGGGATAGTATTTCTTCAAGAATTTGCCATTGATTGGCATCATAAGTGTATCGCCATTTGAGGTTATGAGGCGATATGATCCATTTGAGTAGACTGACTCTACCACAAATGGTCCTTCCCATTTGGGCTGGAATTTGCCTTTTGTCTTGTGCGTCATCACCATGGGTCTTCTGACGGCTAAGACAAGATCGCCTTTCTTGAAAGTTTACGCTTTAACTTTCTTGTTGAAGGTTCTGGTGATACGAGCTTGGTAAAGCTCGATTTGTTGTTGGGCCTGCAAACGCTTATCGTTTAAGGCCTCCAATTCCTGGAGTCGCTGTCGATGCTTCTCCTCTGTTGTCATCTCCGCTGTCAAGGCGACGCGTAGAGATGGAATTTGGATTTCCAGTGGAAGCACGGCTTCACATCCGTATACCAAGGAAAACGGCGTGGCTTTAGTTGGGGTTCGCACAGTTGTGCGATAAGCCCATAAGC
Organism: Agave tequilana; assembly: GCA_038442645.1. Taxonomy (NCBI): domain Eukaryota; kingdom Viridiplantae; phylum Streptophyta; class Magnoliopsida; order Asparagales; family Asparagaceae; genus Agave; species Agave tequilana. The sequence goes on along the minus strand of JAVJIF010000010.1, from coordinate 7,752 downwards.
ATTCACCCAGCTTGTCGTCCCAGTCTCGTTGACTTTTCGAGACGAATTTCTTGAGAAGCTTGCCAATGGTCTTGTTGAAAGCTTCTGCGAGGCCGTTAGCAGTAGGATGGTATGCCGTTGAGGACACACTCTGGATTCTGAACTTAGCGCAGAATCTCTGGAAAGCCTGGCTGATGAACTGGGGTCCATTGTCATGGACAATCCGCCGAGGTACACCGAAACGGTAAATAATGTGATGTTTCACGAACTTGATCACGTTAGATGATTTTACCTCCTTCAAAGTAATAGCTTCGGCCTACTTTGAGAAGTAATCGGTTATTGCTAGAATGAACCGATGTCCTTTTGATGATGGTGGGCTGATGGGGCCAACCACATCCACCCCCCACATTTCAAATGGCCAGGTAGAGGTCGTAGAGTGGAGGTACCCTGGTGCTTGATGGATGAAATCGCCATGTACTTGGCAGGCGTGACATCTTTTGGCATAGGTGACGGCATCAGCAATCATCTTGGGCCAATAGTAACCTAATCTTTGGAGTCGATATGCCAATTTTGGGCCAGGTTGATGAGCTCCACACATACCATCGTGGGCTTCTTTCAATACCCCTTGGGCTTCTTTTGATGAGAGGCATCGGAGCAAGATCCCATCATGCGATCGACGGTACAATGTTCGCGTAATCGCATTATAATAGAATTTAGGGGCTTTCCTTCGAATGGCAGCCGCCTCTTTGGTGTCCTCAGGCTGGATGCCGCATAAGACAAAATCAATGTAGGGGAATCGCCAGTCTCTAAGCTCTGGACTGGTTGACACTTCAAGTGCTTCCTTGCCGTGACAATTTCTCGTTGACCCCGGGTAGTCTTCGAGAGTGACCCTCGGACAATACAGGTCGTGACTGTAGACGAATACATTCTCCATTACTCCAGCTGGAAGAGCTAAGGAGGCAGCGAGGGATGCGAGTGCATCCGTATGCGCATTTCGCCTGCGCGGTACATGGTCAATGTAGAAGTTTGAAAACCTCTCGGCCATGTGGATTGTCGCGTTGTAGTAGGGTACTAGGTCTTCATGTCTGACTTCGTACTCCCTGCGAACTTGGCTGACGATGAGTTTAGAGTCACCGTATGCCTCGAGATTTTTAACGCCAATCTCATCGGCGAATTGCATTCCAATCAAAAGAGCGTTGTATTCTGCTACATTGTTGGAACAAGGCTCAGTTAATGAGACAGCTCGGGGAATCACATAATTTTGTGGGGAGACGAGTACTACTCCTACCCCCGCTACTGTGTGTCCCTTTGGGCTTGCCCTCGATGCACCATCGAAGAAAAGTTGCCATACTTGACCTTCGAACGATGTCTGAGTCAGGCAGACTTTGGCGACCTCATCTGGGAGATCCTCGTAGAGTTTGGCTGCCCTCAGATCTGGGTGTTCAGCTAAGAAGTCTGCCACCGCTTGTCCTTTAATGGCCTTCGTGGCAGAAAGTGCATTTCATATTGGGATAGCAATATGGCCCATTTTGCCAGCCGGCCATTTAATGAAGAAGGCTTCGTCATGAGTAACCTCAGAGGGTTGACTTTTGATATGACATTTATAGTTTGGCCTACCAGATAGTGTCGCATTTTCTGAATAGCGAACACCAGCGCTAAACATTCCTTCTCGATCGGGTTGTACCGATGTTCGGCTCCGATCATTGTTCTACTTAGATAGTAGATTGCTTGTTCTCGTCCTTGATCATCATTCTGAGCTAGTAGAGCTCCCAAAGAATGATCCATTGACCGGACGTACACCAGGAAAGGCTTTCCGGATACCGGAGCTGCAAGGACTGGTGGTTGGGTGAGGTATTGTTTGATCTCCTCGAACGCTTGTTGGCAAGCGTCGTCCCAAATGAACGAAACACCCTTCTTCATTAGTTTAGCGAAGGGTTGGCATCTCCCGAAGAGATTTGAGATGAACCTGCGGATGTACGCCAATCGTCCTTGCAATCCTCTGAGCTCCTTAAGGCTTCTCGGAGGTTGCATCTCCTGAATGGCGCGGATCTTTTCCGGGTCTAAATGGATTTCCATGGAAGTTACAACAAACCCTAGGAATTTGCCGCTGGCCACCCCCAGGAAGGACTTGGTGGGGTTCATCTTCAATTGATGAGCCCGCATGATGTCGAAGACCCCTTTCAGGTCAGCTATGTGATCACCTTTAGTGCGGCTTTTTACCGCAATGTCATCAACATAACATTCCACCGTTTTGCGAATTTGCTGATGGAAAATGGCGTTCATGGCCCTTTGGTATGTTGCCCCTGCATTCTTCAGTCCGAAGGGTATGACGGTGTAGCAATACACTCCTAGAGGTGTCCTGAAGGAGGTATGCTTTTCATCATCAGGATACATCTTGATTTGATTGTATCCTGAGAACCCGTCCATGAAGGACATTCGTTCGAATCCACAAGTATTGTCAATCATGACATCCGTGATTGGCAGTGGGAATTCGTCTTTGGGACAGGCCTCGTTTAGATCACGGAAGTCGATGCAGATCCGGATCTTCCCGTTCTTCTTGGCAACGGGGACGATGTTGGCTACCCAGTCGGGGTGTTGTTCTTCCCTGACGAAGCCATAATCAATAAGTTTCCTAACTTCTGATTGAATTGCCTCCATTATTTCTGGACGGAACCGTCGCTGCTGTTGTTTGACAGGTTTTATGTCCGGATTGATGTTGAGGCGGTGCATGGCTACTTGAGGATCAAGTCCAGGCATGTCCTCATAGTTCCAGGCGAAGACGTCTATATACTCTTGTACAAGAGATATTAGATCTTTCTTCTTCGAAGGTGACAGGCCGTCACTTATGAAGATGGGCTTGGGATTAGCCTCATCTCCTAGGTTGATCTGAACAACCTTATCTTCTGTGGGTGGCTCGCGCTGTTCAAAGCGGGTATCCCAAAGAGTATTTAAATGTTTGATCTAAGGATCTGTATCGGATTGGATCATTTCTTCGTCTTCGCTTTCCAGGTGGCTTGTTGAAACCATGTTTACTGAAAGCTCTTTGAAGATGTTGCCGACACTGACATCTGACTCCCACGATGACGTGTCTGAAGAGCAATTATGGCCTGACGGTCCCTCAGAATCAGAGGCTGATGGGACTGGAGTTGATATATAGCCCAACCCCCGGCGCGTCTGATGATAATAATCGGGGGCTTTCCCTCTTGGCACAAAGGATCAAAGCAGCGTTCTCCTTCCTTTGCCGAAGTTCAACCCAGGCCTGTTGGTTAGATCGTACCCCATGCATTTCATCATCTTGAGCGCTTTTGGTTCATAATGATTGAACTGAGGGGGCTCCTCCTCGCCTTCTGATTCTTCGTGGAGCGTCGGTTCAGACGAGATTCGTCCAAAAAGAATTGGTTTTTGTCCTTTTCGTCTGGCTGGAACCATAAATACAGATTTTTGCGCATCACCATTATCTTGGTATGTCCCGAAGGATGATTTTACTGGTACATGCAACGATGTCAAAACATCCATTGCCGACCAGGGGTCATCGTCCACGTCGGTACTAGTATCCGACGGTACTGAATCAGAAGCAAACACCGAAAGGTACGCTAAATCTAACTTTTCATTAATGTACCAACCGCCTGCATCGTTGGTGGTATTATCAACATCGAGCTTATCAACGCTCTTTACAAGTGGTTCTAGCTCCCACAGACACTCTTCTTTCTCGGGCTCAGTGTCAGCCTCATTACCAGAGTCTGGCTCCTCTAGCTGTGGGGTTTCATTCGTCTCTGCGGATCCTGATATAATAGGGAGTCCGTGAAATAATTCTCGACTCCTTTAAACGGATACCTTTCGGCAATCAACGTTTGAACCTTTCCACTCCCGTCAATATATTTCATGATTTGGTGGAGAGTGGAGGGAACGATGGAATTGCGGTGAATCCATGGTCGTCCCAACAGTAGGTTATAGGAAGTGTCAGCGTCAATGACGTAGCATGTCACTTCCGACTTGAGGCTTCCGATCTGGCATTTGAGCTTGATCTTCCCCATCGGACGGGTTCCATTGGCATTGAACCCGTAAATGGTCGTCTGGGTAGGGCTCAGACGATAAGTGGGGATGCCCAGATGTTGCATGATCCGGCGAGGCATGATGCTCAACGCGGACCCTGGATCTACCTGGATGCGATTCACCTCAGATGATCCAATATACCCTGTGAAGTACAGGGGTCGATCATGCTTCCCTTTAACCTGCATATCATCAGCTGTGAAGGTAATGCAGGGAGCATTTGGGGAGGTGTGGAGGCAATCCTCTACATCTTCCTCCTTCGGCACCTGGGTCATGAAGACCTCAGCATTTGTCAGAGCTTCTTGTAGAGCTTCTCTGGTCGACTTTGATAGCCTAAGAAGTTCATACAAGGTAATGCGTGCTGGGATGTTGGCTAGTTGAGCCAGGACATCAAAGCGGTAAGGTGTCGTGGATCCCTCCGCTACACCTTTCGAAAGAACTCGAGAAAACCGAGTTTCTTTCTGTTTCTCCCCAGGTTGTTTTGTGGAGAGCTTGGTTGGCTCTACAGCCGGTTGTGGAGGGGTTACTGCCGTTTCGCCGTACTGTTTCAAGTACGCCTGTCCTGAATGGGTTCCTGCTGTCGGTTGGTTGGGCTCTGCAGCCAAGACTATTGTTTCCTCTTCTGAGTCGGTCAACGAGGGAACATCAGTCTCTGCTTCTCGAGAGGAAGCGCATACCACATGGCAGGATGAAGCCTTTGCCTTGCCTTTGGACTTCCTGTTGGTCACAGTAGTCCATTGTTGTTCGTCGACGAGGTCAGGGTGGACCCACATGATTTCCCCTTGAGGTGTAGGGGACGGGTACCAAGCCTTTCTCTTGCTGCTGATGAGGGTCTACGTTGACCACTCTTAGTTCTCCTTTTGGAACAGGGACCACTCCCGAGGGTGTCGGGGGTTGTTTTCCGAACTGGAGAACTGACGTCATGTTGGCGGTCACCTTCTTTTGCTCTGGTCGGAGCTTTAATACCTCCGCGTCAATCAGAGCCTGAAGGATGTCCTTGAAGACGTAGCAGCTTTTGGTAGGGTGCCCAAGCATCCTATGGTACAAACAATAGGTGGGATTGTCGGTCTTGCCGACTTCCTCCGGCGCCTAGCTTCAGGGAGCTTCAGTCGATTGCTTTTGTTGAGTAATTTGAAGAGCGAGTCGACATGTTCCTCCTTGAAGGAATATTGCTTGTTGGCGCGTGGTTGGCTTGAAGAGCCACTCGCCTTGCCTGGTTGAGGTTTGGCGGGAGATTTGGTCTCCGTTGCCAAGTTATCCTTCCGCTTTGTTTGGAGGGATGTGTCTGGCGCACGCCTCGTTGACCTTTCCGGCCTGGGCTTACCTTCCTCCGCTCTGACGCGGGCGACAATCTCCTCAGCCTGTTTCACCTTGTTGGACTAATTGTTTCCAGGTGCGGCTTTCAGCAACTCCTATTTGAGCAAGGAGTGAGGTTTGGAGATTGTGGCGACATGTTTCCACCAGGGTGGCCTGGGTCATGCTGCTTGGACATCGGAGTGCCACGTTCCGAAATCTTTCCACGAAAGACTTGACGGACTCTCCCTTTCGTTGTTTAGTAGTTAAAAGGGTGGGCATTGTGACTTCCGAATCATCTTCGAAGAAGCGCGTTAAAAATAGCTTCTCCAAGTCGCCCCAGTTCTTGATGGAACCTTCTGGGAGCTTCATGAACCATTCAAAGGCAAGCCCTTTCAGGGTGCCAATGAATAGACGTGCCAGGATAGCATCGTTATCTACTACATTCCCGGTTTGGGATTTAAAGTAGTAGATGTGTTGGTTGGGTGATCCTTTCCCATCGAATGCTTGAAGGGTTGGAGCCTTGAACTTAGGAGGGTACGGGACTAAGTCCCACTTGGCCGGATAAGGCCGGACCACTCCAGCTTCTTGGAGGCCTTTTCGGTTGGTAAGGGCCTCGAGGCGTTGCTCCAGTTGACTCATCCTTTTAGCATGAGCCTTTTCCTGGTCTGGGTCACCCTTTACCTGTGACGAAGGCTTGGACGAATCCGAAGTAGATTGCCGTGTCACTTCGGAAGGTTCGGAAGATGAACTTCCTCCCTTTCTTCCTTTGCCCTTCGACTTCTTAGGAGGAGATTTCCTCCTGTCCTCGAGCAACTGTGCAAGCATCTGCTTGAGGGAGTCGATAGATTCTGCTGAGAAATGATCATCTCCATTTGTCTCTTCTGAATCTGGGCTTGCTGTTCTAAACGTCTAGTCGTCTCCTCAGGAGTGCCTACCATGTAGGCGGAAGCCTCCTTCTCGACGGAAGAGTTTGAAGCCTGCAACTCCACTACAGCGGAGTGAGAATCATTCACTTTAATGCCATGGGCTAGGGCATTATAGTCAATTGGGGGAATGGCCCCCGTCCGGGTACGAGTGTGTTGATACACCCCTTCCGGTTCAGAGTCAGACTCATCTGAGCTGACTACTGGTTGTTTTCCCTTGCCTCTGCTTGTCATAGTTGCAGTAAGCTCCGGGTATTCAACGTAGAGAAGGTTCTCCTTCTGTGGGAGCGCCTTCTTTTAGCTGACGGGGGGGATCAGGGTCAGCTGTCTGATTAAGGACTGCTGGTTTACACCTGATCCGCAACGGCATCCAGAGAGCATATGGATGAGCTGCTGGCAGCAACATGATGAAGTGGCCTAATTGGCACTTCTTTTCTTTGTCAAATAATCCCTCAAATCCACAAGAGGGGGATTAAAGAGATTAGCCTCACAACGTCGAAGACGGGAGGCATCCATGTGCTGTACAGCCTGGACGCAGGCTTCAGGGACGCGGTCCTCGCGCCGCAGATGTGCAACGCGCGGCTGGCGTCTCTTTTGAGATGAGACGCGATTCTCGCGTTGCTGCCTGGTGCGTTGGGGCAGAGACACTTGAGAGAGAGGGGGCTGCTGGGCCCCACGCTTATGGGCGCGTGCCTCTTGCGCTTGACGAGGCGCAGAGGTTTCACCTGACGTTTGGTGAGTTGGTCCTCAGAGGACCTAACTTGAGGAATCTCGCATTTGGGCCGCCAAACGCGGATCTCACGTACTGGACGTGGCGCGGGCAGGGCGCCAGATTGTACGTTGCGTCCAGCTTCAGTTGGACAACCAGAGGTTCCAACTTGCAGCTGACGCGCACGTCTCCTCTGTCGACGCTCGGCGTTTCGGTTGCGTCGTGGAGGTGGAGAGAAACCAACAACATCCTGGTCTACGAAACCAGGGATTCTAACCACGCGGGTCTCCTGAGAGACGCTGACGCGGGTGTTCTGTGCGACGCGGTTGATCGCAACAGCAGTTGTGCCTGAGACCACGCGGGCCTTCTGAGAGGCGTTGGCGCGTGTATCTTGCTTGACACAGTGGGCAGCAGCAGCCTCGGATTGGGCTTCGGGGAGCTGTCGCGTCGAGACCCTGCGGCAGACGCGGGTCTTTGGGCTCTTGGAGCCGGAAGAGAGGAACTCTTCGTACTTCGCCTGGTCGAACTCAACGACGAGCGATTCGACCATCTTCCCCTTACGGAGGACGTCATCCTGCGCCACAACTGTTCGTCAGTAATGAAAGTATTCCCCAGCGGAGTCGCCATCTCTTGTACGCGCCGGAAAAAGAGGAGGGAATGAATTGCTGTAAAATTTCGTTGAATCTAAGAAGAAGAAGAGTTACAACAATCGAACAACTTTTCCAGTTACAAGGGAGGGAGGATGTTGAGTCTTGAATCCGCCCTTTGTTTAATGCTGGGTTCTTCGAGTGGCGG